>JADRCH010000043.1:13220677-13247497 GCA_019843965.1 Rhynchomys soricoides | reverse complement strand
TCTCTCTCTCTCTCTCTCTCTCTCTCTCTCTCTCTCTCTCTCTCTCTGTGTGTGTGTGTGTTTACAACTTGAGGGAGTCAGTTCTCTCCTTCCACTGTATGGGTCCTAAGGATTGCACTTGGACTGTAAGCCTGGGGGCACACACCCTTACTCACTGAGCTACCTCACTGCCCGTGAGTTCCACTTTTTGAAAACAACCAAATGCAGCATTGGTTCACACTGGTTGGTATTTTTAGTGAAGAGCAACCAAGGCCATTCTCAATCCATAAGACCCTTAACCTCATCTAGAAATAGGAGACAATGCCAGCAAACCTATGTGCCCGTGTTTCTATGATACTGCAGATTAATGGAAATAATAACTGCATTCCATAAGAATGTTTGCTCAAAATAACAGCATTCAGTCAGAATCCGTTGTTGCTCAATCACGTTAGCAAATGGCAGAAGCAGGTGATCTATCTTCCCTGAGAATGGGTTTCCAAAACTTAAAAGCTTATATTTAGGCAACATCAGTATGAGGCCTTTGGTTATCTTTTTGCATAACAGTTAATAAGCAATGGTGACTGCAATTTGAACATCAAGAAGCCATTACAATTTTTTCATACTTTACTAACAAACTTAAACTACTGCTAAGAGTTCTTACATACTAGGAGTTCAAAGTCAGACTATGCTACATGAAATGCAACTCTCAAAAATGAATAAATGAAAAAATGAGAGAGAGAGAGAGAATTGATAGACGCACAAGACTTTCATCTACCCAGGGAAGCGCTGTAACAGCTGCAAGAGGTCGGTAGGTGGCTCTGCTCCTTTTAAATAAATTTACAAAAGACACAGAACATGATCGATAAGTAGAACCTTTAATCAAAACAATAAACCACATTCTGCAACTGTGGCCTCTCCTCTCCTTTAGAACTGTTTGGAGGCTTTAAAATTCGACCCGGGAGAAAAATCACAAACTGTGTGGTTTGTGGTTATGGTTAAGCAATTTGTTAAAAGATCAGGGAAGGTAGTCTACTGTGAAGAACAGTTTACTAAAGGGAAGATGGAGTGCACCTCTTCATTCTTTACTTCCATTTAGAATGAAGGAAAGTTGAGTGTTGAAACCTTCTGAACACTCACAGCTTTATACTTCAGGTCACTTTACAGAAACATTAGATATTTAAAGTTTCTGTGGGGGGAAAAGATTGTCCTCTAGGTCCTCAACTTTTACTTCGACCCTGTCATCTTAGCATTAGCTCCCACTTTTATAGTTAAGAAAAAAAAAAATACTCAGTAGGGCGTTACAAAAGTATAAGCCAAGCCGGGTCACAGTTTTCAACCTTAACATTTCAGGCAAAATCTCGCCTAAAAACAAAACCATTTGGAAAACTGTGTTTTAAACTAAAATATAGTTAAGGAGTCATAATTTCTTTTTCCAGACTCTTCCAAAAGTCTTCAAAGAAGCAGGTGTTTTACAGTTGCAGGAGTTTCTCTCTAGGTCCTGAAAAGATGACCACTTAATTTTGAAGTGAGAGATACATTTTAGGCTTTCAAGGTTGCTAAATAAATAATTTCGATATTACTCACTTATGTGGTGCGGGTGTCTCGGCGAGGCACTTGTGGAAATCAGAGAATTTTCCCGCGTCGGGTTTTCTCCTTCAACCCCAGAGATCAAACTCCAGGCTTTAGGCGGTAAGCGTCCTTACCTGTTGAGTCGCCTTGTCGACAGACCCGTTCTGTTTTTGTTTTTTGTTTTGTTTTTTAAAGAGGTAAAAAGTTTAAAGTTCAAAAGTAACTATCATGTACGTAAATAAATCCTGGTGCAGGGATTCTTTAGTAACAACAACAAAAAGAAAGAAACAAATAATTTCTCCGCTCAAATCAGAACTTTAAGATCTGTTTTTATCAAGAACACCTTTGGGAATATTTTGGATGATAAAAGAGATAATTTTCTCGATGTCGTTTGGCTTGACACAGTATTTCGCTAGTTGCTCTCCGGATGTACCGAGAGCCTCTTCAAAATTCGGAGAAGCTGAGAATAAACAGATCCGGGCTATAAACTCGTCTCGAACCACTTAAATTACTTTAAACGTTCTGCTTTTAAATGTTAATACCAAAGCCACTTACCTAACAGCTGTCTTTGCAAATTTACCTTTTGAAAAATAACTGCACATCAAAAGTCAGAACAAACCGGGTGAAATGAAATGAACAGCGTTTCTTGATTGTGAACAAACATACGGTTTAGCTAGAAAGATGAATTACCACAAAAAGAGACAGTAAAAAAAAAATGAGAGAAGAATCAGTTCACACTTGGCCCACAGAGTCGGGGAAAAAGTGTGCCTGTCGGGTTGTCATTCGTGAATTCACATCTATTATTTTTTGATGGCATGGAGCCGATCGGTGGAGACCGAACGTGAGTGCTGTGCTGAATGTGAATAATTCAATTGTAAAAAAATTTAAAACTTTGGGACTTGTTAGAAATGACAGTGGAGGCTAGGGCAAGTAAGTAGTCAAGCCACCCAAAGGGATTCGCCAGCTTTTTAGGGACCAGCGGTCCAGTTGGTGAGATCTGTCTTCTTGTTTCAATACTCTGCTTTTTAGAGTAGGTTGATCGTACGCGGGCTAAGATGAGAGGACGGAAGGGAGGTAGGGAGGATGGATGACCAGACCATAGGACAGGAGGGCCGGATAAAGGAAAGACTGATGGACGCATTTCACCTTGACTCGGGAGCTAGCAGAAAGCGCAGGGACCGGGCAGGCGGGGCAAAAGAAGCTGCACGTTGCTCCCGGGCACGTGGGGCGTGGCGAGGGCGTGGACTGTCGAGGTTTGGCCGCCCAGCCTCCTCTGGCCCGCAGGTTTAAGAGACGCGGTACTCCGCCCTGGGCGAGCTCCTCAGCGCTCCAAGTCGGTAGTCGCAGTGGAGGCCAGGGCGGGCCGTAGGGTTGGTCCGCCAAGGGATGCTCTCTCCGAAGCGCCGTGGCCAGCCCCGCTCTCCCAAAGCCGCTGCCGCTCCGCACCAGCCCTCGGCCGCCGACATGGCCCTGTATTGCGGCGACAACTTCGTATACTCCCAGCCCGCCGCCGCCGCCGCGCCCGGTGCGCCCCCGACCTCCAGGGCACCCTATGGGCTGTCCGACTACGCCGCACCGCCCGCTGCAGCCGCCAACCCCTACCTGTGGCTCAACGGGCCCGGCGTGGGCGGCCCGGCCTCCGCTGCTGGCTACCTGGGGGCCCCGCCGCCGCCCCCGGGAGCAGCGCCGGGACCCTTCCTGCAGCCGCCAGCCGCTCCGGGCACCTTCGCGGGCGCCCAGCGGGGCTTCGCGCAGCCCTCGGCGGCCGCACCGGCCTCGCCCGCCGGCTCGGCAGCCCCTGGCGAGCTGGGCTGGCTGTCGATGGCCAGCCGCGAGGACCTAATGAAAATGGTGCGGCCACCCTACTCCTACTCGGCGCTCATCGCTATGGCCATCCAGAGCGCGCCTGAGCGCAAACTCACTCTCAGCCACATCTACCAGTTCGTCGCCGATAACTTCCCCTTCTACCAGCGCAGCAAAGCTGGCTGGCAGAACTCCATCCGCCACAACCTATCACTCAACGACTGCTTCAAGAAAGTGCCCCGCGATGAGGACGATCCAGGTGAGGATGGTTAGGCAGGTGCTTCCCAGCCGCGAAGCTGCACACCTACAGGTGCTGAGGCCGGAGCCAAATATCCGGTCTGTGCGCTACCGGGTTAGAAATCTACATGGGGCCTTCTCATTATTACAGGGGAGAACAAGTGGGGATAGAGCCACCCAACCCTGGTCTGATAGGTATTCGGGAAATGTCAGATCTTCACAGGGAGGACATGGTCCCTCACACTGAGGGCAAAAGCTAGTGAGCTAAACCAGAAAGTTCATACCCTCAAACAGGAGGCCGCTGCAAGGAACAGCATAATTTACTGGAAGATAGATCGAACAGGGAAGGGGACTCTCAGAAGCAGGGTGTTACAAAAGATGAAAGAGAACACTGGGCCGCATTTCCTCCTTTGAATTCCTAAGGATCTCAGTGTGGGCCAACTGAGGTTTGGGTAAGTTAAGCTATGAGCACCCCGAATTGGCTTCCCTCTAAGTCTAAATCCTACACCTTGAGTGGAGAAGACAGCACACACAGGTCTGTGTTCTGAGTGTTTCCTTACTTGGCAGAGGGAGGTGGAAGTGGAGTGAAATTTACTAAGAAACAGATCTTGCTTGGGGCTTCTTGAATGAACCCAGAGCGTCTTTTGTTGTACTGGGGGATGGAACCCAGGGCCTCAGATATGCAAAGGATTAGCCCTACCACTGAATTACATTACGCCTTGTAGGAGTCACTCCGGAGCAGTTTTCTAGTGCTGATACTGTATAGTGCAAACTACATTTAAAAAGTTAATGTGATTAGGCATACCTTACCATTTAGGAGGTAGAGGCTTGAGGATCGAGAGTTCAAGGTCAGTTTAATAGCCTCCCTCTTAAATCTCACATCCTGTTTGTGTTTCACAACCTGTTTTAATTTGGACACATCTCAAGTATCTTGATAGCCATTTGTGCCCAATGGTGACACTTGTTCAGGACATGTCCGTTTTTGAAGATGCAACTTCCTGACTTAGCCTCTAAACCACCCAAGATTATTATGTCTGTTGTCACGTGTATTCCTTTGAATTTTAAAAAGTTCAAAAATACTGTATCTGGGAAAGTTTTCTAAAAACAAAACACCAAATAAAGTGGAAATTTCTGGATATGTCAGTAGGACTTAATGGACAGTGATGGCTTGAACCAAGTGTTTGGAGGTTGAGAGGGCAGCACTCACTTGGTGTACTGGGAGAGGAGGAAGAAAAGATACTGATACCAAGATGGCACAGTAGACCTATCCAGATAGTTACAGGTATTATCTGTGTGAGCGCGCGTATACTCTTTACAGAGGCAGAAGCAGGCATATCTCTTGAGTTTGAGGCCAGCCTGGTCTACATAGTGAGTTCTGGGATAGGCGGAGCTACATAGTGAGACCCTGAAAGAGAGGGGGTGGGGGAGGTTAGGAGGCAGTCTACCTCTCCCTGCCTCTTCCTGGTGACAATTGTGTGTCACTTGGCATAGAGCAGATAGCCAGTCTGCACCTCACCTCTGATCTGAAGTTAAGGGCTGTGGTCCTGTTGCCTGTTGACACAGAGCTGAGAGACACCCGAGCTTATCTGAGAAGCACTCGCTGCAAAGCAGTAGTTTGACTTTGAAACAGCAGAGGCCAGGTTAGGAAAAGCTACTTGGGTGTATCCGTCTAAGGTGATAGAGTATGTCCCACTTTTGGGTGTATCCGTCTAAGGTGATAGAGTATGTCCCACTTAACAATTATAGGAGGGTATTTCTTTCCGACAGAAGACAAGTCTTGTGTGTATTTTAAATGAGTGCAGAATTTTCCCAGTGGACATCTTGATCTTACAGGGACACATTCTGTTCAGTGATGAACATGGGATGTTGATTCCCAGGTTTTTTTGTTCTGCAGACAAACATCAGCTGAGCCGTTAAGACTTAGTTGATTGCTTGGTAGTATCATTTTGATATTGTCTTTTTAAAATGGTGTGATTATTTTGTAGGACTTACTTTTTTTTTTCAGAAAAAAGCTGTAAATTCTGTTAGCTGTGTGCCAGTTAGTACGCTAAAGCATCATTTAAGCCTAAATTAATTTACTATACGGTTTTGTTTTGTATTTTAATTTTCGAGACAGGGTTTCTCTGTATAGCCCAGGCTGTCCTGGAACTCACTCTGTAGACCAGGCCGGCCTCGAACTCAGAAATCCACCTGTCTCTGCCTCCCAAGTGCTGGGATTAAAGGCGTGCGCCGACACTTCCGGCTTAATTTACTATATGTTTGTTAACCATGGAAGATCATGGTTTAAGTAGCATCAGAGTTTCATAATTTTGCAAGTTTCCATGGCTTGGCTCTAGAGTAAGGGAAGGTGGCAGATGACTTACTGTAGGTGTCTCACAAATAAAATTAGGTCTTAGGATGTAAGTAGGGGAGGCTACTAAGACATACAATTTATTCTGATATTTTTCCTTGTAGTGAGCAAGGCCTCCAGAAGAGGATGGTACAGTGAGCACCTTGGTCAACATTTAAACTGATTTCCTGGTGGTCCAATGTGGGCTGTAGTGAGCTTCCCTAACCCTCGGTTTTACTAAAGTAGGGTCATTTGCTGTCCAAAATAATTAAGCAGCAAATTACAAACCAGGCATTGAAGCACATAACCTGTAATTCTAGAATTTAGGAAGTAGAGACAGGATCGATCAGTTTGGGACCCCAGCTTCACTGGCATAGCAGGTTCTGGCTTTGCCTGGGTTATTCAAGACCCTGTCTCAACAAACAGAAAGGAAACAGAAACGATGACTGGGGCTGTGTAGTTCAGTAGGTGAGTACTTGCCTTGTGATCCTCAACACTGTAGACTGGGCACGGTGGTGTTTCTCAGGAGAGGCAGCAGAACTAGAATAAATCTACGGCCAGCCAGGGATAGGAGAAACTGTCTTTAAATTCCAGGAATAGATCTCATTCACATGACTTACAATAACTGTTATTCTATCTAATTTATATATTAACTTTATCATAGGAAGAGGTATAGGATGAATAGGGTTTGGTACTGTTTGATTTCAGACATGCACTAAAGTATCTTAGAACATAAAGGGGGAGCGTTCTGTGCACAGAAATAACATAGAACCCTCAAGCCCAGGCATGGTGGCACGAGCCTTTAATCCTAGCATGTGAGAGGGGCAGATGGATCTCTGGTTCAAGGCTAGCCTGGTCTACAGAGCAAGTTCTGGAACAAGCAGAGCCACACAGAAAAACCCTGCCACAAATGAGTGAGTGAGTGAATGTATGAATAAGTGGATTAACAAATGAAAGAAATGACCGACCCTCACTGACCTTTTCATTCCCCTCAGGGAAAGGTAATTACTGGACTCTGGATCCAAACTGTGAGAAAATGTTCGACAACGGAAACTTCCGTCGGAAGCGGAGGCGCCGCGCCGAGGCCAGCAGCAACCTTACAGTGCCTTCAGGGACATCAAAATCAGAAGGGCAATCCTCAAGACTAAGAGTGAGTGGAAAGCTAGAAGGAGACAGCCCCTCTTCTATGCTGAGGCCATCTCAGTCACCAGAGCCTCCAGAGGGCACCAAGAGTACTGCCTCCTCTCCTGGAGCATCTACCCTCACCTCCACTCCATGCCTCAACACGTTCCTCAGCAGCTTCAACACCTTAAGTGTCAACTCCAGCAGCATGAGCATGCAGCGAACCCTCCCGGGCAGCCGCTGTCCCCTAGGGGGGACCCAGCTGCCTTCCAGCACATTTCCCAACACCTCTGTTCCAGACAGCTCTCCAGAGTCCATGCAGCTGAGCACTGTGGGTGGAAGCAACCAGCTGGCTTCCTACTATAACCCTTTCTCTGGCAGCAGCAGTGGGGACCAGAGTAGCCCCTTCAGCAGCCCTTTCTACAACTTCAGCATGGTCAACAGCCTCATCTATCCCCGTGATGGCTCTGAGATCTAGACATTGCTCCTCAGACTTGATGAAATGTACACTTGAGATGTACCCGTCTCCCACACAGAGATCAGCAGTTTCAGAAATCTGCTTAGTATCTTGGAAAGGGGACTTACTGTGCAGAGAATTAAATGGGTTGAGACATTTCCAGATATATGTAGAATAACTTTTGACATAAAGCATTCCTGCAACAACCCCTGAATGATCCTGCAGTCCATTGACTTTGCCTATACGCAGGTTGATGGGGGAAAACGTCATTGGAGTTATGGGTGGCAAAACTTTGTGAGGCGGACTACACACATTCGACCTTGCTGCTCTGATTTACAAGTGAATAATAAAATAAAGACAGTCCTCACAGAGCTCTCCTCTCCATCCCAGGACTGAGTAAGGTGCCTGTTTTCTCCAGAGAGGCACACAACCAGAGCAACCTAGAAAAGCTTGCTAGAGTGTAAAAACTACTTGGTTATTGTGAGCATAGTCAGTGGACTATTCAGGAGTTCACAGAAATCAATGCAGAAGCTTACTGAGCCTATCAAATCTGAATCTATTCAAAGTGGATTGCCTCAACCCATTTAATTCTGCATAGTAGATCCCCTTGCCAAGATACTTAGTGGGTTTCTGAAACTGTTGATAGTACCAAACCCTGTGAGAGACAAGAATGACTATCCTCCTGAAATGGTAGGTAACATACCAAGGTCACACATGGGAAATAGTGGGTTCTTAAACATGCCAGCTTCATGATAGACAAAGTAAACATGGGATAAGGCCATCCTAGTGATGAACCTGGTTTCCTGTCTGATTTAGCTTATGTCCTAGGTGTTTCACTGAAAGTGAAATCTTACAAGTTTTTTGTTTTTCTTTTCTTTTTTTTCTTTTTTTCTTTCTTTCTTTTTTTTTTGCTGTTGTTTTGTTTTTCGAGACAGGGTTTCTCTGTGTAGCCCTGGCTGTCCTGGAACTCACTCTGTAGACCAGGCTGGCCTCGAGCTCAGAAATCCACCTGCCTCTGCCTCCCAAGTGCTGGGATTAAAGGCGTGCGCCACCACTGCCCAGCTTGTTTTTCATTTTTAAGACAAGGTCTCTACATAGCTCTGGCTGTCTTAGAACTGACTATGTAGATCACGATGGCCTTGAAACAGTTACACCTCCTGATTGACTATCACACCTGGACCAACCAATCTTTCAATTTTTAATAAGAAATTATATACATGTGGTTATTCTCTTAAAAGTTAATTGTATATAAATTTGTTCCAGCACCACCCCCACCCCTTCTACTTTGAAGTAATTTCATTTGAACCATTTTGTAGTGGGGAGAGTCTAGCACATAATCAGATAGGAAACACTTGGTCAGCATCAGTTGAACTAAAAGATTTCTAGCAAATAGAAAGGTTGGATTTACAGGAACAGACCTGCACTAAAATGAAGGTATTCTATAAGCTCCCAGGCTACCATGTTCTTGAGATATTGCCATGAGACAAAGAACCACAGAGGGGGGTGGGGGGTTAGGGAGGATCCTTGCGGTTTTGTTTTGTTAAGACAGGGTTTCAAGTCCCCTGTGTATTAGAATTCTTAGCATTAGTTTAATTTTTTTAGAAATGTATGAAAGTTTTTAATACCTTCTTGATGTACAAATTGCAATCACCATTGCTTATTAACTATGATGCAAAAAGATAACCAAAGAAACTACCTGGCATCATATTTTGTGCATAAAAAAATTTCTGATTATTTTTGTATGTGAAGAATCAAGGATTTTTATGGATATTTCTAACAATTCTATATTTGTAAGTTAATTTATAATGTCTGCTGGAGCTATAAAGAATTTTTCTTTCCTAAGAGTATTCTACGCGCTAAGAATAAACTCTTCATGGAATGATTCCTGGCTTTGCACCTGTGCTTTTCGGACCTCAGTATCTTTGAAGGAACAGAAATGGATGACATGGCACCCAATCCACTAAAGAGACTGTGTTGAGAGTCGTTGACTGTGCACGTAGGATTTGCTCCACCTGTCCCCAGGTGAATAGAATAAAGTAAAGGAGTAACTAGAAAAAAAGCGTAATCTTCACCAAGTGTTTTGGACATGAGTGTTGGGTTTATTTCTAATTCTGTTAGAAGCTAAATCCATGCTGGGATGGGCCTTGGTGTAGAGCGCTCGCCTAACCTTCCTAGGACAAGGTTCTAATTGGGGGTAGAGGACAAGTGCACAGTGATCTGAAGAAAGCTGCACTGAGATGACCCTCATGTGGAGCTCTGCAGGGTGAACGTTGTCTTGGGAGGTGGGAGGAAGGAGCCTCAGGTAGCCATTCCACGGCTGGAGCAGTAAGGTTGAACATGGTCCCATCCAGAGAGTTCTATAGACTGTCCTGTGTATCATAGGATGCCTACTAAATGCCTGAAGCATACGCACACAGTTGAAATACCCCAGGGAATGTGGTCACATGGGGTCATATTAAGTCAGGTAAGAACAGTCTACCCTAAACTTGCTTAAGGAAATCAAGTGAGAGGATTAGTTGGGAGGAAACAAAAACTGGATCAAAATGTATTGGAAAATGCTAGACCTGGGTATTTGATATTAAACTTGGTATAGACATAGGGATAGTAACATTGTGAGGAACTACTGGGTCAGTAAAGTGGCTGAGACCCAGCATGAAAGGCACCAGGGCAAAGCTACCTGGGCCTGGATGATTCTAGGTCAAAGTCCACCAAAACCCAGTTGCTACAGACTTGGCATCTATGATGTCTTCTACCTTGAGAATCATGTCAGAAAATTTGGAATTGGACTAGACCATACTTTGGGTTGCTTACAACAGTGCCGCGAACAAAAAAGCCCTATAATACGGAGCTAGGTTCCTGGGAAGTAGGGGCTGCATACTAGGCTGAGGTTAACGTGTGTCAGCTTTCCATGGCCTGGCATACCCTTTGAAATACAGCAAGGCAGAATTTGAGGACCTAATAGGCAGATCTTTCATTTCCATTTCTGCATATGTATTATAGCTTGGATTTGGGAAATAGTCTTTGAAGCCCAGTCTGGCCTTCAGATTCACTTTGTAGCAGAGGCTGAGGCTGTATTTTGTTCATCCATTTCCTGAGTGCTGTGCTGCCATGCTCGTCCATCTTGACATTTTGAAATCTTCTATAGATCTTGAACTTCCTGAAAAAGGCAGCCTAGGAGACTTTGAAAGCAGCCAGGTGGCCAAACCCTCATCTGTGGCCAACTGAGCTCCCAAGGCAAACCCAGGCAGGCTGAGAACACAAAAGGCTGCCTGAACTTCAGAGGAGACTCCCAGGGCCCTCTGGCCTTATGAGGGTTTGAAAGCACCTGTCTTTTGGGTCTGGGTGGCTTTTGTCTTTTCCTACTGTTTTCAGGGCTAAAACCTTGAGGCCATTAATGAGAAAGAAACCCCAGATGCTCTCCTGGGGTAGGAGGGTGACTGGCCTCTAGGCTAGAGTCCTGCCTTTGCCTTTGTCATGGAAAGCTGTCAGCTGGGGCTTGGGGTTAGGTAGGGTTAGGTGGCTGGCACTGCTGAGAAAAGGAATTTCCCAACAGATTTGGGAACAAAACACAAAAAGGCCAACACTCTAGTTCCCTACTGAATTCCTCTCCGGGACACCTAAAGAACGGTCCTTTATCATGTTAAAAAAGGTAAGTGTGCACAGAGATTGAACCATCAACCAAAGAGCATACATAGGTTGTACCTAGGCTCCCTACACATAAGTAGCCGATAATGCAGCATGGTCTCCATGTGGGGCCCCTAACAAGTAGAGCAGGGGCTGTCTCTGACTGTTGCCTCCCTTTCCCCCAGCTGGGCTACCTTGTCTGGCCTCAGTGGAAGTGAGTGTCTAGTCCTGCTGCGGGGACTTGGTGTTCCATATTGGGGGGGGGGGGGTCTCTTCTCAGAAGAGAAGGGGAGGGGGGAGGGGGGGGAGGGGGGGAGTAGGGGGGGGGGAGGAGGGGGGTCTGAAAGGGGGGGGTAGAGGGAAGGAAGGGGGGGGGGGGGGTCACTATTAATTCCCATGGTAAGGTGCCAGGCATTGTCCAAAACACCTAGATGGCTGACTTCCCACTCCTTCAGCGTCCTAACAATGAATCAGAGAGTTAGTGCCCAGCCTGGGAGTTTCTATAACTGGGCCTGATCATTGATCTAAGAGGCTGCTTCAGGCAAGTGCTCAAACTAGAATCCAAAATGAGGATGTGGGGTTGGAGAGATGCTCTTTGAGAAAACTGGGTTGGGTTCTGAGCACCCACCTGGAGCTCACAACTGTCTGTAACACAGGATCTGTAACAAGGGATCTGATGCACTTTTCCAGCCACCATGAGCACCAGGCATGCCTATGGCACATAGACATACAACATGGGCAAGTGTTTATACACACAAAATCGTAAAAGTTTTCAGAATAAAAGGAAGGAGAGGGATGGGCTGGCCCATCTTCCCCAGTTCACTTGGTCTTTCTGCAGCTCTTAGCCCTGAGAGTCACTCCTCACTGGGCTTCCATCCTCTTCCTAACCCCTCACCACCCACCTTCTATTTATTCCTACTGGGCCGAGGCCATCCTTACTACTTGGAAACCAACATGCCACTTATTTATTTAAACTCGGTTTTGAAACAAGGACCCATTGTATAGCCCAAACTGACCTCAAACTTCTGGCAATCGTCGGTGGATGGGATCTACAGGAGTGAGCCAGCCGACATACCCTAAGCCATACAGAAGCCTACTGAAACAGGTATAGCATTTTCTGAAAGGTCTGGGGCAGGATAGAGGACGTGGCAGACGGAATATTGCAGGAATCTGAAGCCAACAGGACCTATTGAAGTCAGGAGGCCCCAGGAAACCTGTTACGGACATATTCCCAGTGGGAAGCCATCTGTAAAATGGCAGGGGAATAAGGTGTGATCAGTCCCTAATTCAAACCTGACATTTTCCGCTTAAAACCTTCTCACATATAAAAAGGCTGGCTCACTCTCTCTCTCCCTCCCTCCTTCCTCCCCCTCTCTAGTGTTCATGGCCAGCCTCTTCTCTGCCCCCTTTTATCTGCCTCTACTCCCTTTCCATGTCCCAAATAAACTTCATTTCTTCTTTTATACTAGACCCATTATATGGCTGATACCTGAGGTAGTAGCAGCGGCGTCGGGGGTGGGTGGTGGTGGTGGGGGCAGTGCCTCAACATGGGCCCACTAAGGCACCCCCTCCAACTGCATCATGCTGCCAAATTATAGAACATCAATTACAGAAGTTTTTCTGGCTTTAAATCCACTGTAGTTGAGGATGACCTTGAACTTTTGGTTCTCCTCCCTCTGTCTCTGGAATGAACTCTGGAGACAGGCAATCAGATCTCTGAGTTAGAGGCCAGCCTTCTTAAGACCCTGACTCAAAATTAAATTAAATTAAAAGTGTTAAGAGGATAATTTCTGGAGTGGAGGAAGGCGGGGACCTCAGGGAACAGAGGGGATGCAGTGTGAGTGACCCTGCTGTACTCAAGAGCCCCAGTTGTGTCTGCTTCTTAGTATTTTAAGAATAAACTCTACAGGCAACTGGGACAGGCCTGTAATCCCAGCACTTGGGAGGCAAAGACAGAAGGATTTCTGTGAGTTCTAGGCCAGCATGTGCTCCATGGTATGTTCAGGACAGCCAGGGGTGCATGGAGAGATCTCTCAGAGAAAGAAAACAAAAGGAAAGGAAAGAAAAGAAAAATAATTTAGTCTGTATTCAGTGAAGTCATTTATTTACTCATTGTAACAGAAAAATGCATTGTTCCTCTTCTCTGTTTGGGAAAAGTGAGGCACAAGCATCCACATTCCCATAACTGATTGATTGATTGATTTTGTTTGGTTGTTGTTGTTTTGATTTGGTTTTGTTTTTTGGAGACACGGTTTCTCTGTGTTGCCCTGGCTGCCCTGAAACTATCTTTGTAGACCAGGCCAGCCTTGAACTCACAGAGATCCTACTGCCTCTGTCTCCCAAGTGCTGAGACTAAAGGTGTGTACCACCATGCCTAGCTGATTGCTTGATTTTTTAATTTTAATTTTTTGAGACAGGGGTCTCACTGTGTAATCCTGGCTGGCCTGGCACTCAAACCTATGGTTCTTATTTATGATAAAAAATCTGCAGTCTGTTTCATTGCCAAAATACTATCCTTTAATTTAAATACATGCATGCACGTGCACACGCGCACACACGTTTTTATTTATTATGTGTATCAGTGGAGGGAGCAAGCATGTAGAGGCCAAAGGACAACTTTCAGGAGTTGGTTCTTTCCTCCATCTTGTGAGACCTGGGAATTGAACTCAGGGAACAAGGCCTGGCAGCCAGTGTCTTTACCAGTTGAGTCATCTCTCTGGACCCTTCCTCAAAGAGTTTTTGAGTGTCAGCTGTTGGAGAACTTGTGCTGCTTGGCCTGGATTATGGACCATGGGCCTCCAGATCCTCATTCCCTCCCTTCCCCTCCCACTCCACTGCCCCTTCATTCTCCCAGAGAGGAGATGCTCCACCAAACACCTGCAGTCTTTGATCACCAGCCCTCCAGCTGCCCCCCAGCACTGTCTCAGGGAGAGACTTTCAAGTCCCAGGCTCACCGGTTTGAGGAAGGTAAGAAAACCCCCAAAGAGCTGCTGCAGCATGCCTGCGGAAGAAACACTGCTTCAGTAGAGGCATTAAGACCGTTTCTTCCACCGGCTCAGCTTCTTCTGTGCAGCCAAGCATGCCCGCTGCCAGCCTCGGTCACTACTGCCAATCCCAGACTCTCACATTAGCTTTCTTATGGACCAGTGCGTCCTAGTAGTCTCCCTCCAGAGAAGTAGCCAAAAGTAAAGCCCCAGTAAGGATGGTGTTACATTCCAGCCCAAGGGGATGCTGTCGAGTGCTTTGATTGGGAAGGGGGAGGAGGAGTTTTGTCTCAGAGGCCCCTACTGCTCAGGAGAGTTGCCAGGTGAGGAATTCCGGGAGAGAGGAAGGGGTGCTGGGTGGGAAGTGGATGAGCAGGAGGCTGGACCTGAGCAACCCAGGCTCAAGGAAGAACTGAAAGCTGCCTGGGGGTGGGGTGGGGGTGGGGCGGGGGTGGGGAGAGAGAACAGCTTAGGAGCAGAGGGGCGGGGAAAGCTGGGAGCTGGAGCTACAATCTAATACAGCTCCCCAAAAGGACAGAATCAGAAAGAATAAAATCCGTGTCTCAATTCTGGTGTGGTGGTTCACATCTGTAATCCCAGTACTCAGTAGCTGAATGGGGAAGATGGGTGGGTTTGATATCAGTGTGGGTTAGAGTGAACACCAGGGCAGCCAGTGCTATATGGCAAGACTTGGTGTCAAAGCAGACAGACATCGAGCCCACAAACCAAACCCATAAATGAATCATAAATAAAAGTATTTCCAGCCTGGTGCAGTGCTACACACACGTAATGCCAGCATTCCGGAGATAGAAGCAGGAGGACTGTTGTAAGCTTAAAGTCAGGCAGTTGGATGAAGTGGGCTCTAGGCTACGCAGGGCTAGTGCCCATTTAAAAAAACAATCCCACAATGAGATTAATCAATCAAGCCATTGCATATAGTATTCTGAAAAGGAAATATTCAGGCTATGTGATTGAGAGATACATACAAGCAGAGAGAAGGCCTGGGCCCCAGAGTGTTCCCTCAGGCTCCGCTGGCTGAGGATAAGGAGAGAGCATTCCAGATTGAAGGTCAAGCTTGAACAGCCTGCCAGGGTGCACAGGGACAGGACAAGAAGACACAAGTTCCCTTCTTTGTGAGTTTTTGTTGTTGTTGTTTATTTTGCCAAATGAAAAGTCTTATATTTACTACTAATAAATACTATTAACCTACTAATAAAAAAATAATCTTCTAATAAAACATTTATTTATTTATGTTGGCTTCACATGGTATGTTGGGAAGTACATGCTAACTCACATGCAATCCTTTTGTTGCTGCAGACGGAGCTCTGTAGCTCTGGCTGGCCTGGAACTCCATATGCAGACAAGGGTGGCCTATATATAACAGAGTGCCCTCTCAGCCTTAGGGTCATCTTCCCTGAAACTCCTGAGCCATGAGAGCGAAGTGGCAAAGGGAACAGATTCTCAGGCTGAAGTGCAAGAGATGAGGCAGAAGTCCAAGTAAATCAGCTTGTTCACCCACAAAACCTGCAGAAGTAAGGGATGCTCAAGGCTGGTACAAGCAGTCTGCTTCAGGGTGTGTGTCTCAGGCGTGAAGGTATGTAGCCCAAGCTGGCGTCCAATTTGCAACAATGCTCCCTCCTCAGCCTCTGGAGTACTGGAATTATAGGCATGCAGCCCTTTGATAGACCACTGGTGGGTTTAGGATAGGCAAGCAGTACTGAAATGTCCACATTAACAACAGTAGTGACCCTTGGGGACTTCATGAAGTAGCTGCTTAATGAAGTAAATGAGGAAAACAAATTGGCTTTTGGTTATATGGTATTAAAAAAAGAAGAAGAAAGAGAAGCTGAGAAAATGGCAACAAAACTTAAATAGGAGAGAGGCTGAAGTGTGTAGCTCAGTGGTAGAGTACTCGCCTAGCGTGAGTGAGCCCCTGGAACCCACCAATAGTACAACAAATAGAAGGATAAGCCAGAAAAAGATATAGCAAGGGGAAAGCAGAAATATTTCCAGATGTTAAAAATATACCTTCGATGTAACTCAGTCAGCAGCGTGCTGAGAATGCAGCAGTCCAGCTTCTGTCCACAGAAAACAGCGTAGTGGACCTTGTTTCGTAGTGGACCTGTTTCGAATCCCAGCACTTGGGAGGTAGTCAGGTGGGTAGAAGTTCAAGGTCATTTTCTTTTTCTTTTTTGTTTTGTTTTGTTTTTCAAGACAGGGTTTCTCTGTGTAGCCCTGGCTGTCCTGGAACTCACTCTGTAGACCAGGCTGGCCTCGAACTCAGAAATCTGCCTGCTTCTGCCTCCCGAGTGCTGGGATTAAAGACGTGCGCCACCACTGCCTGGCTATCAAGGTCATTTTCAACTACATAGCCTCATGAAGGCCAGCCTGGACCAAGGAGACCCTGTGGCTTTTATTATGAGCTGAGAAACAGCCATAGGAATGTTTCTTAACAGTGAATGAAAGAATCTGACTGGACTTCAGAAGAATAAGTCAGACTCAGTAGGCCCATGTATAGACCCAGCAATTGAGAGGCTGAGGTGGACTGTTATGAGTTGAAAGTCTGCCTAGGCCTACATGGTGAGTACCAGGCAGCCTGAGCTACATAGCAAAATCCCCCTTCAAAACAAAACAAAAACAAAAAACAGCTAACACCAATAAACTCACCGGATTCCCACTTCCCCCAATCAAGCCTTGGGGATCTGTGTTGTAGATACACAGTAGCAATTGGAGACCAGGGTACAGGCATCAGCAGGCTCTTGGCAGGTGGTGGTGCTTTGGCTTGGGTGCTGGCAGGGGCTAGTACCTCCAGTCTCTTTTTGGGAGAAGAACTGATAAAATTGATAATAAATTGGATACAGAGTGTGAAAGCAGGCTCCTGGAGTTGGCAAATGAAATAGGAAATACCAGGAGAACAATGGAGAAAGTGTTGGTGCTTTAAGGAGATCCCAGTATCTCTGGGGTCCAAGAGGCCAGACGGATAGGATGGACTGAT
Source organism: Rhynchomys soricoides (assembly GCA_019843965.1). Classification (NCBI taxonomy): domain Eukaryota; kingdom Metazoa; phylum Chordata; class Mammalia; order Rodentia; family Muridae; genus Rhynchomys; species Rhynchomys soricoides. The sequence goes on along the minus strand of JADRCH010000043.1, from coordinate 13,230,398 downwards.
GATGGCTGGCGGGTTGCTTTGCTAAGCATGATGGCAGGCAGGTTGCTTCACCAAGCATTATTTCCTCAGTGACAGGAGATGTGGATTACTAGTTTGTCACATTACATATTTTTGTCAGTCTCCAGGTTGTGTGAACTACAGAAACTGCACTAGGTGGTAACTCTATCCCCACACCACCCCCTTGTTTGCAAGGCAGACTCTCTGTAGGTTCTCTCTATGTAGCTCCAGCTGGGTGGTGGTGATACACACCTCTGATCCAAGAAAAAACCAAAAAACAGCATAAAACCACCTCATTTTGTAGCCCAGGCTGGCTTGGAACTCCTTCCTTCCTTCCTTCCTTCCTTCCTTCCTTCCTCCCCTCCCCTTCTCCCCTTCCTCCTTCCTCCTCCTCTTTCTCATAGCTTTGGGTGTTCTGGAACTCACTCTGTAGACCAGGCTGACCTCAAACTCACAGAAATCTTCTTGCCTCTGCCTCCAGAGTGCTGGGATTAGAAGTGTGCCCAGCTGGAACTTGTTGTGTGACCCAGATCAGCTTCCAATTTATGTCAATCCTCCAGAGGAAGCCTCTCAAATAGTGAGCCACCATCACGCCTGCCTATAGAGATCCGCCTGCCTCTGCCTCCCAACTGCTGGGATTAAAGTTGGCATGCTCTACCACGCCTGGCCTGGAAATTCTTTGATAAATATAATCTTTTAAGCAACTTTAGCCAGACCCCAAATTACATTTTTTCCCTGAAAAATCCAAACCTATAATATTCCTGTGCCAGCAGCCCCTTTCTCTGCTTCTTGACGGTAATGCAGTTGTCACTCAGTGAGTGCAAAGCTTTCCTAAACTCTAGGCTTCAGTTTCATCTTCTGCACACAGTGAAGAACGTAATGTGTATTTACACTCTTGCAGCCCTGCATCTTCACTGCTCTTTAAGACAGTTTCTAGACCCCTGAATTCACGTCCCCCCCCCCTTTTTTTTTTTAGTCCTCAAGGGAGAAAGAACATCTTTGTTTCCCAGTAGGCTTCTGCCCTTCCCTGCCAATTGTTGATAATTGGTTTCTGTGGGAACAATGAACTTCCACCTGTGATTGCCTGCCAGGCTTTTCCAAGGGAAAAGGCCTGCACAATTTGGCTTGCCTTTGCTTTATTTTTCACATGCTAGGCAAGCACTCTACAGATAGATGAGCTATATCCCCAGCTCCCCTTGTGCGCCCATGCATGCATGCATGCATGCAGTCATGTAAGCAGGGACTCATGCAGCCCAGGAGGCCCCTAACTTGTTTTGTAGGTAAGGATGACCTTGAATTAATTCCTGGTCTTCCTGCTTCCACCTCCCAGGTGAAAGGATAACAGGCATACATGGCCATGGTTTATTCCATAAGGGGTGGGGTGGAGGTGGGGGCGGGGAGAGAAGATGGAACCCAAAGCCTCAGGCATACCAGGCAAACAATACCAACTGAGTTACAGCCACAGCCCATCATTCATTTATTTTATAATATATAATATATAACATAACATATAACACATAATATATATGTGATACACAATATATAATACAATATATGCTATATAACAACATATGACACATAACACACACACTATATATATATCTCATAGGCTGTTCCAGAACTCACCCTGAACTCCTGGTCTTTCTGTCTATACCTCCCCAGTAGTGGAATTACAGGCAGGCAAGAATTATGTCTAACTCTACTGTTGTTTTGTTTTGTTCTCTTCTGTTTTTTTGAGACAGGGCTTCTCTGTGTAGCCCTGTTTGTCCTGTAACTTGCTCTGTAGACCAGGCTGGCCTTGACATCCACCTGCTTCCGTCTTCTGAGTGCTGGGATTAAAGGTGTGTGCCACCACTGCCCAGCTATATTCTTTTTTAATTTTGAAGCAAGGTCTCACAAAATTGCCCAGATTGGCCTGAATTTCAAATCTTTTGGCCTCAGCCTGCCAAATAGCTGGGATTTTAGGCCTGTAAGGCAAAGGGAATCAAACCCAGCAACTTGAGTATGTCAGGCAAGTATTTGCCTAGCCCTTACTGGCTTGCTATTTCTAAAATGACACAATTACCAACTAAATAAAATTGACTTCCTGTTGGCAGAACATATCCTGCTGAGAAAGGCTCAGGTGTCAGGCAGGCGTCTGTAAAGCTCATCCTTGGGACTATATGTCAGTTATTTCTTGACCTTTCTTCCTGCCTCCATGATTTCATTTTAAAGTGGACCTGAGGCAACACTGTTCTAGCATGTAGATATGGAGGGAATGCAGCCAGAGCTCTACCCCAAGGCACAGGAATTTGGATTTATTCTGGAAGCAATTCCTAGTAAACCTGTATCTCCTTATTTGGGGAGCCCTATCATTAGTCCTTTTGAGATAGGATTTTATATAGCCAAGGCTAGCCTTGAGCTGATTATGTAGCTAAGGATGACCTTGAATGTCTTATCCTCTTCCCTATACTTCCTTCCTGAACGCTCAAGTCACAAGCAAGTGACATAAAGCTAGTTTATGTAGTGTTTGGGATTGAACCCAGGGCTTCATGCAGGTATACCACCAACTGAGCTATGTCCCTAACCTGGCCCTGCCTTTTGCTTTTTGGTCTGCCCTCATCTGGGATTGGGTACAAGGTAGGGTAGACATTTTAAATCACTCCCAAGATATAGGCATTTGTCTCTTTGGAGGGGACACCCCAGCCAAGGCTAACTCCTTTCAATCTTACTAGTATCCCGTGTGAGCAAGATGTGGCAGATTTCTGCTCTGAGGTACTGGGGGAGGGGGTATCATTCAGAGTTGGGTTGCATTTTAAAAGTCTTGCAGCGCTCGTGCTCTTTGGGGAAACATTGCCTGCCATTCCAGATGTATTTATGAGGCTGAGATGAAAATTCACCGTCTTCTCATTCTCCAGTACTCCAACACAGTTTCTGATTGAAGCCACAACACCCCCCCAAAAGAGGACAGTGGGTACTTCTCTATTTACCTATCTCCTCTGTGTGTGTGTGTTGTGAGAGCACACAGAGGTACCATGGCATGCATCCACCACGTGGGTTTTCCCGGACATGGAACTCAAGTGCTCAGGCTTGGTGACAAAAGCCAGTAGATAGGCCATGTCGCCACCTCTACCTCTCCCCCACTTCTTCTCTTCTTCTCTCCCCCCCCCTCCCCTTCCTTCTTGTCCTCAGTCCTTGTCGATCAGTCACTACATTTTATTCCCAGCCACTCAGTATCCTCAGTGACTCTGGCTTCTGTTAGGGTTTGTCCTTGCTAGAGATGGAAGGAGAATCTTATCAAACCAGTTAAAGTAACAAGAAAAGGGGAGAGCTGATCAGCAGAGCCTAGCGGGAGGCACAGGGGCCCTCCAAGCCAGAAACAGACCCTCACACAACCTTTGGGAATCCTTAGCCGCATGAGATCTCAGCAGAGGAGCTCTACGAAGACAGTCTAGGTTTGTCTGAACTGGAATCAGCAAATGAAAACCAGTGCAAAAGCCCTAGCCCACCTATGTTCAAGCAACGGTTGGACGTTATAAGTATCAGAATAGTCTTTCACGACATGCAAGAATTGTATGAGACTCTTGTGATGTCCTCAAAAATAAATTCATACCTAGTAAACTACTTAGAATATTCGTAGTTAAGATAAGCTATTAAGATATCCATAAAAACCGATACTTACATTTTACTTTAGGGGTAACGCCTGTGAAGTGGTTGGTGCAGCCAAGGGCAGTCTTTCCTTTGACTCCCTCCCCCCCTTCCCGCTTTTGAATCCCATGAGAATGCTCTGAATTACTCTTAAAAGGAAAACACAGAAACACAGGCGTGAGGTGGCATTCAGAGACTCCACCAGTTCCTCTCACAGGCACCAGGACTGCCTAATTGTTTGCTCCACACAAAAGGTGGATCAGAGAAGAATATCCTCTTTATTCTTCTCCTTTACATCATCTCCCCCGCACCTGGGGAGTCTGGATGCTCAGAGCCCCAGCGCACCGTGCATCTGATGATGGGGTGCACCAAAGCGCACCAAGGTCTAAATCCCTCCCAGATCTGGGCAGATTTTCTGTAGCTTAACCAGATTTCTAATTGTCCTGCCACCTGTACTGAAACACACACTACATGTTAATCTCGAATTCTTTTCTGTTTCCATAATCTTGGTAAAGTTTCCTGTACTCAAACACTAAATCCAATTTGGATATATATTTTTTAAAGGAATTAAATTCGCTTTTATGATTGCTAATATTAAGGCGTCTCTGGAAGTGCTTGGACAACTGAAAAAGCACAGGGTTCCCTTACCACGGACCTTGTACACGGTCCCCTTACCACGGACCCAGCACTATGCCTTGCAGGCTGTGGACCTGAGCATCTGATTTCTCCTGCCATCATTTCACAAGAGTTTAGGGGAAAGAGGAAGGGCTTCCACCCACTCATGTCCTGGTTCCATCCCATGAAGTGTTTCTTTTATTTATTTTATGTGTATAGATTCTTTGTCTGCATATACGTCTGTGCACCTCCTGTGTGTCTGATGCCTGCCAAGGCCTGAAGAAGACAACACTGGAGCCCTGTAAGTAGAGGTGATTATGAGTTACCTGTGGGTACCATTGAATCAGGATCCCTGGAAGAGCAGTACTCCTAACCCATGAGCCCTTCCTCAGCCCCAAAGCACTCATTTTCACTGCCTTGTTTATTTGCTGTGGGTCTGAGATTATAGAATGAAAACAGACTCAGCCTCTGTTATGTAAACATTTTTCTGGACATTTAAAATGTCTCTGGGATGACCTGAGACAAATTGTTTAAGTATTGCTTTCCTCATATGCGGAGCTGGAGCAAAGTGTAATCCACAGTGCCACTCACAGGCTGCTCTCATGGGTCATATAACAGTGTGTAGGCAGCTGGGCAGTGGTGGCGCACGCCTTTAATCCCAGCACTCGGGAGGCAAGAGGCAGGCGGATTTCTGAGTTCGAGGCCAGCCTGGTCTACAGAGTGAGTTCCAGGGCTATACAGAGAAACCCTGTCTAACCCCCCCCCCAAACAAAACAAAACAAAACAAAAAGCAAAACCAAAAACAGTGTGTAGCCAGCCATTTCTGGAAAGATGAAGGAGAAGCTTCTGGGGGTTTGTTTTAATTTTTGTAGGATCGAGGAATCAAAGAATGCAATGCAGACACTCTGCAAGCAGGCTATATGCCAAACCTTTTTCATCTGCTGAGACAGGGTCAAAAAAATGTGCAGTTCTTGCCATATGTGGTGGTGCATGCCTTTAATGCCAGCACTCAGAAGGAAGAGGCAGGTTGATTTCTGAGTTTGAGGTTAGCCTGGTCTATAAACCAAGTCCAGGACAGCCAAGGCTACAGACAAACCCTGTCTTGAAAATTTCCTGCAACAGACAAAACACACACACACACAGAGAGAGAGAGAGAGAGAGAGAGAGAGAGAGAGAGAGAGAAGACGGTGTGTGTGTGTGTGTGTGCGCTGCTTCTGCTTCTGCCTCCCAAGTGTTGGGGTTACTGACGTGCACCATGACCAAGGAGAGTCATTTTGTACCTAAATACTCTTACAAAAAGGAGGTTTTCTAACTTTAATTAATTATTAGTTTAGTTATTTGGCACAAGGGCTTGAATCTAGGACTTCAAGCATAGTAAATGAACGTACCCTGAACATTCTCCAAAGAAGGCTTCTTTGAGAATAGAGAGGAAGGCCAGCTGTTGGCCAGACGATATAAAGAGTAGTTGCCGGGTTTGGGAAGATTCATGAGGACCTGAGTGTGTAACCCCGGCACTGTTGGGGGAAAGATGGGAGCTTGCTGGCTGCCAGCCTAGGTCCAGATTCAGTGAGAGACTGTGGCAAGAGAATAAGGTAGGAGTCGAGGAAGCAGACCACTGGACCTCCCCCTCTTGCTTTGACATGCACGTACATCTGCGCGCATTCACTGCATCTGCACATTCGTTACACACAGCACGCACAGGGTTCTGTTGTAACAGGAATACATACCGAAGCTATAATTTACAGCTGATAACAACCGTCGGCATTAATGCTTTGGATACTTCAGATTTGCTCGGAGAGCATCGTGTCAGAAGATAACAACAAGAGCAGACTATATACCTAGACTATGCACTGTTTTTACTGTCAATCATACTAAAGTAAAAGTGCAAGGCTGTTAAAATTATTATTATTATTGTTGTTGTTGTTATTATTATTATCATCATTATCATTATTATTATTACCACCGCCGTTTCCTCCTTTTCATTTTCTCCGAAACTGAAAGGCAACCTTTGCTCTGTAGAGCTTGTCTGTTTAGGCAAGCTGCCTCATCAGCCTCAGTTTCTTCATCAGGAAAACTTGATCCAAGAAATGTGTACGGGGCCGGTGAAATGGCTCAGCACTTAAAGGCACTTGCTGCCAAACCCAAAGACCGAGTTCTATCCCAGCCAGGACCTACATTGTGGACGGCAGGAGGGAACAGACTTCTGAATTCAATATGTGCACTGTGACATGTGCATACATCCTCCAAAATAAAGAAAGAAAACTGTAGTAAAAAATACACATTATGTATAGGTATGTAAGATGGTACCCTAGAGGAAGTTGTGGATGGAACATGGGCCTCTCCTTAATATTCTTGGGATTTGTTTATCTGTTTAATTAATTAATTTTTTTTTTTTTTTTGGTTTTTGAAACAGGGTTCCTCTGTATTGCCCTGGCTGTCCTGGAACTCACTCTGTAGACCAGGCTGGCCTCGAACTCAGAAATGCACCTGCCTCTGCCTCCTGAGTGCTGGGATTAAAGGCGTGTGCCACCACTGCCCGGCTGTGTTTAATTATTTTTATTTATGACATGCTCTTACTGTATAGCCCTGGTTGAGCTGGAACCTGTTCTGTGCACCAGGCTGGCTTTGAACTTTCAGAGAAGTTTCTCCTTGGCGCTTTCTGGCTCTGGGATTATGGGTATGTGCCACTATATCCAGATGCAACTTTCTATGAGTTTATAGTTACTTTCCAAGAAAGTTTTTAAACTTATAGAAAGATGGCTCTTCCAGAGGACCCAGGTTCAAGTTCTAGCACACACATGGCAGCTCACAGCTGTCACTAACTTTAGTTCCAGGGGTCTAATATCATCACACAGGCAGACATGCAGGCAAAACACCAATGCACATAAAATAATAGATAAACATTTTAAAAGTTGTGTCAGGTCAGTTTCTGGGGGTGTGGTTTAGTAGGTAGAGTGCTTGCCTAGAGTGCCTGAAACCCTGGGTTCACTCCCCAGTACCATATGAACTGTGTACGGTGGTGCAGGCATACAATTCCAGTCCTCACTCACTCAGGAGCTAAAGGCAGGAGGAGCAGGCTCTTGGGGTCAACTTCAGCTACATAGTGATTTTGAGGCCAGCCTGGGTTCCATGAGATGCCCACTCCAAAAAAAGAAGCCAACTAAAAATCGCCCTCTCCATTGGGCGCACTGATGGCTGCCCACTGAGACTTGAGAGCAGAGTGGTTTTGACTCGAATCCTGTTTCTCCTGCCTTTAAATGTGACAATCCTTCATTTCGGGTTTCTTCTTCTCTCCCTTTCCTTCTCTTCTTTCCTTTCTCCCCTCCCTCTCCCCATCTCTCTCTTTCTTTTATGCTCTGTTTGTTTGTTTGTTTTTTGAGGTAGGGTCTCTCTGTGTAGCCCTGGCTGTCCTGGAACTCTCTCTGTAGACCAGGCTGGCCTCAAACTCAGAAATCTGCCTGCCTCTGCATCCCGAGTGCGGGGATTAAAGGCTTGCGCCACCACTGCCTGACACTCTTTTATGCTTTTATTTTGCATCATTGCCTACTAAATTCAGGGTTTTGCACATGCTAGGTAGGGGCTTTGCCAAATAAAAGATATCCTCCAAATTGTCTTCTCTCTCTCTCTCTCTCCCTCCCCCCCTCTCTTTTTTTTTAGTATGTATATGTATGTCTCTGTGTAGGTTTGTGTATGTGAGTGCAGGTGCCGAGAGAAATTAGAAAATGGCACTGGGTATCCTAGAACCGGAGTTACAGGCAGTTATGAGCCACCTGATGCTAAGTGCTAAGACCTAAACTTGAATGTTTTGGAAGAACAGGAGTGCTCTTAATTGCTGAGCCAGAGGCTAGAAGAATTAGCTTTAATATTATCAGAATTATGATCTGTGCCTCTTCCTCTTACTTTTTGAGACAGGGTCTGGCTATGCAGCCCTGACTAGCTTGGAACTTGCTACTCATAGAGATTCATTTGCCCCGCCTCTTGAGTGCTAGTATTAAAAGAATTGACCTGGCCTATTCTTCTAGTTAATTTATCATTTACTACCATGTGCATAAAGGTGAAGGTACAACAAGGCAAACAGTTGCTCACCTTGGAGGGTGGAATGATAGGCCTAACAGAAGGGTCAACAGATTAATTTCCACCAAAGAATAGATGCTTTCCCCAGTGAGTAAGTCAAGTCCACCTGAGGACATGGAGGAGGGTACTGGCAAAGTTAAGACTCATCCAGTTGGACCAATGCTCTATGGAGATCACCACACCCATAAGACTTGCCTCTTCAGTTGCTAGAATGCTTGTCTAGCATGGTTCTAGAGTCCACAAAACCAGGCCTGTATCTTAGCATAGATGAAGGCACAACTTTCCAGGTAATCCCTAGATGAGTTTGAAGAGTTTTGAGGCCAGCCTGTAGAAGATGCTGATGAATAATCACAAGACCACAGCTCTACTGGAAGATGGGCATGTACAAAAGCCAGTGGAGGATGCGGTAGTACCTGCAGTGCTACAGGTGGAGGCAAGAGGAATTCCATGCAGGAACAGTCCTGCTGATGGGAAGGGCTAGTTCAGGAAGCCTAGGGGAGGTGCCTGGACCTGGGATTGCTTACATACTGCTCCTAGCTATTCGGATGCAAAGCAGACCATGAGAACCAACGTCCTCATGGGTCAAATTGCCCATTACAGAACTAGATATCTTCCTCCATATCTCCTCTAGCTTCTTCCCATCTTGCATAAGGTCACATGCCAGCATATCCAAGGCTTGTCACATGCTGTCTGCTCTTGGCAAGAACCTGGAATGGCCTGGCTGTCTGACCTGGAAGAGCTGTGTGAAAGCTGAACTTTAAGCCTGTCTGTTAGAATTGGGTTGCTGTGCTTCCCCGTGGATTCAGGTCATGGTATGTGAGGCCACTTGCTACCATGAGCAGCTTGTTTGTTTTTTAGAGATTTATTTATTTTATGTATATGAGTATACTGTACCTGTCTTCAGATTCACCAGAAGAGGGCATCAGATCCCATTAGAGATGGTTGTGAACCTCCATATGGTTGCTGAGAATAGAATTTAGGACCTCTGGAAGAGCAGTCAGTGCTCTTAACAGCTGAGCCAACTCTCCAGTCCCCTGCTTTGTACTTTTGGAATTTACTTATTGAGGTAGAATCTAGCTATGTAGCTCTAGCTGGCCTTGAACCAGAGATCTGTCTGCCTCTGCCTCCTAAGTTCTGGGATCAAAGGTAAGTGGCACTATGCCAGGCATTGCTTTTAAATTCAAATTGGAACTGTAAATCACTAAAATCATTCAGTTGTTTGTTTCCTTTTTGGATTCAAGATCCCAGGAACTTGTAAAATTCAGTAGTTCAGGCATTATTTTCTTCCTTAGCAGACTCCTTGTGATTTCTAAAAAAACAAATGCTCTGGGAGTGGAGACAGTTTCTTCCTTTCTAATCCATGTGTGTGTGTGTGTGTGTGTGTGTGTGTGTGTGTGTGTGTGTGTGT
>JADRCH010000043.1:13182276-13199669 GCA_019843965.1 Rhynchomys soricoides | reverse complement strand
GCATGTCCTTCAACAAGGCCACACCTACTCCAACAAAGCCCACCTCCAGTGATGCATGTCCTTCAACAAGGCCACGCCTACTCCAACAAAGCCCACCTCCTAATCCTTTTCAAGTAGTGCTACTCTCAGATGACCGAACATAATGAGCTTATGGGGGCCATTCTTATTCAAACCATCACTTTGTTATTGCTTAAAAATTGTTGTGTGTGTGTGTGTGTGTGTGTGTGTGCATATGTGCACGGGCTCATGCACTTCTGAGTACATGAGTATGCATTATGGGGGGTTAGGCAGGGGAAGACGCAAATGTCATAGCATGCATATGGAAGTCGGAAGACAAATTTGTGGGGTTGGTTCTCCCCTTCTACCTTTATGTGGGGTCTAGAGATTGAACTTAGGTCTCTAGGCTTCTCATGTAGCCCATGCTAGCCTCATACTCACTATGAAGCTGAGGGAGCTGTATTCCTAATCTAGTTGCCTCTACCTCCCAAGTGCTAGGATGACAGGTATAAGTCAACGAGCCCAGATTTTTCTGGCTATGTTGGTGTACATGGGTGTCGCCAAAACTATTTCTAAAAATAGTCTTTCCCATCTGTACATGTATCTCCAGAAAATTTAACTAGGAGAGAAATTGCTAGCTGATATGCATCTAGGCTGAGTAGTTTTATGTCAACTTGACACAAGCTAGAATCATCTGAGAGGATGGAGCCTCAGTTGAGAAAATGCCTCCATGAGATCTGGCTATAGGCAAGCCCACAGAACATTTTCTTAATTACGATTGATTGTGGGTGGTTCCATCCCTGGGATGGTGAGCCTGGATTCCATAAGAAAGTACACTGAGCAAGCCAGTAGGCAGCACCCCTCATGGCCTCCATGTCAGCTCCTGCCTCCAGGTTCCTGCAGTGCATTGAGCAAGCCAGTAAGCAGCACCCCTCATGGCCTCCATATCAGCTCCTGCCTCCAGGTTCCTATCTTGAGGTCCTGACTACCAGTAGTGATGGGGAGTATGACCTGAGAGTTAGAAGATGAAATAAACCCTCCCTCCCCAAGTTGCTTTTGGTCTTGATGTTTTATCACAGCAATAGAAATCTTAAGACAGATAGTCTGCATGGCCAATGGAGTATGATGAAACTGGCGACTGGGACCTCTGAAGCTAGATTATAAAAGATACTCTAGCTTCTACCCTGGGCTCTCTTGAGCAAGCCAGCTGCTATGTTATGAGCGTTTCCAAGAAGTCCCATGGAGAGACTCAGCTGGAAGGAGTGAGGTGAGAATGAGCCACCGGTGATCCTGCAATGACCTTATAGAAAGAAGCAGCCTCATGACAAACCTTCAGCCAGAACAACCCAACCAAGCAGCCCCTGGATTCATGGAGTCTCCAAACCTACCAGAGACAATAAATGTTCCATGTAAGCTGCCATGATTGGGGAGAACTACCTATGCAGCAATAGACATTTTGCATTTTTTTTTTGAATGGCTCAGGCAAGAATGCAAAGCATCCTGAATACCGGATGTTTGGTAAGAAACTAGTGTGTGTTTATCCTCTTCTCTTAGGCAACGCCAAATTAAAATAGTACTTATCACCAGGTTGACTTTTCACTCTGTGTCTTCCTTCCTCTCTGTGTCTCAAATCCTGAAATTCCAGACATGAAATCTTGTGATTAGCAGGGCTCTCAGCCCTCATTAGCGAAGGTTCTTTTCAGTGAACAGAGGGTTAATACAGAAGAGCCACCACTGGGCAGAGCACAGAAGGTGATTGTGGACTGCACAGTGTTACGGGAAACATCCGTATCATGATCTTCCCTCAAGAAACATCAAGAAACAACATGGAAGATGGGCAGACTTGTAGGAGCCAGGGCCTGGGAGGACTACTGAGGACCAATGTCTTCTGGGGATGGTGGGGCTGTAGTAACCATGAACTCACAGCTCTGGTTGCCTGCATGAGATCAAGCTTTTCAACATTCTACCATGGATCAGGAAGGGACTCAATAGGCCCCACCCCTAGCTGAGGAGCTATTGGCAGTTCACCGGTGCTGGAAGTGGAAGAGTCTGTGTTCTCTAGGGGTCTGGCCTCTGGTAAGTTGCCCAGCTCAGAGGACAGCCACAGATCTAGACATGGCTCTCAGCAGCACCTTGGGCTCCAACTTCATCATGGTGCCAGGTGATGGGGCTGGCCACTCACAACAGGCTACTCCTCTCCACCCACAAGTCCCCACTTCCGTCTCTCTACATAATGCTCAAGATGCCCCTCTTCTCTTTCTCTTCCATCTGTCCACCACGTATTTGTACATTGTGGCTTCTGCTGCAGGCTGGCCGGCTCCTGGGTGACAACCTCCAACTGTGCTGTGGAGCATGAGTGTCCATGGCTAGCCTCTGCCATGCCCAGGAGGGCAGGTCTGTGAGCAGCATGGTGGTCTGCAGGTCTTTGTCTTTCTCCTCCCTCAATGTGCTTCATGGTGGTAGGCAGGACTCTGGGTATCTATGGCCTGTCCAGGCTTTGGAGCAGAAAGCAGGTCTGTGGGTGTCTTTCCCTGCCCACACCACATGGCATGGCAGTCTGTCTTCCTCTTCCCACAGTGTGCTGCCTGGATTTGATTTGACTTGATTTTTTATATGTCTTAGGCATAAAACAGCTTTGGCCACCAAGCCAGGCATCAGACTAGTATGAGCAAAGGACTGCCATCTACTCTGCCCTGATTTGATATATGAATACCAGCCAAAACTAGGTGTTTCTTTGCCCATTGATGGGGGGAGGGAGGTATCCTAAGTTTTTTGTTTGTTTGTTTGTTTGTTTTAAAGACATGGTCTTACTATGTAACTCTGACTAGCCTGAAGCTCTGTTATATAGACCAGGCTGAACTCACAGGGATCTGCCTCTTCCCTCTCCCGCCCGGGTCATTGACTCTGCCCCTGCTTCTAACTCCCAAGAGTGCTGGGATTAAAGGCATGATATACTACCACACTGCTGCTGTAAAATGGTCACACAAAGTTAAGAGTACAGAGAAATAGTAACACTGCCTCCTGTCCTCTCACTCTTGGTTGCTGTAAACCTCTGGAACCTTCTCTACAGCCACATAGGTGTGATTTTTTTTTTTTTTTTTTTTTTGGTTTTTCGAGACAGGGTTTCTCTGTATAGCCCTGGCTGTTCTGGAACTCACTCTGTAGACCAGGCTGGCCTCGAACTCAGAAATCTGCCTGCTTCTGCCTCCTGAGTGCTGGAATTAAAGGCGTGCACCACCACAGCCCAGCTAGGTGTGATGATTTTTCAATTTTATTTGACATTGTGTTTGGTGGTGTGGGAACAGGTCCTGCGTGCATGCCACTGTGCGTGTGTGGAGGTCAGAGGACAACTTTGAGGACTGGGTTCCCTCCTTCTACCATGGTTTCTAAGGATTGAACTCAGGGAGGCAGGCTTTAGAAATGAGGGCTTTTACTGAGTAAGTTTGTCCACTCTAGCTTCAGTGATTTGCTTATGTACATAAATGGGATTATACAGTGGCCTGCTACCTTCTCTGCACACACACTGTTACCTTGGACCTTCCCGACCTACTTCATTCTTTCTCAGGGATGCACAGTATTACCATTCAGACATTCCTCTCTTGAAGGGCATTTACATTTTTAGCAATGTTTTTACCCCCTAAATGCATTATACATATATACATATGTATACACATATACATATACATATATATACATAAATTCTATTAATATGTATATATACACATATATACATACATTATACTAAAGTATCACTGGGAATATTCACTATATAAATATTCCCTCAGAAGGGATAATTAGAATTGGTTGTGAGTGTGTGTGGGTTGTTTGGTGGAGGTTTGGTTGTGGTTTTGGTTTTGGTTTGGTCCACTGTAATTCTTCACAGTTCGATAGAGTTCACTAAAATTTCAACAAACATAAAAAGAAAAATGAACCAACACCTCGAAGGAGTTGAGAAAACACTGCAAGCTAAGGAGGGACCTCGAGGGCAAGGGAAGGCCTTATGCGGAGAAGAGCAAGGCCAGTGCAGTGGCCATTCCTGGTTGTCACCTTGACTCTATCTGGAGTGAACTACAATCCAGAAGTTGAAGGCTCACCTGTGATTCAGATCTTGAGTCTGGAAGACACAAGTTTCTGACCTGGATCTTGGCATGAAGATCTTGAGGCATAGTGGCCATGAAAAGTTTAGGCCCCGGCAAAGTAGTACACTCCCTTAATCCCAGGAGACTGAAGCAAGGAGATCTCTGAGTTCAAGGTCAGCCTGGGACAAAGCAAGTCCCAGATCCAGGTGTGGTGGTACACACCTTTAATCTGGGCCACACCTTCTGCTGGAGACCTACATAAAGACATTGGAAGAAGGAAGATTTGCTCTTCTTTGACTTCGTGCCTTGTGTGACTGAACAACTGCTAGATCCTCAGACTTTCATTCACAGCTGCTGCTGACCATTGTTGGGGAGTTGGACTACAGACTGTAAGTCATTAACAAATTCTCTTACTATATAGAGACTACCCATAAGTTCTGTGACTCTAGAGAACCATGACTAATACAGCCAGTTAGGAGCTGGGGAGAGAGTGACAGGCTTGAGCCAGTGAGAGGGAAAGAGAAGTGACCTTGGCTGAGGTGAGTGATTTGCATGTCCCTAGTCAGAGGACCAATTAGAAGATTTGGTGCCATTTCGAGACATGAACTATCTGGAACTCTCCATGCCTTCCGGTGCTCCCCTGAGGTCAAAGCCAAGCCTTCAGGTTTAGGATAGTCATGATTGAAACACAAATATGGCTGAGGCTTGGTTGATGGGGAGCTTGCCTAGCTTTCAAGGAGCCCCAAGTTTGATCTCAAACACTGTGGAAATGATGTGACAGTACACACCGGTAACTCCAGCACTTGGGAAGTAGAGGCAGGAAGATCAAGAACTCAGGATATGATGAATTCAAGGCCAGCCTAGACCACATGGGATGCTAAGAAAAACAAAAACAAAAACCAGAAGCAAGCCTTTGTTATTTTGCACTGTTCTGAGCCAACCCAACCTAGCCAAGGACCAATGTGTTTCCAATAAGTGACCCAGAAGACTGTAGTAAACATGCTTTTCCAGCCAGAAGCCACAAATCCTTTGGGGTACATCTCGCAGCAGCTCATAGCTCTAAGCAGGCTACGTCTGGGAGCTAAGGAAGGTTTAAAGGTGGTTGGGGAGAGGAATGATCATCGAAGCAGGAGAGGAGCATTGTGAATCCAGAAAGCAAAGAGAATTGAAGGTTGGTGAAATCTGACCTGCAGGGCAACTCATACTCAGGATGACAGTGTTGGAAAATATGGAATGGGAGGACCACGTGGATTCCAAGCCAGCCCAGGTTACAGAGTGAAATACTGGAGAGAGAGAGGGAGAGAGAGAGGGAGAGGGAGAGGGAGAGGGAGAGGGAGAGGGAGAGGGAGGAGAAGAGAAGAAGAAGAAGAAGAAGAAGAAGAAGAAGAAGAAGAAGAAGAAGAAGAAGAAGAAGAAAGAAACAGAGAGAGAAAGAAATACTTTTATTTTATTGTTTGTTTTTGAGACAAAATCTTGCTATTTAGCCCTGGATGGCCTGGATCTTACCATGTAGAACAGACTAACCTCAGAATCACTTTGCCTTCTATCCCTTATCTTCTAACTGCCTTTGCCTCTGTGCACAAATTTTTTTTTTTTTTAGACGTATGTGAGTACACAGTTGCTGTCTTCAGACACACCAGAAGAGGGCATTAGATCTCATTACAGATGGTTGTGAGCCACCGTGTGGTTGCTGGGAATTGAACTCAGGACCTCTGGAAAAAGGATTCAGCCCAATCATTACTACCTTTTCTATTAATATATTTATAAACAAACTGATATAATTTACTAGGCTTTGCTTTTTTAAAACAGGGGTTGAGGAAATGGATAAAGGGATAGACAAAAGATAACACCCGTACCTTAAAATTCACTGAAGACTCTAAAAATGTTTTTCTTTCTATCTATCTATCTATCTATCTATCTATCTTCTATCTATCTATTGCATAGGTTTAGACTCTCAAGTCATGGCAGGCAGAGGTTAGATTTCAGGAGTCAACCTACCTTCTACTTCCTTCTACCACGTAGGCTCCGAGATTGCCGTGAGCTTGGCTGTAAGTGCCTTTTCTTGTAGAGCCCCTCATTGGACCTCTTCATGTAGTCTTATATATTATACTATATATTACACATATTCTTTTGTATTCTGGATATTCTTACAATTTTCTAGAATAACACACACACACACACACATACCACATACACATACATACCATACATACACCACATACACCACATATGTATGTGCACGCATGTGCGCGTGCGCGTGAACACATACACACACACACTTTTTTTTTTTTTTAAATTGGAAAAAAAATGCCTCCATGCTACCCGGAGCCAGGGCCTGCCCGAGTGATCTCTTTCCCATGTACCCCCTCTCCTCTTGCATGGGATTTTCTTCTAGTTCTCTCTTGTTAAAGTGTGACCCTTGGCAGAGGTCCAGCTTGGAAAAGGGGTCTCTAATCTCCCTCTTGGCTTTGAACTAGAGTCTTTATAGGATTCCAGGCTCAGGGTTCATCCTCTAGCACAAGTGGCAAGTCTCCTCCAGTTTCCACTTCTTGCGTATTGCCTGCCCCGCCCTGATTATTGATAGTCTGTGTTTTTGTTTTTCTTGTTTTTGTTGCTCATTTTGCCAGCTCACCCAGGCTTTCTGAAGGGTGGAACACTCCATTGGGGAGGAATAAGAATTTCTTCCTGCAAAGTTTGAATGAATACTTTAGTGGCTCAGTTTCCTTATTTTTTTACCTAAAGTATCTCCTATCTGGAACATGGGGCAGAACAAACAGGACACTGCTTGGGGAGTTCCTCCAGCAGTTCCAGGTCCGGAGCTGGGAGGAAGTGGCATTTATAAACTGGGAAGAACATTCCAGATAGAGGAGTTCCTAGTGGCAGAACTGAACCTCCAGGGAGAACAAGCTTGGAGAGACCTGCTCCAGCCGGCTGAGAGAGAGAGAGAGAGGAGGCTGGGTTAGAGCAGAGAGCATCCTGCTGAACTTGAATCCTTGATTTTACCATGGGGATGTTCCCTCCCCCTTACAGTCAGGACCTCCTCCATCCCAAACTGGCCTAGAACTCTGTGAAGCTGAGGATAATTCCTTGCTGGTGATTCCCCTGCTTCCACCACCAAAGTGCTGGATTACAGGCATGCCCCACCATGCCTAAGGAAGATTATAAAATAACCGAGGGGCCAGTGAGGTACCTTAGCGGGATAAGAAAGGCATCTGACACCAAGACTGACTCTCTGATTTTAATTGCCAACACCCACAAGGTAGAAGGAGAAAACAATTCCTAAAAACTATCCTCCACCTCCATGTGATTTGGTCACTCCTAAGACACAAAATAAAATAAGCATAAAGGGCTTTCTCCCTTCAAGGGCCCGTGTCCTGCTGTACAAACTCAGATTAATGCCTTGTAAATTCAGTTAGAGTGAGCAAGCTGGTTGACTAGTAAACCCCACTTTCTCCCAGTCCTGCCTTGTTTTTCTGGTGTTACTGGGGAGGGGACCGATTTCTGAATCTACTGCTAAGCCCAGCTCCAAAGTAACAAGCAAGCTTGGGTGGCTTTCCCTGGGGTGGCAGCTGGCTGGGAAGCCAGCCAAGTTGCCTTTTGGTCTTCTGAGGGGAAACCAGGGTACAAGTTGGGGCGAGGGGCTGAAGAGATGGAGGGCTCAGCGGTCTTCAAATGTCTGCCAACAGACGTGCCCACCTCTACTACCAAATGCCTTTTCATTAAAAATACAACTTGGGGGCTGAGGATGCAGCTCAGTTGGGACAGGGCTTGGCGAACACTCACGATGCCTTGGGTTCCACCCCAGCACCACATAAACTGGGTAGGGTAGTAGTACACAACTGTAATCTTGGCTCTGCAGAGGAGGGAGGCAGGAGGGGCAGAAAATCAGGGTCATCCTCAGCTACATAGTAAATTTGAGATCAGCCTGAGATACATGAGACCCTGTCTAAAAGCAAAACAACAACAAAACCAAGTTGGATAGCTAGATAGGGTAGTGTATGACTGCATTCCTGGTACTTCTGAGGAAGCTGATATGGATAATTGAGACTAGGATTTGAGGCCAGCCTGGGCAACAAAGGGAGACTCTGTTTCAAAATAACTAAATACATACATGATTTGAATGATTCCATTAAGTATTGTATTCTAGAGGCTGGAGAGACGGCTCAGCTGTTAAGAGCATTTGCAGCCTTTCAGAGGACTGGGAATCAGTTCCTAGCACCCACAGGGAGGCTCATAACCATCTGTATTTCCAGTTCCGGGGACTTGATGCCCTCTTCTGGTCTCTGCAAGTACTACATGCACATTATACATAGATATGCATTCAGGCAAAACATTTATACACATAAAATAATAAAATAAAGATAACTATGGTGCTGGAGAGATAGCTCAGTGGTTAAGAGCACTTACTGCTCTTGCAGAGGATCCTGATTTGGTTCCCAGCACCCACAAGGCAGCTCACAACTCAGGTTCCAGAGTTCAAAACCTATTCAGATTTCCAAGGTTCCTGTTTTCACGAGGTACACATATATACACCCAACCACATACATATGTACATACACACATAAAGTAAAATAAAACATATAAAATAAAACATGAGTACACTGTAGCTGTCTTCACTTTTCCTTCTCGATCCGGCCCCGCTCGCTATAGCTGTCATCAGATACCCCAGAAGAGGGCATCAGATCTCATTACAGATGATTGTGAGCCATCATGTGGTTGCTGGGAATTGAACTCACGACCTTCAGAAGAGCAGTCAGTGCTCTTAACTGCTAAGCCATCTCTCCAGCCCCAAAATAAAACATTTTTAAGAATCTTATACAAGTTAGTTAGTTACTAAACTTTGAAGAGATTTATTCAAATAATGCCTGGCCAGGATTTCTCCCTCTTTAGAGTTTCCTATTGATCCCCGAATAGAGTATCACCCACTAAATGGTTTAAAAGAAGAGAAATTTTAGCACAGTGTGGTGGCATGAGCCTTTAATCTCAGTACTTGGGAGGCAGAGACAAGTGGAGCTCGTGAGTTTGAGGTCAGCCTGTTTATTTAGGGTGTTTCAGGCCAGCCAGGGCTACAAAGTGAGACCTTGTCTCTGCAACCCCCCACCTCCTCAAACAAAACCAAAACACTGGACATTTTTCCTCACATAGTTATGAAGATTAGAAATCCAAAATGAAGGAGCTAGAAGAGGGAGCTGTCCAACCGGAAGATTTGTCCTGTGACTTAACTTCTGATGTCACCAGAAATTTTTAGGATCCTTGGTGTCTAGCTATACCACTGTGCCATTGTTTACATTAATGTAAACTCTGTGTGTGTGTATCTGCTCGGCTGTCTTCTTAAAAAATACATTTATTTTTGCCAAATAGTGGTGGCTCATGCCTTTAATCCCAGCAGAGGTAGGCAGATCTCTGAATTCAAGTCCAGCCTGGTCTACAGAGTGGGTTCCAGGGCAGCCAGGGCTACACAGAGAAACCCTGTCTCAAGAAACCAAAACCAAACACAATTATCTTTATTTATGTGTGTGCATATGCACATGGCATGCTTGTGTGACCTACCACAGGTCCCAGCAGCACTCTTAACCACAGAGCCATCCCCCAGCCCTGATGGTGTTCTTACCAAGTCCCCCATCAGGACCAAGGGCCCATTGTAATGCAATATGACTTCATTTTAGCCTAGCCTATCATGTCTGCAACAGCTCTTTCCTTAAGTTAAGCCACATTTTGCAGTAATGGGAGTAAGGATTTCAGAACAAAGTCTGTTTCCTCTCCCTTCCCCCTCCCTCCCTCCCTCTCTTTTCTTCCTCAGCACCAGGGCTAAATGTATCTGATGTCTGTTGAGTTGTTGCTACTACTTACTTTTTGTTTTGTTGTTTGGGACAACCCCCCAAGTAGCCCCAAGTGGCCTGGATATCTGCAGTCCAGGCTCTCCTCAAACTAGTGACTTCCCTTTCTTCCCCTCTAGAGGGCACGGATGATAGGAGTGCGCCACCACGGGCTGTCCGGACTGTGGTCCAAGGACATAATAGGATAATAGGTCAACTCTTTAAAGAAGGAGAGAGAGAGAGAGAGAGAGAGAGAGAGAGAGGAATATTTTAAAATATTTTTAAATTATTTTGTTTTACTATTTTTTGATGTCCGTGCATGTTTTGTCTGCATGTGTTTATGTACTATGGACACACAGTGTCCATAGAGGCCAGAAGAGGGGGATCAGAACCCTTGGAACTGGTGTTTCAGACAGTTGTGAGCAACCATGTGGATGCTGAGAATTGAATTTAGGTCCTCTGGAAGAGCAGCCAGTGCTCTTAACCACTGATTTATCTCTATCCCAACCAAACTACCTTCCTTCCTTCCTTCATTCCTTCCTTCCATTTTTTGAAGCAGGGCCTTACATGAAGCCCTGACTAGCCCAGAATTCACCAGATTAGCCTCAAACTCACGGAGATCCACTCGCTTCTGCCTAAAAGTGCTAGGATTAAAGGTATTGCAACATGACCAGCCTTTGAGAGAATTTTTGATACTTTAAAGTCAATTATTTAAAAAATTACAGTTATGCCAGGCAGTAGTAGCACATGCCTTTAATCCCAGCACTCAGGAGGCAGAGGCCAGCAGATCTCTGTGAGTTCCAGGAAATCAGTGCTACACAGAGAAACCCTGTCTTGGGGTCGGGGTGGGGGTCGGGGTGTGTGTGTCAGGAGGGATTACAATTACAAGGGAGACTGGAAGACAAGATGGAGCCTGTTCATAATTGGAGTATGGCAGCAACATTATTTTGCAATTACCCCAGTCATTCTATTTTCCCTGTGCTTTGTCTGCTCTGTATTCAGAATACACATGTGAGGCATTTACATAATGTAGTTTATGTGTTTTTGTGTCTTTCCAGAATGTTCTTTGCTATTTGTGGTGGTTTGAATATGCTTGACCCAAAGAGTGGCACTGTAAGGTGTGGCCTTGTTGGAGGAAGTCTGCCACTGTGGATGTGGGCCTTTTTGTTTGTTCGATGCATATGGATGTGGGCTCTTTTGTTGATGTGTGTGTGTGTGTGTGTGTGTGTGTGTGTGCGCGCGCCCGCAAGCGCGTGTGCATACATACCTTAATATAACCATATAACCTGCTTAGTCTGTGTGTTACTTTTATGTATGTTCTCAGGGCTGACATTTAGTATGGCATAAACAGTTGGTGTGTCGTCCTTGAGGAGTATTATTTCTCCAGGTCTCAGCATTCCTTAGTTGCCTGCAGACCTTCAATAGTTGACCTTCCAGTCTCTGCCTCCTGAGCTCTGGGCTCTTACTCGACACGCACCACTGCATATGGTTTAGGCAGCAGTGGGGATGGAACTCAGGGCTTTGTGGTTCTACTCAACGCTTTACTCAAGGATCCGCTTCACCAGACTTCTCGGCTATATTTTACCATCTGTTCTAATTAGCTCTAGTATTGTGATGACTCTTTTGTGTTGTCAGTGTGAACACTCACACCCCTGAAGACGGTGATATTCTTCTACAAATACAGTCCAGCCTGGTGGTCTATGTTTCTCTCCACTGTTGGAAACTTCCAGAATGTTTCAAAAACCTGCTCCTTCATCCGGACCCAATAGATTCGTGAACCTCTTTTAACTTTCCCAGAAGACTTACTTTCCTTGAGCTTTAGTAAAACTTAGTACGGGGGTTATAACCATAGAGCGCTTATATTTTCATTCTCTACCTATAAAATTCATTTCCCAGAGACTAGGGTGGGGGTGGGGAGGGAGCAGGGGTTTCTTAACTAGGCTGTGAGAGGGGAGAGATGACACTTCCTTATGCATCTATGCATTCCCTCTTATGCAGTTTTACCCCTATAGGTTGAGGAAGTAAGGGAAGAGAGAAGGGAGAGGGAAGGAAGGCTTACCCTAAGTATTCAATGAATTGAGAGGACAGCGTCGTCGGCTAACCATGGATCCTGATTTGGAACCGTGGCTTTTCCGACCTAAGGCGATGGCCTTCCGAAGATGCTAAGCCCTTAACTTCTGTGGGAACTTGATCAACTTGGAAATGAACTAAAATTTTCTGTGTCTTCCAGGCTTCCCCTGCCCACGTCCCGCTCTGAGGGCCATGCTCACGAGTTATTTCTCTGCAGTCTCCTCGGGAAGAGTCCTGCCACCTAGAGGCTTGATAGGGAACTCCTTCCTAAGGATGGTCCAAGCCTGCGTCCCTCGTTCGTTCACGCTAGCTGGGGTCCTTGCTTTTGGAGTAGACTTTATGTTGGGGACTACCCTGAGCTAGAGACCCAGGGTTAAACGTGGGCAGAGGCTGAGGTCTTATTCCCCCGCTCCCTCTTATAGGTCTATCCCATCTCACTGAAGCAACTAGGATGCGATGGGCTTGAAGGCACAGAGACCCGGCCAGCTCGAGCTCGCGCGGAAAGCGGGCAGGAAGCCCGGGTTGGCAACTGCGCTAAACAAGGCGGCTTTCTTTAGCAGAACGCCTTCGGACAAACGGCCGGGAGAACAGGCGGGTAGGCGGCTGTCGGGCCCGGAATGCACACACCTGTACCTGACAAGGCTCCTTTGAATCCCTTCTGCTCTGTAGTCTCCCCGGGGGTTGGCCTCCGGCACTGGGAGGGGAGTCTGGCAGCTCCTGCCCTGGGGAGGAGCGCCCCGCCCAGACCTCCAGGAGGAGCGGCCACCGGGGGAGATTCGGCGCCAGTACGAAGCTGAAGTTTCACTAAAGCTTCCTCCTGGCTCCCCGGCTCGACGGCTCCCCGACCCCCACCCTCATCCCCGCACCTGTAGCTCCTGCCTCTGCCCCGCCCTCGGGCCCGCGGCAAACAAAGCTTTCTAGAAACCCAGTTTCTGAAAGGATTTCAGACCCTGGTGGACCACCGCATGCTTGAGGCAAAACCTCTTTTGCTCACGGTTCATTTCCTTGTTTCCTAGTTCTTCGTATGTTGGAAGAAGAAACTGAGGTTCATAGCCGTGAATGATACTTGCCTTTTCCTAACTGCTGGTTTGCAAAGCAGTGTTGTGCATATCTTTTTATTTTCTGAGACAGGATTTCAAGTAGACAAGGCTAGCCTCAAACTCACTATGTAGCTGAGGAATGGCTCCAACCAACACCTCTTTTAAATTTTGACTTGTGTGTGTGCACGTGTGGGTACATCTTCCCGCACGTATGCATGCAGGCAAGAGATAGATATCAGGCGTCTTCCTGTGTTATTCTCTGTTGTTTTGTTTTTTTGGTTTTTTGGAGACAGGATCTCTTATTGACCACGAAGCTTGCAGATTTGGCTAGACTGATTCCCCTTTGAGCTCCAGGGATCTGCCTGTTTGGACCTAGATACAAATCACTATACCTAGCTTTTTACGTGGATGCTGGGGTAATTCAGGTCTTCATGAATACATGGCTTATTTTACCCACTGAGTAATTTTTCTAGCCCCCTTCTGCGCCCCCCCCGCACTGGTACTGGTCTACCCCAGTCTTATTCACTCCCTCCCCGTGCCCCCTCCCTTAGGGTCTTACTACATCTCCCTGTCCAGCTTCCAACTTGCTATGTATACTAGTCTGACTTCGAACTCACAGACATCCACCTGTCTCTGTCTCCCAGGTGCTAGGATTAAAGGAATGAACCATCACACCCAGGCAATTTCAAACCTTTTAAAAAATGATTTTGGAAATATATGAAAGAAAGAGAAGGGGGAGGTAGAAGAAAAGGAAAGGTACAGGGCTGGTGATAACATCCCATCTTAAGTCAGTTTTCCTCATAGCTGCCCCTGATAAATGCACGGGTCACTTGTGTAGTTACATTCCTAGTCATGAAGGTAGTTCTCTGCTAATGGGTAGACATTCTTAATAACTGGAAGAGCACTAAAACTGACTACTGCCTGATCCGTGGGATAAATAAGACCTAGGAGGACACAATGGAAGCCAATGAAATTTACCGTCTCTACCAGCATACCACTTCCCCGGAGAATGAGCTATGAGAATCACCTCTAAAGACTTCAGCAGCCATGCGCACCTCAAATCCCTACACTTAGAGGCAGATGCAGACAGATCACAACAAGGCTGAAGACAAACTGCAGGGTTGGTGAAACCCCACTTCATTTTACATTTGCCCATGAAGAAGGCAGACATATTGGGTATTGGCTACACATTTCCATAAAATTTATCAAATGATGAGTCCAGTTGCATTGTGGTTCTAGAAATAGTAATTATATAAAAACGGAAATTGATGCAGTGGTCCTCCTATAACAACAGGCTCTCCATTTGCGGCTCCAACTAGCACTGGCAGTTAGTGGCTATTGAGATGGCTCAGGGAGAAAAGCACCTGCCACCAAGCCCAAGGACATGAGTTCCGTTTCTTGGACCCATATGGTGGAAGGAGAGAACCTGACTTTGTGACTTCTACATACTACACGTGCCCCCCTTAAATGTGAAGAAAACATTATATAGGTCGGTCTAGACCGTCTGCACTGTTCTGAACATGCGCAGTCCTTTTCTTCTCTTTATTATCACATAAACAATACAGCATAAAAACTATATAAGCAGCACTTACTAGAAGTAAAATAGAGAGGATTTAAAGCACAGAGGAGGTGGGATGTAAGTGATATGCAATCAGTGCACCACCACTGAGTATCACTGAGTTTGGTATCCATTTAGAGTCCTGGAACCAGTACCCCATGAGTACAGAGGTGTGACTGTATAGTTCCTAACATCTATTATGTAGTTTCCCCCTCACCCCCCATACTAATTTTAAGGACCGGAAGCACCAGTTTGCTTGCATCTGACAAGGTCAACAGCATAGCTTCACGATCCCCCTTCAAGAATTCATGAGGCATCTCAATGTCTGTCATTAGATAGATTGAGGAGATCTGAGTCCTCTGATATTCTGGCACTAGTCTAAAATATTGATAATATGCTGATCTGTTGAACTGGAAGCAGCAAGTCATTTAGGTGAATTAATAATATACACAAACAGGAGATCAGGTCACAAAGCTCATGAAAGTCCAGGGCTGACACTTCAGGGGAGGCACTGTACCCCGTGGCTTAAGCACATAAAGCTGCTCTTCTAAGTTCTACTCCACAAAAGAGGCAGATGCTTTGTGGGCCTTTTCTGAGTTCTAAAGATAACATCTACTACACTTGAATGTGCTATTTGGACTTGCTGGCCAAGTAATAGATAAGGCTGTAAGTTTTGTTTTGAATTTTTTTTGTTTTGAGACAATATCTCAACTTGTAGTCTAGGCTAGCCTCAAATTCTCAATCTTCCTGCTTCTACTTTCCAAGTACTGGGATGACAGGCATGTTCTACCATACACAGTTGAAGGATAATAAAGAAAAAGATTACATGGGAAGGCAAGTCTTCTATGCAAACTGCATTGTTCAAAGATGCACTGGTTTTTATGTTAGGTATGTGTTTTGTCTGCATGTATGTGTACCACATTCATGCAGTGCCCTCAGAGGCCCGAAAAGGGCGTTGGTTGTTTGGAACTGGCGTTGTAGACAGCACATAGTTGTCTCACTAGGATGAGGCATATAGGTCTTACCTGTGTGCTGAGAATAGAGCCTTGGTCCCCTGGAAAAGTAGCCAGTGCTTTTAACGGTTCAGCTACCTCTGTAGCTCCTGTAAATTGCTTTTGAGGCTATTTCCAACATCAATTTCTGTTGTGTTGCCTTATTTTTAATATATATATATATGTATATATATATATACACATATACATACATACTCGTTTGTTTATCATGGCTTTGTAGTACTGGGGAGGAAGTGGGAGACAATTTGCATGAGTCAGTTCTCTTCTACTAAGTGAGTTCTGGGAATGGAACCCGGGTGGTTAGCCCTGGTGGCAAGCACCTTTACTGTCTAAGCCATTCCTCATTCTCCTCTCTTTGAAACAGGTCCTTGTATAGCCCAAGCTAAACTCAAATTCACTAATCAAAAATAACCTTGAACTTCTGATCCTACTGCATCCCCTCCCCAAGTGCTGGGATCGCAAGCATGCACCACCACTGTAGCAAGTTTGAGTCTCTTCTCTTGGATGCATATCTGTAGCCTTCTGAGAACAGTTGCTGGGTCTGCAATGTGCTGGTTTTTGCTCCCTTTTTGTATCGCAATGAATAGGACCCTATGTAGCTAACGGTTCTTTATGTTAAATGCAACGAACTTAGTTATATGTGGTTTGTCTTCTACACACTCTAGCCCCTTACTCTGCCTCCATAGCTAGTCTGGAAGACAACTTGTGGCCTTTGCAGAGGACCTAGGCTCAATCTCTTGCGCCCACAATTGCAGTTCACAACCATTTGTACCTGTAGTCCCATGGGGTTTGATGCCTTCTTCTGGCCTTCATGGGTATCAGGCATGCAAGTGGTACACATACATCATGCAGGCAAAACACTCAGAACATAGAAAAATAAAATTAAACTTTCTTAGAGACAAACCAGAGTATTAATTCCTCTGGCACTTCCTAACACAGAACATGTAGGCCTACACGCCCCATCCTAAATGAGGACTCGGTTTACTTCTGTACCATCCTAATGGTTTTCTCTTCAAGGTTCTTCCTGAGGTTGAGGCATTCATCAATGTCTCAGCTTCATAACAAAGAGATACATGGGTCAGGGGCGAACACTCAGCATCTCATGGTCTCCTGTTAGTCTCAGCCATGGTGAACTGAGAGCATGCTCTCTCCATCACCACCTCAACCTGCAGCCTGTTCTTTAAGATGGCCATGGCTCCTGAAGATCTGGTCCCTTCAGCTTAGCTCCACCCATGTCAATTCTAGACCTCTGTCACCTTTCTTACTGATTCCAAGGCTCCTGTCACACGGAGCAAACAGAACTGAGAAGCTGCATGCTTGCATCCTGTACTAAGTGGTTTCTCTTCCTTTGTGTTGTCTGCATCTTACTCCTTGTCATCTCTCTCTTCCTTCCCCCTGTGCTGGGATCAAACTCAGGAGCTTTCATATGCTAGGCAAGTGCTCTGCTGCTGAGCTATAGCTGATCCCTCTGCCATGATTTGTGCTCTTAAAACATTTTCTGTAGGATCCAGGAAGGTAACTAAGGAGATAGAAGTGCTAGCCACACAAGCCTAATGGTTTGAGTCCAATCCCTGGAATTAGTTGAAAAATGTAGATGTAGGCAGGTATCTGTGATCCCAGCACTCCTAGGGCAAGAATAAAGAATCACTGGCAGTCTGTGGGAGAGCTATCCTTGAATACACGGTGGCAGCAGAAACAAGGGAGGCCCGGCCTCAGCAAGGTGAAAGGCCAGAATTGGCTCCTAAAATAACATTGAATTATGTATATAATTAAATTATTATTATTATTATTATTATTATTATTATTATTATTATTATTAT
>JADRCH010000043.1:13167179-13182266 GCA_019843965.1 Rhynchomys soricoides | reverse complement strand
ATTATTATTATTATTATTATTATTATTATTATTATTATTATTATTATTATTCGGCACTAGGAGGCAGAGACAGACAGAGGCAAAGGCAGGGTAGATCTTTGTGATGTCAAGGCCAGCCTGGTCTACAAACCAATTTCAGCTGGGCTGGAAAGAAAAAAGAAAAAAGAAAAAAAAAACAACAAAACAAACAAACAAAAAACCCAACCAACCATCCAACCAGAAACAAAACAAAAACCCACTTTTGCTGTGGAGGGTAATTAAACTCTCTGTGCTTGAATGCAGACTGTCTTTGGCGCTGGTTGTGACAACTTGAAACCTCACCTATGTTCCCGGAGCAGATCGGGTTATGAAGGGAGTCTCTGGGTTTCTTTTTGCTGTCAGGGCTTATCCTCTTGGGTAATTGTGGTTGTTCGGGTAAACTTAATAATGAGATAATAACCAGATCCATCCATTTTGCTTTGTATTGGCAATCTGAGCCAGGAGATCTATGCCAGTGGCTCTGTCCATCAATCAGGAATCATTCTGGGAGTTAAATGAAAATAACAGAAAAACAACTAAGCTCTGTCTCAAAACTATAGGATCAGAATTTTTCAGGCTGGAAAGGTATTTATGTGAAATTAAATTTTTAAATTTCTTTGGGTGATTCCAGTGTGCATCTTGGGTAAGAATATATGCTTTAGGCCAGCAGAGTGGCTTAGTGGGTAAAAGTGCTTGCCGTCAAGCCTGCTGGCTTGGGCTTAAGTCTCCAAACTCACAGTGGAAAGAGAAAATCTATTCCCCAAAGTAGTCCTCTGAGCTCTACATGTGCATGTGCACAAGCAAATACACACACTCTCTCAATAATGGTAAATAATAACAATAATAAGAATAATAAATTTAAAATAATTATTTCAATCATCAAAGCTTTCCTGGTAAATTAAATGTACTTGTCCTCAAAGAAATGAGAATCATAGATTTCTCAACTCCCTCCATACCTTTTCATTAGAAACCTGCGGGATGTTAACCACCATCATCTCCAGTTTCCTAGCAGCAGGGCTGGGCAACAGAAATTCTGCACAGCCTACATTCTCACTCTCACCTCCTCTGCCCTCCCTCCTCCCCTCCCTCTTCCTCCCTCCTCCCCTCCCCTCCCCTTCCCTCCTCTCTTCTCCCTCCCTTTCTCTCCTCTTCCCTTGTCTTTTCCCCTACTCCCTTTCCTTGGAGATAGGGTCTCACACAGCTGAGGCTGGCCTCAAGCTTGCTACATCCTTGAGGAGAACCCCGAGCATCTCACTCTCCTGCCTGTACCTCTTTATGCTGGGATTATAGGTCAGTGTCCCCACACTGGGTTTGTGTGGCACTGGGGTTTAAGCCCAGGGTCCATGGCCTACTAGGCAAGCATTCTAACCCATTGAATACAGCCCAGCCTAAGACCTATGACCTTGAATTTCTGCTCCTCTTTTTCTTCCCTTCTGCCTGGTTTATAGGCATTTGCTGTCATGACTAGTTTTATGTAGTGCTAGTGACTGAACTCAAGGCCTTGTGCATACTAAGTAAGTGAGCCACAACACACACACACACACACACACACACACACACACACACACACGACTTGCCACCTCAATTCCTATGGTGGATCCCCCCACAGAGGAACTATACCTGGCAGGCTTGCAGAAAGGATAGTAACCTAACATCTGGTAAAGGATAAAAACAGAAAGTATTATTGGACTTTTTGAGGCTGTTCACTTGAAAGAAGAGCATAAATCATTCTTTTGCCCTGAGCCTTTATCGGTTCTTCCGTCTTTGACTGTGGGTGAGAAGCAGGTGGGATGGAGAAGGTGTTGGCAAGGACATTTCTCCTCACTGGAAATCCCCTCTTGGTCCTGTATCCATGGGAGGTGTTGGGGAGTGTACTCACGGTATCTATAAGAGGAAATGTCTCTCTGGAGGATAACAGGGCAAAACGTGAGTGCCGAAGAAGCTGGCTGGCTGGGGTAATGAGCAGATAGTCAGAGGGATGAAGGTTCAGGCAGCGAAAGAAAATCACATAGGGAAGAAAAAAATTACAAAATCAGACAGAGAGAGAGAGAGAACACAAGACGTAACTATTACATGTACCCTAAGAAGGTCTTATATGAGTTATAGGAATTGTCTTTAGTATACAGTGATTGAATGTAGGGTCTCTCACATGTCCAGCTACATCACCAGCCCCCTTTTTAGGCTTAATTCTAATACAGTCTCTCACTCAGATGCCTATGTTGGCCTTGAACTCAGTAACTCAGGCAGGCCTTGAACTCTCAATCCCCCTGCCTCAGCCTCCTTCATATCTGTGATACAAACCTTAGCCATTAGAGCTGGCCTGGAGTCACTCTGACCCCTCAGTTTTCTGCATGTGTCAGTACTGCGTTCTGACCTCCTGGTGTCGAACTGACTCCACAAAGCTGTTCTTTAATAGCTACACGGCATCCACACGTGCCTCCCCCATCCTATGCACATGATAACAATATATAAAATAACAGAAAGACCGTAAGGAGATTGACCAGAAAAAGAGCCCGGGAGTCTAGTCTGGGCCTTCTGTTCTATAACCCGCAAAGACCTCCCCCTTACCTTTCCTCACAGGCCTGGGACCTAGCATTTCTAGTCAGCTTAATTTCCAGTCCCTCGGCATGAGAGCTGCCCGCGCCATGGAGAGTTTCTCTTAAACGTGCTGCTTCTCTTAGTCAGCACAAAGGCCTATTCTGTTCAACTGACACCCTCTCCTCTCCCCGCAGTCAACATTTCTTTAGCCTTAATCCCTTAAAACCCCCTTAAACAACCCAAAAGCAATAAAGAGATAGTTCTTGGTTACATTGCTCCTCTTCGCTTTGTTCTTCCTAAACCCGTTCTCAGATTGCAGGCCAGAAGGTCTTTGTGGGACTGTTGACTCATCTCCTTCACCCTTCTGAGATCACCGACACCAACGCAGGGTAGCTGGCTGCTCTGGGCTGGGTATTGGGTATCAGAGCTGTCTAGCTGTGGACGAGCTTCCTGGAGAGGAGGGGAAGGGAAGGGAGGGAGGAGAGCCTACTGAGCCTGGGGCTTTGCAACATCAGTGACCCCCACGATCTCCAAAGCAGGATCTTTGGATGCTTCAGGAAGGCTTATCCCTAAGTGACCTGATCCCTTCCGTTCTCCCTCTACAGCCTGCTCCGCAAACACCTACAGCTGTGTTGGGGTCTCTCATCCCACTCTTTGGGGCTTCGCATTACAACCTCACGAGGAAAGGCTTACTCATTAAATTGATCGCTTTAATTCTGTGTCTTAACACAAAGGTGTTTGACCGATATTAACCAAAACAGATACATTTTGATGAAACTAAACAAAGTTTTAGGCCATAGCCGAGGGGGTTGGGTCTTAGTTGTAAGAGAAGGAATAGAAAAATACAGATAGATGTAGCATCTAAGAGTCTGGGATAGGGCGCCGGTAGAGGATTTGGTTAAAACCCATGGCCTCTCTGAATCGTGGAGGGTCCGCTGTAAAATGAAGAGGTAGGCTATCATGAGGCCATTGGTAGGCACAGATACTGATCAAATAAAGGAAGCTGATGGATGTATTGACTGAGAGGCCGGATAATGAGGGAGCCCATGATATACACATATGCAAGCTCTCACACATATGTGGAAAGGACAAATGCTTTGTACAAATGACAGGACAAACATGAGGGCAAGGGGGATGGTACCTTTGGCAGGCTGTGCCAAGGTATACTCCTGAGAAATTACAGCATGCAACAGATCTGGTAGAAGAGGTTTACTGGGGGAAGGGAGAGGGGTAGACACATCAGGGAGAGATACAGAAAGACGTGCAGACAGGGAAGCAAAGGAAGAGATATATGAGAGAAGACAGAAGAGACAGAAGGGCAGAGAGAGAGATCTGGGATTGCTGGGGGCCCTTTTATCCGCAGCACACACCTGACATACCTGGAGTGGCAAGCAATGACACAAGCAGGTGCTAGGTCCCTGGAATCAGGGAGTCTGTTTGCTAACAGTATTCTTGCATGGGTGCTGTCTGCATGGGTGCTGTCTGCACGGTTACCTAATCGTAAGTGCAGAGATCAAGACCTTGGGTCCACTTTCTAGCTGCTTTCTGACTGTGGATGTAATGTGACCTGCTGCTCCGCCACCCCCGCTGCTGCTGCTGCTGCTGCTGCTGCTGCTGCTGCTGCTGCTAACCCCCACTCCCACCCGGCCTTAAACCATGAACCCAAACAAACCATTCCTTTTTAAATTTACATTTCTATTTATTTGCTCTGTGTGTGCCCATGTGCCCTGCCTGCAAAGGTGAGAAGTCAACTTTAGGGAATTAGTTTTCCTTGCACTGTGTGGGAACCCAGGATGAGCTTAGTCATCTGAGTACCAACAAGAGGGCCCAATCAGGTACCTGCTGAGCCCTCTTGTTGGTTCCCTTCCTTCCTTCATTTTTAAAAAACTATTTGTACTTTACACATATCTATGAATGCTTGCATGTGTGTATATGCATCACAAACACGTCCACTGCTTCTGAAAGCCAGAAGAAACTGTCAGTTAAGGGAGATGAGAGAAATTACCACGATAGTCTCTATTTTATTATACATGTGAACCTTTCCGGTGTTTCCCACCCACGATCCCTGATTACTTAGCTTTGAGGAAGAAAGGCCAATTAAGCTGTCTGTTTGCCTTCGCCAGAGCTAGTGAAAGCTAAAGTTTATATTTAATAACTCTAAGTTTGTTTTTATTTATGTATGTGTGCTCAAGGAGGGTGCCTAGAAGAGAGTATCAGATCCCCTCGAGCCTGAGTTACTGGAAGTCTCTGGCTGCCCAATGTGCGTGTTGGGAATTGAAATCAAATTCCCTGATTGAGCAGCCAGCTCTCAGTAACGTAGTCATCTCTCCAGCCCAGTAACTATAAACGTTTTTTTCTTTCTTTTTAACCAAATAGCTACAGATTTTATAAGCTAATCTTTCTCTTAAGCAATTCAGCTCTATAGCTAGGATTTAAACTGGGAGAAGAGAAACGCGCCCATAAAAAAACAAACCAAACCAAACCCCAAACCAGGTAAGTATTGCAGACAGAATTTAAGACAGAAATATGAAGGTCTGTTAAAGGCCTGTCCTTCTCCCACTATAAGACTACAACGCAGAACACCACAGGGACTGCAAGGCTGTGAGGATGACCGTGATAGGATTAAGAATCAACACAGAGCTGGCTTGTCTCGGCACTCTCCAGGAAGAGGCAGGAGGATCTCTATGAGTGCCAGTCTAGCCTGGTCTACAGAGAAACTCTGTTCCAGAACAGCCAGGGCTACACAGAGAAACCCTGTCTCAAAAACCAAAAAAACAAACAAAATCACCATGGAAACACATGTCTGGTTGGCTGTGTCTAGGAAGATATTTCGAGAGAGGTTTAACAGAGAAGACCCATCCCGAGTACGGTGACACCATCCTGAGAGCTGAGGTCTGCCTCTGCTTCCTGACTGTGGCAGCAGTGTGGCGAGCCACCTCAAGCTCTTGCAGGCCTGCTTTCCTTCCACGACGGACTGTACCTGGAACTGTGAGCCAAATGAAGCTCTTCTAAGTTTCTTATGTTCAGCATCCTTTCACTGCGACAAGACATGATTTCCTCATGAATCCCCACCTATAGGGGATCCTTGTGGCACCGGACATTATTTCTAGACAACTTCCTCCAGATTTTTTAGTGTTACTCCAGAGCTGCTCCATGGCCAAGAAAGATTAGTTTCTTCATCTGAGGTAAGAATCTGTGTGTGCACCCGGAGACAGTGGGAGAGATTCTGTTCTCCCCACATTCGAGAGGGAGGGTAAATGTAGCAGTGTCACAAACCATCTCTTCCTCTTCCTCCTTCCATCTCTTACCTTTACTGTAAGGTAATAAAAACAAATAGCATCCTAACCTCTCAGCCTGGGAGTGGGTCTGCTGTTTACAGGTAAACAGAGACCTGCTGCCTGTTAGATCTGAGTAATAGGATTCAGTCAGAAGACTGAAAACACAATCGTGTTTACAGAAATGCCATTGTCAAGTTGGCTGCTGAAGGGCAAGGTCATGTTTACTGCAAGCAGGGATGTCTGGAGCTGCCACAGGGACTGATGGGGGGGGGTGTCTGAGGACACTGAGAGAGGGTCTACAGTTGTCTTAGGGATCGCCAAGCAAGCCTGGCACCGCTGTGCACCATAGGAATAGCTTTATAGCATCGTAGGGTCTGAGATAGACAACCTGGTATTGTGACATGACTCTGATTTTTTTTTTTTTTTTTTGACAAGGTTTCTCTGTGTAGCTCCTGAGGGCTGGGATTAAAAGCATGCACCACTACCACTAGCATTGGCTCTGATTTTTTAACCCCAAAGGTTTTGCTTTGGACTAAAGAGCAAGTGTGCATCCCTGCAATTGCTGTAAGATATTCACAAGGTCAGACACCTCCCACTTGGCAGTCCAGTCCCCCTAGAAAACAGAATGGTGTGGTGGTTACAAGTGTACACTATGGTTACAGGCCTGTGACACCCTGACTTGCCACAGCAATTAGTGAAGCTCATCTAGATTGAGTTTCATCATTTACAAAATAAGAATGAAATTGCTTATCACGGGCTCAGTTTTGTAAAGAGCTTACCCTAAGTTGGAGAAGGGACGGAAGGAACTGAGGGAGTTTGCAGCTTCATGGAGAGGAAGCAACAGTGTCAACTGGTTAGGCCCCCCAGTGCTCTCAGACTGGACCACCAACCAAAGAATGCATATGGAGGGACCCATGGTACTGGCCACATATGTGGCAGAGGAGGGCCTTGTTGACCATCAGTGGGAGGAGAGGCCCTTGAGCCTGAGAGTGTTAGATGCCCCAGTGTAAGGGAATGCCAGGAAGGGAAGATGAGAGTGGTGGGGAAATACCCTCATAGAGGCAGGGGGGGCAGGGATGGGATAGGGGGTTTCCAAAGGGGAGATCTGGAAAGGGGAAAACATTCGAAATGTAAATAAAGTATTAAAAATAAAAAGAAAGAAAAAGAAAAAAAGCTTACCCTATAGACATGAGAACTGGTTTGAATTCCCAGAACCCACATAAAATCCCTTTCTCCAGTGCTGGGGAAGCAGGCAAGAGAATCCCTTGAGCTTGCTGGACAGCCAACCTAGCAACCTCAGTGAGCTCTGGGTTCACTGAGAGACCCTATTTCAAAAAAAAATGAGGTGGAGAGGAGGCTGGTGGGATGGCTCAGCAGGTAGAGGTGCTTGATGCCAAGTCTGATGACCTGAATTACATCCCCAGGAGCCACCTGGCAGAAGGAGAGGGCGGACTCCCAACTCCCACAAGTTGCCCTCAGATCTCTCCATATACTGTAAAGTGTGTGCCAACACACACACCCACACTAAATTAATTAATAAATTAGAAATTAATTGCTAAAAAAGAAAAAAATTAGGTGGGAGGTGATTGAGAAAGACAGCAATGTCTGCTTCCGCATGCACGCTCACGCATACACACAGGCACAAATAGAAGTATTTACACATCCAAATAAGCAAATAAAGTGTTAAGAAATTCTTCAACTCTTAAAAAGATTTTCCCTTAGCTCCTTGTGGACATGTGTTAAACACCCCATAAATGGTACCTGGTGTTAGTACATGCAGGTTTTGGGGAAAGGGCCTGTGGTCCAGAAAATTAGTAGCCTGGTGTGATCGCCCACATCTTTTTTTATTGGATATTTTATTTATTTACCTTTCAAATGTTATCCCCTTTCCTGGTCTCCCCTCTGCAAATCCCCTATCCCATCCCCCTCCCCCTGCTTCTATGAGGGTGCTCCCCCACCCACCCACTCCCACCTCACTGCCCTGGCATTCCCCTACACTGGGGCATCCATCGAGCCTTCACAGGACCAAGGATCTCTCCTCCCATTGATGCCAGATAAGGCCATCCTCTGCTACATATGCAGCTGGAGCCATGGGTCCCTCCATGTGTACTCTTTGGTTGGTGGTTTAGTCCCTGGGAGCTCTGGGGGGTCTGGTTGGTTGATATTGTTGTTCTTCCTATGGGACTGAAAACCCCTTCAGCTCCTACAGTCCTTCCCCAAACTCCTCCTTTGGGGTCTCCATGCTTCGTCTGATGGTTGGCTGTGTGCATCCACATCTGTATTGGTCATGCTCTGGCTTAGCCTCTCAGGAGAGCAATTCTGGGTTAAAATTTTGGAGATGGGTAGGTGACCCTATGCCTAACCTCTGGATATGGTCTCTACAGGTTCCCTTTGTTGGGTATTTCAACTAATGTGGTCCCCATTGGGTCTTGGGAGCCTCTTGCTTTCTTGGCTTCTGGTACTTTCTGGTGGATACCCCACATCTTTAATCCCAGTACCTGTGAGGCAGAGACAGATGGATCCCTGAAATCAAAGCCAGCCTGGTCTACAGAAGGAGTTCTAGGATAGCCAGGGCTAGACAGAGAAACCCTGTCTCAAAACCCCACCCCATCCCTTAAGAAAAATAAATTAGTGACTCAATAGGCATTACACCATCTCAGGAATCAGGACAAATGATCTTTGCTTTGGTTTTTTA
This sequence comes from Rhynchomys soricoides, assembly GCA_019843965.1. NCBI lineage: Eukaryota > Metazoa > Chordata > Mammalia > Rodentia > Muridae > Rhynchomys > Rhynchomys soricoides. The sequence goes on along the minus strand of JADRCH010000043.1, from coordinate 13,173,737 downwards.
GGTTGAAGGGCCGCACAAAGCTGCTTCAGGGAGGAGGCAGAGAAGGAGGGGGGTTCTCTATTCCTGACTCGCCTGGGATCCTTCCAATATTAACACTGGTCCCACACCTAGGGGGACCCCCTCATTCCCAGGCACATCCACATGGCTGGTCACTCCAGAGGTCAAACAGACATTGATTTGGGAGTAATTACCAGGGCAGAGCCTTCTGAAGTGTTACTTCTGAGGGATCCACTGTTTTACAGCCCAGACTTCTGGTAGAAGGGGCCTAAAAAGGGCAATTGTCTGTTCCTTTGTCCTCATTAATGACTTTAATTAAAGCCAGGGTTCTCTGGCAGGACAAACTTCCACCCAGCATGCAGGGCAAATCCCTTCCCCACTGGGTGCAGTCATCAAGCAGATTTGTGTGGGCGGCAGGGGCCTGGATTTCCAGGCATCTATGCAGAATGTCCAGGTGATGTAGCTGAGACCATCTACAGATGCACAGTGGCCCTCTGGGACAGATGGAGAGTATAAATCTGAGTGCTTAGTGCTCTTGATCTATCTGAAGCTGCCAGCGGTTGAAGCCCACTCTAGAGCCTGCACCCGGACCCAGTCTTTAGACCTTGGAAACACTGGAATTGGCTAGTTTAATGAGCTAACCTCATGTATTTAAGTCAAAGGAAGCCACCTACACTCTTGTATTGTTGCTAGACCTCTGGAGTCACACAGAGCCTGTCCTGATCCCTTGTAATCCCCTGGATCCTTGTAATCTTCCCAATGGCCTCCACTGAGCTCCAGACAAGAATGAAGACTACTGATCAATATCGGTGTCCATACTGTATTAGCCCTTCTTATCTTTACTATGACCAGATATTGAGATAGAAGAGAACAACGTAAATGAATTCTGACTCTGGCTCAGTTTCCGAGGGTTGTTTGGCCTTCTGAGTTTGAGAGCCTATGGCAGACACATCCCCCCCCCCCCACACACACTTTGTCAGGTACGGGAAGCAGAGAGGAAGACAGGATGAACTCAGGGGCAAGAAGCCCTCTCCGACTCATTTCCTCTAACTAGGTCCTGTCTGCTGTAGTTTTCATAACTTTCCAAACTAGAGCCAGTAGCTAGAGGCTAGATGTTAATACATGGGCTTGTGAGGACACTCCATATCCGAGCCATCATAAATAGATTAATTGGAAAAAAAAAAATGTGGTTTCAAAGTGGCAACACTTTCTAGTGACATGCATGGCTCAGCAGGCAAAGGTGCTTGCCCTTTTTTTTAAAAAAAAAAAAGATTTATTTTACATATCTATGTATGTCTGTGCATCTCATTTGTGCTTGGTGCCCATGGAGGTTAGGAGAGGGTGTTGGAGCTCCTGGAACTGGAGCATGGACAGTTGAACCATGTGCTGGGCATGGGACCTAGGTCCTCTGCAAGGACAATAAATGTTCATAACTGCTGAGCCATCTCTTCAGCCCTTGCCTTGGCTGTTTGTGTGAACACGCATACATACTCAAATAAATACATGAAAAGGTTACTCTGCTAGGGCTCAGATGCAGCTCAGTTGGTAAACTGCTTGCTTGGTATTCATGAAGTCCTAGGCTTGATCCCTACATTGGATAAATCAGGCAGAGGAGCCTGTAATCCCAGCATTTGGGATGTGGAGGCAGGAAGATTGCTATAAATTTGAGTCCAATCTGATCTACACAAAGAGCCTTCCACCCCACCAGGATACCTAGACACTGTCTCAGAAAATAAACCAAAAGAAGTTGTAACATTTAATTTCAGCATAGTGACTCCTAAGAGTGATATATATATAGTTTTTCAAGACAGGGTTTCTTTGTATAGCCCTGGCTGTCCTGGAACTCACTCTGTAGACCAGGCTGGCCTCGAACTCAAAAATCCGCCTACCTCTGCCTCCCGAGTGCTGGGATTACTGCCCAGCGTGAGTTCTATATTTCCTGCAGTTCAATCATCCTCAAGTAAACAGTGTGAATTAGAAAGAATGAGAAGGAGCTGGAGAGAAGGCTCAGTGAGTAAAAGACTTTACTGCTCCTGCAGGAGACCCAAGTTTGGACCTGTGCATGCCCACCGGTGGCTTACAACTGCCTGTAACTACAGTTTCATGGAATCCTGAGGCATCTGAATGCACATCGTGCACACAAACTTATGTGCCTGAGAGCATGCATGCATATGCGCGCGCGTGCGCGCACACGCACACGCACACGCACACACACACACACACGCACACACACAGACACACTGAATAAACATCACACCTGCTCTCAGCCCCTCCTCTGGTTCTTCGAACATGCCCAGCCTTTCTGCAAACCACTCCTTTTTATCTTTGTTTGTTTTTTGTTTCTGTGTTTGAGATAATCTTCGGTATAGCCAAGATGGCCTGGAACTCATTGTGTAGAGTAATCTCGCCTCAAATTTGGTGAGATCCTCTTGCCTCTGCCTCCAACACACAGTTGTGTGGCTCCTTGTTTGTTTTGGTGAGAAAGTCTTATCTAGCCACAGCTGGCCTTAAGCACACAATCCTCTGGCTTCTTATCTCCCAAGTGCTGCAATTATAGGCCTGAATATCCCTATACATAGCTCAGCCTGAGTCTCAGTTTCTGTCTGGAAAAAAAAAAGATTATATAACAGTTATCTTTTAAGTTCAATAGTTCAATAATGGTAACTGAGCCAGATGGATTAAGAGAATGGAAGGCTTTCAGGACTGCTGCTTTCCCAAGATCGGCCAACAGAGGGCAGCATTATAAATCCAGCAGCTCTGAGTGCTGATTTTACCTGTAAGCTGTGCAACATTTGGAAAGTGATTCCACTTCTCTGAACCTCAGCATGTCTTCTGTAACAAGGTACAAGGTACTTAAAAGACGAGGCTAGCCTTGTCTTCAGGCCACCAAAGCCTTCTTAATTTCCATACATTTGTTTTTAAGATACACCACATTGGGCCAATACTGAACATCTTACACATTCCAATCACAGTCCATCATTGAAGAAAGCCAAGGCAGGAACTCAAGCAGAGACCACGGAGACCACTGGCTGGCTCTTGTTTGTTTTTGTTTTTAAATACAACCCAGTACCACTTGCTCAGGTTGACATTACCCACAGTGGGCTGAGCCTTCCTACATCAATCAAGAAAATGCTCCACAAATGTGTCCACAGGCCAATATGAATGAGGCATTTTCTCATTGGAGGTTCCCTATTTCAGATGACCTGAACTTGTATCAAGTTGACAAAAAACTAACCAGCACAGATATGGGAACTAATTTTACCTTGATGACTAATGAAAGACAGAGAGAAAGAATCCTAGTTACAGAAGAAGGTTCCACAATCTTAGAGTAGTCGACTCAATATTGTAATGATGCCAGCACCCCCCAGTCACCCACATATTCAGTGCAATCCCAACCAAATACAAGTTTAGAAAGACTAGCTCACTAGCAGGCGGGTTCCTTTTAAAGACTATAAAGCTGGGTGTGCTTATGAACACCTTTAGCCCCAGTATTTGGGAGGCAGAGGTAGGCAGATCTCTTGTGAGTTTGAGGCCAGCCAGAGCAACATGAGACTCTGTTTCAATTTTAAAAACTTGAGATAACACTCTACATAGCTTACTAGTAAAAACACTGTCAGTGTGCTGGCTACTTTTATGTCAACTTGGCACACAAGCTAGAGTCATCTGAGAGGAGCAAACACCAATGGAGAGAATGTCTCTATAAGCTCAGGCTATAGGCAGACAGGCTTGCAGTGTATTTTCTTCTTCTTTTCTTTTTCTTTTTTTAAAAGATTTATACATTTATTTCATGTATGTGAGTACACTGTAGCTGTCTTCAGACACACCAGAAAAGGGCATTAGATCTCATTACAGATGGTTGTGAGCCACCATGTGGTTACTGGGAATTGAACTCAGGACCTCTGGAAGAGCAGTCAATGCTATTAACTGCTGAGCCATCTCTCCAGCCCGAAATGTATTTTCTTAGTGATAGGCCCCATCATGGGTGGGGTCATCCCTGGACTGGTGGTGCAGGATTCTATAAGAAAGCAGACTGAGCAAACAATGGGGAATAAGCCAGTAAGCACCCCTCTAAGGCCTTTGCATCAGCTCCTGCCTCCAGGTTCCTGCCCTTACTGCTTTTGATGATGAACTGTTACAAGGAGGTATAAGTAAAATAAACACATTTCCTCCCCCAGTTGCTTTTGGGTCATGGTGATTCATCACAGCAATATAAACCTTAACTAGGACAGTTAGGAAAGGGAACAGAGTGAACTGAGGGTCTTTGGGGAAAGTCCTAGACAGACAAACCTGAGGGCAAGTAATGGAAAGTGGGATTACCCAGCACTTTAAGACATAGTTTAATCTAAGGAAAGAATAGAACAAAATCCAGAATCCAGACAGAAAGCAAGATTCCAATTAGACTGAATATTGGAATATTGAATAGCAAGAGTGTTTGTAACAGAAAATAGAGACAGACCGTTCAGAAATGAAGGCTGAGTTCAGGCAAGTGCTCCACACTGAGCCATACACGCCCTGTCTCTCCTTTTTTGTTAGACAGTTTCACTGAATTGCCATGGCTCGCTTTTGATCCTGTTGCCTCGGCATCCGGAGCTGAGATTGCAGGCATGGGTGTCTGCACCTGCTGAGGAAAGGCTTTCTTTTTAAACACATTTTATTTATTGATTATTATTTCATGTGTATGGATCTTTTGCCTGCCAGGAAAGGCTGTTAGATCCCCTAGAACTGGAGTTACAAACAGTTGTGAGCTGCCAATGTTCCAGAATCAAACTTTGATCCCCTGGAAAAGCATCCAGTGCTCTTAACCTCTGAGCATTGTTACAGCCATGAAAGATATTTTAAAAACATGAAACCTCCAAATACAAAAGTAAAGCCAAGTAAAGTGGCCCCTGTCATGGCTAATCATGGCTAATCTTCATGGTCACTTGATAGGATTTGGAGTTACCTAGGAGACAAGTCTCTGGGCACACTTGAGGAATTATCTAGGTCAGGTTAACTGAGGTGGGGAGACCCACCCACTGTGGGCGACACTGTTCTGTGGAGAGGGGTTCTAGACTGAATAAAGAGGAGAAAACAACCAGAATCCAAGCATCCAGCTCCTGCTGCTTCCTGACTGTAGATGGATGGGGCCAGCCTTGGGCTCCAGAGTCCCTTTCCTGTTGTGATGAACTGTACCCTAAGACTGCAAGCAGAAAGAAACCCTTCCTTTCTTAAGGTTAGCTTCTCAGGGTTTCTTTTCACAGCATCAGGAAAAGTAACTTATACCGTCTCCCACCCCCAGCCCCCAAAACCCCTTTGATAAATCTGATTATACCAAAATTGAGAGGTTTGTGTTTGGTAAAGAAAATCAGGGGCCCAGTGACAAGTAACAGATTGCGCAAATCTATTTTCAAATGTCTAAGGAGTGAGAAATTACTGTCTAAAAGACATAAAGAACTCTGCAGAACAACATAAAAAAATACAGGAACTGTAGTAGAAATACATGTAACATCCATGTAGTAGAGATGCATGTAACATCCATGTGGTAGAGATGCATGTAACATCCATGTGGTAAAGATGCATGTAACATCCATGTGGTAGAGATGCATGTAACATCCATGAAGAGGTTAGAAAGAAGCACAGAGGAGGACATGCTAGCAGACACAAGGTTAAATAATTAAACTAGTGATAACCAGAGAAGAGCAAATTAAAAGGATTACCAGGAAACATCTTTTAATATTTTATTTTATATTATATTATTTTATGTGTATGGGTGGTTGCTTGCATGCATGCCTGATGCCTGCAGAGACCATAAGAGCGCATCAGATTCCCTGGCACTGGAGTTACAGATGTTTGTGAGCCTCCATGTGGATGCTGGGAATTGAAAGTAGATTCTCTAGAAAAGCAGCCAGCCTTCTTAACCACTGAAGCCTCAGCTCTAGAAAACACTCTTTTGATATTATATTAACAAAAAATGAGACATCTGGATAATAACCAGTTATGGCAGAGTAAGTGTGCATTTAAGAACTATCACATACAACCAGTGGGAGTGTCATTGATGTGGCCATTCTGAAGAACTAAGAGTCTGGGGTTTATGGCCTAGAAATTGTCTCAAGCACAAATGGGGTTGCTTGTAAGCTCTGAGTGTTGGAAGTAATCAGGTATTCATCATCAGAGGAATGGTGACATGCATCAGATACATCTATAATAGCAGGATCAGTAGTACTTCAGACATATACAATTCAAGATGGCTAGATCTTGTCATGCTGAGAAAATGGAAGCAGACTGAAATATGTACAATAGAAAAGCATTTATCAAAAATATATTTTTTTATATTATACAAGAGCAGATATAAAAGAGGATGTGCATCTAATATATCCGAATAGCTGCATGTGGAGTAAGAGTACAACTGACCAATGCAAAGAAAAGTATGTGAAAAAAAGATTGGATAAATGGTGGGTGGGTGGGCGGATGGAAGGAAGAGTGGAGGAATGGAATGACTGATGGATGGAAGGAAGAACGGATGGATGGAATGACTGATGGATGGAATGACTGATGGATGGAAGGAAGAACGGGTGGATGGAA
>JADRCH010000043.1:13119663-13167169 GCA_019843965.1 Rhynchomys soricoides | reverse complement strand
TGGAATGACTGATGGATGGAAGGAAGAACGGGTGGATGGAATGACTGCTAGATGAAGGGATGGATGGGTGGGAGGATGGATAGAATAATGGATGGACAGAATGACTGGTAGATGGAGGGATGGGTGGGATGGGTGGGGTACCTGAGTGGGTGGGTGGATGAAAGGAAGAAAGAAAGAATGGGTGTGTGGATTCATACATGCATGCTTGATTGGGTGAGTGGTAGATCAGTGGATAGACGGAAGAATGGATGGACGGATTTCTCACAACAAAAGAGGGACCATATTTCAAGTGACAGTGTATATACCTCAACAGTATAAGATTTCCTTACTCTTCTGCATTAGAAGTGCCATCCAAACAGTACTTCAAATACTTGAAAACAAATTATAGGAGCAATGATGGATTTTTACCACAAAAGCATTTCTAGAGTAAACTAAGCTAAAAACATTTTTAAAATATAGGGTCTAGTTATTTTTCCCAACTCCTTTGGTGTTAAAAGTACTTCAATGTTGGGCTGGAGAGATGGCTCAGCAATTAAGAGCAATGGCTATTCTTTGAAGATTCCTGTCTTAGTCAGGAATCCTTATTCCTGCACAAAACATCATGACCAAGAAGCAAGTTGGGAAGCAAAGTGTTTATTGAGCTTACACTTCCATGCTGTTGTTTATCACTAAAGGGGGTCAGGACTGGAACTCAAGCAGGTCAGGAAGCAGGAGCTGATGCAGAGGCCATGGAGGGATGTTCCTTACTGGCTTGCTTCCCCTGGCTTACTCAGCTAGCTTTCTTATAGAGCCCAAGACTACCAGCCCAGGGATGGCACCACCCACAATGGGCCCTCCCACCCTTGATCACTAATTGAGAAAATGCTTTACAGCTGGATCTCATAGAGGCATTTTCTCAAGGGAGGCTCTTTTCTCTGTGATAACTCCAGTTTGTATCAGTTGACACACAAAACCAGCCAGTACAATTCCTGAGTTCGATTTCCAGCACCTACATGGTGGCTCACAACTATCTAGAATGGGATCTGGTGCCCTCTTCTGGTATGCAGGCACTCATGCAGACAAAGCACCTATCTACATAAAATACTTTAAATTTTGTTACATGAATTTGTGTGTGTGTGTGCATGTGTGCGTGTGTGTGTGTGTGTGATAAAAATCCCACAGTATACGAGTGGATTTCAGACAATATGTAGAGAGTCAATTTTCATCTTCTATCATGTGGGGCCTGGCCTTCGAACTCAGGTCATTAGGCTGGGCAGCAAGCACTTTTATCCACTGAGTCATTTTGTATTTGCCCCTCTCCCCTCCTCCTCAGGGAGAACTTAAATAGAGTCCTCCATTACCATAAATTATGCGGTCAGGTTTTCCTCATTTAGGGAATCCTAATGCAGGGGTCAGGGCATCCAGACCACAATGAATATGCTTAGCCCTGGGAAAATCACCTTCATGATCATGGTATATCCCTGTCAGGTAAGTGTGGTATTCGCCTCTTGATGAGCTTTTTATACACCATTGAAAATATTTATTGAGCCCTATTTATACCAGACAGCATTCTAAGCACCCGAGATAAAGCTGTGAACAAAACAAAGATCTCCACCCTCAAGGCACTTACATTCAGAAGAACAATAGAGGATAAAATTAATGTCAATTGTGTCACAGATAGTAACTATTCAGAAAAGAGCAAGGTAAGAGGTTTCAGAAAGCTGTGGGTCAGTGCTTTACTTTGTATTAAGTGGAGATGGAACAATGCGCTTCACTGAGGTGGTAATTTAAAGGAAGGAAGCTAAGCATACAGTGTTTGGAAAGAATGAGCCATTGCAAAGGCCCTGAAGTAGAGCATGCTGGGAAGGTAGTGAGACTGGCATCATTTGAAAAAAGCAGGAAGTAGAGGGGGATGAGCTAGAGAAGACGGGCTATGCTTGGGCGCAGGTCATGTGGGAACTTGGAGCAATTAAGGTTTTTCTCTGAATGAAGAGGAGAGGGCCTTGTGGTTTGGGTTTTGTTTGTTTGTTTGTTTGTGACAGGGTCTCATGTAGCCCAGGCTGGCTTCAAACATGCTATGTAATGAGGATAAACTTGAACTTCTAATTCTCCCGCCTCCCAAGTGCTAGGATTACAGACATGGACTGACACGCTCAGTTCATTCAGTGCTCGTAGTTTATGTGGTGCTAGAGATCCAACCCAGGGCTTTACTGTGCCAGGCAAGCAGGCAAGCACTCTACCAATCTAGCTACCTCCCCAGCCCTAGAATGAGCTTCCAATAGAAAGAGAGTGTCCTCAGGTGAGGCAGTAGAGGAGGTGATACTGATGCTGATGCAAATGTGTCTGTTGTGGAAGTTTCTGGACCTTTTCCCTGTCTGCCCAGGCTGGGAAGATGGACCTCTCAGAGGTCTGCAGGGATGGGGTTTGGGAAGATCAAACAGTCCTCTAGGAAAATGGGAAGCTGGTCAGAGAAGGGTGGGATAGGATAGAAGCCAGAGACCCACTTCAAATTCAATAAAATAGAAATAGAAAATATTATTCAATGGCCAGATGTGGCAGCACACACGTAGAAGGGGGTGGGGGGTCCTGATTTCCAGGCTAGCCTGGGCTATATAATGAGACCCTGTCTTAAAAAAAAAGAAAACACAACCCTGAAAATAGACTTGTAAAGTGGAGATTTTTTCCTGTTAGCTGATTCCCACGCCACATTTGCCTGGCAGATGCTGTAAGCCCTTGGTCTTGGACTCTTAGCAACCTTCTAGCCTCTGGGCTTTGTTGCTACCTGCCTCCCTGGAGCTAGTCTGGTGAATGAATATCTCATTCTGTTCAGGGCCAGATGAAATGAATTCTTCTGTCTCCAGCTGCACCACACCCTTTCACCGCCTCCCACTGAGTTCTGGCTTCTGGTCTAGACAAGACAATTTTGTGCTCATTTGCATAGCAGAGATTATTGATATCAGTCAGATCCCCAGTGAACAAATTTTCAAACCGGTCTCAGCCCAGGTTCCCAGCTTCAACCCCAGCCCAGCTCCAATCTCTTTCCTTAGGCAGGTGTCTTTCCACTGAAAGGGTACATCCAGCAAATGTCCTTATGAGTAACGATGATGTGGTATCCCATGGAGATGACGAAGTTATCATCACAGACTCTGAGCAGCTGTGGGAAATTAACTTGGCCATGGGTGGAGCCCAGAGGGGCAGGCAAGTGCCCATTAAAAAGGTGAGCGCAGGCCAGGGATGTATCTCCCCCTGTGCAGAGCTTGCCTAACTGCGCATGGTGGCACAAGCCTGAAATCCTGACAGGGGCATCAAGTTTAAAGTTATCATTGGGATTGAAAATAAAAAAGATTTATTTTTATTTTTCCATATAGAGGTATTTCGCCTGCATGTATATCTGTGCACCGCTTTTGTGCCTAGTAACAACAGAGACCAGACGTGAGCGTCTGACCCCTGGAACTGGAGTTACAGAAGACTGTGGGTGCTGGGAACTGAATCTGGACCCTCTGAGCCATCTCGTCAACCCCAGGAACCTTTTAAAGACACTTTCCTTCCTAATCATCTCTCACATCCCATGAACTTGCCACCCTGTATGTAAGGAGTCCAGCAAAAGGCTGCATCTCCATAACGTTAATAAGAAGAAAGCAACAGCTACGCTGGCTTGTATGGTGGTGTGTGCCTGTAATTCTACCACTTGGGGAGGACATCATGAGTCGGGGCCAGCCTGTGCTACACTGTCAAACATAGTAAGAGCTTGAAAAGCAAACAAACAAAGTACTAGCACAAGCTATGCAGCTAAAGAATTGGCATATCTGGCTGACAACCATGTAGCTGGGGGTAGAGTACTTGCCTAGTATGTGTAAAACTCTGGGTTTAATCCCTAACACTGCAAAAACAGATATAAATGGACCAATTAATTAACTGGTGTACTGGTTACTTTTCTGGTGCTCTGAGAAAATACCCTGCACAAAGGGACTTACGGAGTGTTATTTCAGCTTATGGTTCTAGGAGGGTAGAGGACATAAAGCAGGAGGGTGAAGGCAGGGTGGCAGGGTGGCAGGAGAAGGATGCTGGCTGATCACACAGGAAGCAGAGAGAACAATCAGGAAGTGAGGTCATTCTATAAACCCTCAAAGCCTGCCCCCAATGACCTGCTTGTCCAGAAACGCTTTCCTGAAGGTTCCATTGAACTCCCCAGACAGTTCTACCAACCGGGGACTGAGTGCTCAAATACATGAGCCGATGGGGGATGTTTCTCAGTCAAACCACCATATATAAGAAAAGGGATGTTTAAAATTTGATCAACTCAGATATTTGTCACAGCAATTGAAAATTAGCTAAGGTATGTATTAATTTAAAAGAGTTTTCAATGGTATTTTTTCTTTTTTGTTCTTTCTTCTTTTCGTCTTCCTTTTTTAAAAAAAATTATTGCATGTATGTATGAGCGTGATGTGGGAGAATAAATGTGTAACAGGTGTAAGTAGATGTTGAAGACAACTTTGTGGAGTAAGCTGTCTCTTGTTACCAAGCCTGAAGACCTGAATTTTATCCCTAAGATCAACATGGGAGGAAGAGACAATGTCCCAAATGTGGTCCTTCTCTGGCTTCCACACGTATGCTATGGTGCCTGTGTGCTACCTACACACACACACACACACACACACACACACAAATAAGTAAACTCTTTATACGTACATATATGTGTGCCTTTATATATGCTCCATGTATATATGTGTGTATGTGTGTGTGTGTGTAGTACATGTGTGTGTATACACACCAAAATTTTACTCATATACTGTCTCTGGCAGTCCCACTGATTTGTTTTGGAGAGTTCTCTTTTCTGAGGTTTCATATACATAAAATCATACAGTACACATGTTTTGTTGTGTGATGCCTTTCTTCAGCCTAATAGTTTTGATTCATCATTTCATTGTGTACATGTATCAGTACCTTCCTTTTATTAATGAGATTGCATTTTATGGGTACAGGGAAATTTGCTATCAAAATCCCTACTTGAATTATTTCTGGTTTTGGAATATTATGAATTGTATTATCCACAGTGCTCTAACAAACAGAACTGATGTATATATGTTCACTATATATATTCATCACACACACACACACACACACACACACAGGATTTATTAGATTGACTTACAGAATGTGGTCCGGGTGGGTGGTCCAACAGTGGCTGACTGATGATGGAAAAACTGGAAATCTAGTAGTTGTTCAGCCCATGAAATTGAATGTCTGTCTCTGCACTCCCAATCTGATGCTAAAGACCTGGAGAATTCCTGGAGATCTGTTGGTCATCAATCTATACTAGAATCTTAAATAAGTTGGTTCTAATATTAGTGAAGGAATGTCTCAGCTACAGGACAGACAGATTTGCCAGCAAGGCTGAGAACAAGCAGCAAAAAGTGAACTTTCCTTTCATCTGGGTTGCCACCAGGAGTTACACCCACATTTAGGAGTCTTATGGCTTCAAGTAATCTGGTTAACAAAACCCTTCACAGCCATGCCAGCAGCTTGGGTTTTGGTTGATTCCAGATGTAGTTAACAACCAAGATCACAGCCAGGACATGAGTAAAGCAGCTAATAACATTAGTATACAAGTCTGTAAGTGGACATTTTCTTATGTTTCTCTTATGAAAATACATAAGAATAAGCTACTGGGCCAAGCATATATACATATTTAATTTTATAAATAAGTTTTCTATAGGGGTATTGACAATCCTACCTTTGAAATACAAGATTCTCACTTGCTTAATATTCTGGCATTTGATATTTTGGCTTTTTAATTGAGTGATTAGTAGAATTTCATTGTAATTCTTAAAAATCTTTTATTTTCCTTTTTTTGAGATGCTGGTCTAAAACTCATAACGATTCTTTTATCTCATCTAACTAAGTACAAGGATTATAAACATTTTGTTCTTTTGGGTTCCCTGGAGCTAGAGTTATGGATGGTTATGAGCCACCGCATGGATGGTCAGAACTGAAACCCAGTCCTCTGCAAGAACACGTGCTCCTAACCACTGAGCATCTCTCTAGGCCTAGGGACCTTGGATTTTTAAGGTATTAGGATTTTTAAAGACGAGAGGACTTTTAAAAGTTGCACTGTGTTTTGTTTTGTGCTATTAGCATGAGATGTTGGGGACAAGGGGGAAAGGTTATGGTTTAGAAGGCAGTGTGATGTAGGGTTGGAATCTTTGCAGAGGCCCTGGGAAGCCAATAGTGATGCTCTTAAGGTGAGGTCTAAGTTTCAGTGGAGACTGTATGTATTGGAGATGCCAGGACTCTGAGATATCTGCCAAAAAGGGAGGCCTATGTAGAGTGGAGGTGGCCTAAGAGAAGCTATGATTGCTTCAGGCAGCAGAGCTGGAGGTGTGGGGCTATCTAGGCCTTTGGAACCCAGTAAATTGCATAAAAAGCCTCAGATGATAGACATGAAGCTGGAGGAGTTGATATTTGCCCTGGTACATTTGAAACATTTTAAATTTTTTATTTATGTATACAGGTCTTTTTGTCTGCATGTGTGTCTGTGTAGCATGTGTATGCCTGGTGCCCAGAGAAGACAGAAGAGGGTGTCAGATGCCCTGGGACTGGAGTACAAACAGTTGAGAAGTGTCATGTAGGTGACTAGGAATCAAACCCACTCCTCTGGAAGAGCAGCAAGTCCTGCTAACCACTGAACCATCTCTCTAGCTACACTGTTCCCCAGAGTCCCTTTTTAGAGAGAGTTTTACTACATAGCCCTGGCTGATGTGGAACTATGTAAATCAGTAGAACCTTGAATCCACAGAGATCCACCTGCCTTTCTTTCTCTTCCAAGTCTTGGGATTAAAGGCATGTACCACATCTAGTCTGAGAGTACATGAAACAGTCATTTTTGTCAAAAAGTGGGCTCATAAGGAGTGGCACTATTAGAAGGCGTGGCCTCCTAGGAGTAGGCGTGGCCTCTTTGGAAGAAGTGTGTCAGCAGGGGGGGGTAGGGGGGGGGGGGGGGGGGGGCTTTGAGGTTTCAGATGCTCAAGCCAGTTCTGGTGTCACGCTCTCATCCTGCTGCCTTCAGATCCAGATGAAGAACTCTCAGCTCCTTCTCCAGCACCATGTCTGCTCAAATGCTGTCATACTTCCTACCATGACAATAATGAGCTAACGCTCTGAACTGTATAGTTTTCCTTTTATTTTTAATAAATGACTATATTGTTTCCTCCAATTAAATGTTTTTCTTTATCAGAGTTGCCATGGTCATGGTGTCTCTTCACAGCTATGACCGACACAAAAACCAACAGGCAAATATCCTGTGGCCTACAACGACGAAGGCTTAGGCAGCAACTTGGTAAAGAGATTCCTATGACTAATGAGCACACAAAAACCAAGTATTTGGAAATTAAGATAGGCCTGAGAATTAATTCTATCTCTTTCCTTCTTCTTCTTTTCCTCCTTTTTTTAAATGACAAATTATTTTCAAATTTATTTCCTTTTTTAAAATTTGCTTAAATGCAAAGCTAAATCCCAAACAGGCACAATATTTTTATTCCCGTGGGTTCATCCTTCAAGTTGACCACGAGCTAAGCCGAGGGTGAAGAGATAGGGAGGTCACATGAGACCAGAATGTGCAGGAGCCTGCAGACCTTGGCTCCTTTCTAAGCTCCAGTCCCTTAAACTGGGGTAAGCCATGAAAGAGGTCCTCTCTTATGAGTGAGGAGGAACCCATAATCCCCGCTACCCCGATGCAGGCAAAAAACTGAGCCTTATCAATTATAGGGGTTGAAACACTGGCTTCAGAATCAGCCTGCTTGTGTTTGAATCTCTTCCCACCACTCAATGCTTCTGTCTTAGTTTCTTACCTGTACAGTGGATGGATGCCTCTGACGGGGCTGGTAGGATTCTATGAGAGCAAGTCAAGCCCTCAGTGTCTCGTCTGGGGAATAGTGAGGGCTTAGCACCAGCCGTTGTTATTATACCTACCTAGGTGGCTAGGAGCCATCTGGGAGCACAGGTTCCTATTTGCAGGATTCACCATTCCCCATACCCAACAGCAAGCTGTTGTAGCAAGTAGGGGTCCTGGGCCATCTGGGCTCCTTTCCCCCTTGGTAGGCAAACCTGGAACAAGAATGGAGGGCATAAGAATCTAGCTCTACTAATAACTTTGTCAAACCACAGGAACACACAGGGCTCAAAATACACACCCCTCCTGTTGGTGGTGACTCTAGAGATCAAGAAAGAAGGTGACAAGTTCCTAAAAACAGCACCCATCTTTTCTCCTTCCCAGAAAGGAAATGGTAGCTAGATCTGGTTGTCAGAGTTCCCTAGGGGCTTCCCTGTGACCCAGACACCCCCAGGCGCTCCTGAAACACCTGGGGGACAGAGACTCTGCAAACCACTTTGGGGCCCTCCCAGGTGCTAAACCATAACCGGGCTGGCCTGGGGGCAGGCGGCAGCTGCTGATCGCCGGCAGGGCGGCAGGGCAGGAGCAGCTGGATCCCCGGGAAACTTGGCGGGCGCTGCGGGCCACGCGGGTGGTGGCTGACATCAAAGGCCCCGGCTCACGAGAGCGCGCCCTCGGTGGATGGGGAGGGAGGGGCGGCGCTGACCCCAGCAGTTCTGGATCTCTCTATGATTCTAAAAATGTTCCCCTAAAGACCTCGGTCGCCTTGTTTTTCTCCGAAGCTGCAGACTTTACATCCTTGCCGCTCTGGGAAGACTGTGGGAGTCTATGGTAACAGGTACCGGCGGCCACAAGGTGCTCCTGGGCACCTGGCAATGGAAGGTGTTCAAGAGAGATATACAATAACGGGAGAAGACTAAGTAGACAGTGATTATTTAGATGCAGAAATCCGAAGACTCTGGTACTCAGCGTGCAAAGGCTTTCAGGATGAAGTGCTGAGACCTTATTCCTACTTGGAAAGTTCTGGAACTATTCTCCTCACCCCACTGTAGGAGGCTAGAAGATCTCAAAAGATGGTGCACTACTGCACTCGGTGGGCAGGGCTATGCGGTTCAGGGCATGTCCCTGCTTCGGCCTTGGGTTGCCTGAAAAGCTGGGCCTTGGGAAAGAGAAACCGTTAGGCACTGGGTGGATTATACAGTTAGGGCCATAGCTGCTCCTGCAGTAAAAAAAAAATTTTTTTTTAAAGGGACAAGTGAGAATAAAATAAACTGGTTGGCCAGATTTCCCACACCTATAATCTCAGCACTCAGGGTCGAGGTAGTGAGATGGTGAGCTCCAGCGCGGGCTACACAATGAGACCCAGTTTCCAAAACCAAAAAAGAAAAAAGGAGAAGCAAGAGGGGAAAGGAGACGAGAGGAGAAGGAGCTAGAGAAGAGAACGAAGTAGGGAGAGGATGAAGAAGAGTGGAGAGAGGAAGAGGAAGGGGAGGGGGAGGAGGAGAGGAGAAAAGGGCTCTGGCCACTTGGGGCACAGTCAACAGCTCAGCACCTGGATGAGCTCCCAGCCTGAAAGGGATTTAAAGCAAAACAGTGGATCTCAGAGTGCCCTCAGCTCCTTTCCTGGGAACTCCTTAGACATGCCACCTACAGAACCAGAAAATGGGAGTGGGCCCAGCCACAGGCAATCCTGAGGCCGGGCCTGCTTCAGTTTGAGAACTTTTAGCAGAAAGGAAGCTGGCCAAACGGAGGGGAAACTGGATCCTTCCATTTTTTCCCATCAGTGAAAGGAAGGGTGGGATCAGGTCTGTGGACAGTTGTGGGCCTGGTGAGGTGCTGTCACCCCTGAAGGTTAGCACTCTGCCTCAGCCCGGCTGGGATTTGGTTATCACGTGGATTGATTTTTGAGAGAGGCTGAAATCGTAGACGTCTCCGGTGACAGCAACTAATTGAGCATGAAATACTGTTGCATCCTCAGACAGTACTTGGGTTTACCCCGTTTTGTCCTCAGTCATATTTCCTAAGTTCCAAGGTTGTTTCTTTTATTCTAAGCTAGTGTGGGGGCCTGCCCTGCACATAGACCC
Organism: Rhynchomys soricoides; assembly: GCA_019843965.1. Classification (NCBI taxonomy): domain Eukaryota; kingdom Metazoa; phylum Chordata; class Mammalia; order Rodentia; family Muridae; genus Rhynchomys; species Rhynchomys soricoides. The sequence goes on along the minus strand of JADRCH010000043.1, from coordinate 13,157,218 downwards.
TGCTGCCACCCCACAGTATCACAGTTTGGCTTCCCAGGAAATATTATTCTCAGAGAAAGCTTTATAGAACCCCTCATGGCCACACAAAAATATTATTGTTCCCTTTTATCCCTCTCTGTCCCTTTCTCATCTTCCCAATAAGGGAGCCCCATTGTTCTCATTATAATTTAGACCTAAAAAATGCTGACCCACAGACACATTAAGCAACCGGCCCAAAGCCGCCTTCCTAGCCACAACTTCCTTGTCAAAGCCCACTCTAAAATACAGCTAGTGTTTATAAGGCTTTCTCCCTAAACGCAGGCATTGTTCTCAGGGCTGTACAAGCATTAACCCTTTTCATCCTACAAGCATGTAGGAGATGGCTTCACTGAGTGTCTTGTGTCTTGTTTTTACAAACGATGAAACTGAAGGTCCAAAGAAGTCTTTAAAAAAAAAAAAGCAAACCCCTCAGAACAGTCCCAAGGTCAGGCAGTGACCTTGCAGTAAGGGACAGAGCCTAGCTGGTACTTTACCTCACGCCTCCACTCTGTGGTAGGCTTCATCCAAGTCCACTCAGGTGGCCTGGATAGGAACAAGGGCATAAAGGATCCTGTACTGATGCTGCCAAGCTGAGCTGGTCCTATGCACGGGGAAACTGTGACCCAGCCAGGTCAGCACCCGCCACCCCCAACCCCACCCCAACAGCCCTGCTAATGTAGCTAGTGAGGCTTAAGGTTTCACAGAGTTTGACAGCTTTAACAAAGGAGGTGTCATCCGGAGAAGATGAAAGAGCAAAGCTGTTTATTTGAAGATTAGGGACTTAAGAAATGTGTGTAGCATAGCAGGCAGCACCTCTCCGGCTCTTTCCCCCCATGTTCCGGACAGTGTTCTCAGGGCATTAGGGGAAAGAATGCCCCATAATCCAGTTTAATGTTACAAGGCTTTCTAGGGAGCAGATTCCCCCCCCCCTTCCAGCACTGTTGGGAAGTGCTCCCAATGGACAGAGCATGCATCACAAGAGCCAGGAGAAATCCTATTCTGAGAAGAGAGAAAATAATCTTACATTTCTGGATTCAACGTGCTGCTCGTCCTGGGGTCCAGTAGGGTAGTCACTTGCCCCATGTAACTGGTTCATTTTCTCTGTAACTCTTGCATATGATGGAAGAATTAGGTCACCCTAAAGTGTTAGACACTTAATTTTCAGTGTGCATTTTTTTTTTCAATCAAATGTTTTATACTTTCCCCCACTGGGTTCTTTTAAAACTGTTTTATTGTTATTATTGCTTATTACATTCTTTGTGGGTATGAGAGAGATGCGTGAGTGCATATATACTGTTGCCTGTACTCTTGATGTATCTTGCTGTCTTCTGAGTCACAAGAACAATTTCCTTGGAAGCTTGCAGCTCCCTTCTCCAGGACTCCCCTCTGTGTCCTCATGCTTAACCAAAGCACGAGGAATCTGAGAGTGCAGCTGATCTGTGACACCAGCACTCAGGAGAAGCAAGCAGATCTCAAGTTGAAGGCCAGCCTGGGCTAAATAATGAGGCTCTGTTTTTAAAAGGGGGGGGGGATATTCAAGGATACAATGCTAATGAGTAGATAATCACAGATGCAAGGGCATCTTTTTGTTATGCTGAAGTGAAGGCCTGCTGCATTCCTGACAAGTAGGTTTTGCTGACCCAGGATTCCACTCTCCTAAAAACAGAGCTTTAACATTGGACTCTAAAGTCAGGGTAAGGCCTGAGAATGCTTGGGGTACATTTCATTTATTTATCGAGACAGGGTCTCATGTAGCCAAAGCTGGCTTCAAACTCTATTTAGGTTAGCCTTGAACTCCTGATTCTTCTGCCTATGCCTCCCAAGTTCAGGGATCACAGGTGAGATCACCACAATCAGATGGAAGGGCCTGTATTTTAAAAACAATTTCATGAGCTCATTTTAGACTTGTTGGATCTGTGTCCTCAGGGTGCAGCTTGGCACATCTATATTTGTTTGTTTGTTTGGCCAGCTAGCGTGTGTTTGTTTTATTTTATTTTTTTGTTGTTGGGTACAGGGTCTATATATTCCAGACTGGCCTGTAACTCACAATCCTCCTGCCTCTGCCTTCTAAGTTCTGAGATGACAGGCACATGCCATCACACATGGCTTCCCTCCTCATTTCTTCCACCCTGGGTATCCGCTCTATTCATCTTGTCTGTTCTTCCTACTTCAGGGTTCATGCTCCTACTCTTCCAACTCTTGCATCCCTCACATTTCCGACCCATCACTATATTAATAACTTAATAACTTATTCTTGGCTCCCCCCCCCCAGGAGGTTAGATTTGTGGATCTCAGAGAAAACTCATTCAACTGAAAAGAAGAAAAGGGAAATAAGTCCCAAGGTGCAAGGACAGACAAACAAAGGAAACCCCACCCAAACAAACACATTTTAAAATGAGAGCTAAGTAGGCTTGTTTTTCTCTCATTCTGGGTCTTATTATATAGCCCTGTCTGGCCCAGAACCTGCTACATAGTTTAGCCTTGAACTTCCAGCCATCATCCTACTGTAGGCTTAGATTTTTCAGAACCTACTTTAATAAAGGCTCTTAAATGTTTTAACCTTCCATCCAGCCCACCTACTAAGGGTTGGGGAGAAGAAAACGTAATAGGAAACGGGGGTTATGAGCCTGTTTAGAAGTAGTTTTTTGGGGGGTGATTCCAATATCTGTTGTCAGGACATCAGCAATGCAATCTAAAGCATCAAGTAGAAGTCAGTATCAGGAGTCCAGTCCAATCGGTGAACACCAGATATGAATCAGTAGCAGCGGCTTGATCCAGAAGAAACACCTAGGCTTTGCCCATCCCACAAATCTGTGGAAGCATCAAGAAGCAGCCAGAACACCATGAAAAATTCTCTGGTGCATTTCTCTCTATGAAGTCACAACAAGCGAGGATCAGAGAAGACCAGCAAAGCACTGCAAGGCAAACCAATTCAAGAGCATTGTTTCCAGAAAAAAAAAATTAAAAAAATCACATAACACAGCTAAGTCTCCAAAGAAGCCAGAAATTCCCACTTCATCCTGCCTCTGCCTCCCAAGTGTAAGGCTTACAAGCTTGTGCTCCACACCTGGCTCTCAGCCCTTTAATTGACTAAGTGTTCTACGGTCTCTGCCAGCAATGGTCCGTACAGATTGTGATACTGACACGAGATGGGAGTGGTGAGAGCTGCTTTCTGCATCCTCTGCCTCAGAGACTGCACAAGCACCTGTTTTCCCTTAAAACCTGCCTTAAAGGTATCTAACAGTGATTCCGTCTAATTTGGAAAATTGTTTTATTCACCCACTATATCCCCAAAACTTTGGAAACTCTGGGGAATGACATAAGGAGGAATATGTATAATTTTAGAAGCAAGACCACCAGAGATTTAACATGGAGGCTGCTCACACTGGTGTCTGGATCAGTGAGGCCCAACCTGCAATCTGAGGGCCCTAGGAACTCTTCCAAAAACCAAGTGCTGAGGACCTAGTATGCGTGGGATGCAGACCGAATTCTAGAGACCAATAGGTCTTTGCCCTAAGAGAGCTGGAGATGGTTCTGGGAAGTTAAAGATACCTGGAATCCCAAGCATTTCACCTTTGAATGCATAGAGAACTGATGATGATGATGGTGATGATGATGATGATGATGGTGATGATGATGATGGTGATGATGATGATAGTGGTGGTGGTGGTGGTGGTGGTAGTAAATGGAGATAAAGTTCTGTGGTAAAGCTCTTGTCTAGCCTACTTGGGGGCCTGGACTGGATCCAGAGGTGGGGGGTAGGGTGGGGGAGGAGAAGGAAGAAGAAGAAAGGAGGGTGAAAGGGAATAAAATACTCCTAGGTTTGGAGGGTCGGATCTCTACAGCCTACATTACCTTACGTTTCAACTTTGAATAGAAAGGGGTTTTGGAAGATGGGTGTCTTAGTCAGGGTTTCTATTCCTGCACAAACATCATGACCAAGAACCAAGTTGGGGAGGAAAGGGTTTATTCAGTTTACACTTCCATGTTGCCATTCATCACCAAAGGAAGTCCAGACTGGAACTCAAGCAGGTCAGGAAGCAGGAGCTGATGCAGAGGCCAAGGAGGGATGTTCCTTACTGGCTTGCTTCCCCTGGCTTGCTCAGTTTGCTTTCTTACAGAATCCAAGACTACCATCAGTCCAGGGATGGCACCACCTACCATGGGCCGGGCCCTCCCCATCAATCACTAATTAAGAAAATGCCTTAGGAGGCTGGAGCGATAGCTCAGCAGTTAAAAACACTGACTATTCTTACAGAGGACCTGGGTTCAATTCCCAGCACCCACATGACAGCTCACAACTGTCTGTAACTCCAGTTCCAGGGGATCTGATACCCTCATGCAGACATACATGCAGGAAAAATAAAGTGAGTTCCAGGACAGCCAGGGTTGTTACACAGAGAAACCTTGTCTCAAAAAACAAAACAAAAGCAAATCAAACAAGAAAAAAACAATAAAAAAAATCGTAATAGAAGAATAGAAGAAAGAAAGGAAGAAAAAGAGAGAGAGAAAAGGAGGGAGGGAGGGAGGGAGGGAGAGAGAGAGAGAGAGAGAGCCTTCCAGCTTCTTACAGAGGCATTTTCTCAATTGAGGTTTTCGCCTTTCAGATGAGTTTAACTTGTGTCAAGCTGACATTAAGACTAGCCAGCACAAGCCGGCCAGTGATGGCACAAGCTGGACAGACCTGGGAGGCAGAGGCAGTCGGATTTCGGAGTCTGAGGCCAGCCTGGTCTACATAGTGAATTTCAAGACAGCCAGGGATACACAGCGAAACTCTGCCTTGGAAAGAAAGAAAAAAGAAAAGAAAAACTAGCCAGCACACTTGTTCTACATTTTAGTAGTTGAGGGATGTTGGGACTCTGCTTCTTTTTGTTGTTTTGTTTGTTCGTTTGTTTTGAGACAGTGTCTCATATATGCCATGCTAGCCTTAAATTCACTGTTTGGTAGGATGAACTGAACATAGGCAATTGCTAATACCTTGGCAATACTGGGATTGTAGGCATGCACCACCATGCTTACTTCATATGGTGCTGGGGATCGAACCTCGGGCCTTGTACATGCTAGACAAACACTACTACCTGAGCTGCCAGTCTCTGGACTATACTTGAATTTCTTAACTGGTGAAATATATGAGTATATATCTATTTTGCTACATTATCAGACGGCTTGATTAAGTTAGTTATATCAAACTAAACCAACTTAGTGAAGGGCCTGGCTTTTGAACATGCTGTTTAAAGGGTCATTCAGCCATCTAGACAGTCCTATCACCAACTTGAAAGAAAGAAAGAAAGAAAAAAAGAAAGAAAGAAAGAAAGAAAGAAAGAAAAGAAAGATTCCATTGCCAATTTGGTTTGGAATTGCAATGGCGTCACCACTGGATGGTGTTTTTTATCACAGTGTGACATTTTGACAAAGCAGGGCAAAGTGAGAAGAGAAGGAGAGAGGCAGAGAAAGGACAGGAGGGGAGAGAAGCAGAGAGGGAGGGACTGTCAGGCACTGGAAGAAGTGAGTGGGGAAAGGCTACGTGTTTGCTTTGACAGGGCATTCAGAGCCCACACAAAGGGAAGTGCAGCGGAACAGGTAATTATTTAGATAGCATCTGCTTAATCAGTCCCAAACGGGACTCAATTACTAGAGAATTAGAAATTCTTAATTATTGGTGTGGAATTTCAAAAGCAGAGCCTAGGAAGTATGCAAATGTTCCCAAGGGGTGCCCAGGTGGGACCCAGGCGTGCCAGGCTGCCGCCATTCATTTACTGGGAGAGGTGCTGTACCTGTTTTCAGAAAGCAGCCTGGGACAATTATAGGTGTGTTCAGAGCAGCTGGAGACCCAAGGGCACACTTGTAATGAGGTGAATTAGTTAAAGCTTCTCCTGCAATTCATTTGTTCAGCATAAGTCCTGGTTGAAAGGGGGAGGGTAGGAGAGGGAAGGGAAGTGGGGGAAATCACAATCATTGGCTGAGAGATGAATGAAAGGAAACGCCTTTACCAATTTACACCCTCCCTCCCCCCATTTTATAAAACAGACAAAATAAGATGGAAGTGGAAAAGGAGAGACAAGTTACAAGGTAGGAACTAGGGATTATTTAGGTCCTGACCAGACATGGTGCAGTTCTTCTTGGTAACTGCTCTATGGGACAGGGAGGCATGAGGTTACTTGCTACACAGCCTGAGTAGAGCTGAATGCCATTAATTCAGTTCTACAATCTGAATTGTTTCTCCTTTCCTTCTCTTCCTTTTCCTCCTCCTTCTCTTTTTCCTCTTCTCCTGTTTAGATTACTTTTTAGTTTTTATTGAGTGCGTGTGCCTGTGTGTGTGTGAGTCTCTCTCTCTCTCTCTCTCTCTCTCTCTCTCTCTCTCTCTCTCTGTGTGTTCATGAGGTCAGGTACCCTTGGAGTTTAGAAGAGAGCTTTAGGTCCCCTGGAGTTGGAGTTGAGAACTGACCAGCATGGGCTCAGGTCCTAGGGAAGATCAGCTTGCACTCTTAGCTGCTGGGTCGTCCGTGAGTTTCTAACCACCATGTAGCACATCCTGCAGTCTGAACAGTCGCAGTTCTGTCCCTGCAGCAGGGAAGCTGGGATGGGGGTGTGGTATTGCATCATTGTAGCTCAAATGTGCAGTAAATGCCTACAAGGCCACCTGTGGTGTCTGTCCCTGGCAGCTGGCTGTGGTATAGGTTTTAGGCCTGTCTGCCTCATCCCAGCCTCCTTTGATCTGTCCCCTGGAGTCTGCTCTGTACCATCCTCCACTCTCTCAAAGAAGTAGGATACCATATATAACTTTAAAAACTTTTTTTTTTTTTTGAGACAAGGTCTTGCTATGTTGGTAGCCCAGGCTACCTTCAAACTTCCCATCCTCTTGCGTCTGCCTCTCCAGTGTTGAGATCGCAAGGGTGAGCCATCATGTCCAGCCTAGGTGTAACTTCTTTAGAGATTCACAAAATACAACATACCCATTTTGGTTGACATCTTCTTAGCGAGTTATGCCCTCTCCAATTTTGGGGATGATTCCACACCAGGGCTATACAGTCCCATCATAATTCAGATGTCCAAGCAATGTCTCTGTGGTCACTTCAAAGCTATGCCAATGGATTACCTTTGGAATGGCCAACTGAAACCTTAAGTAACAACTGTAGGCTCTTCTGCGACGGTAACATTAAGGATGGTTTGCCAGAAACAAGCTCTTCTTAGGGGTTGGCCCTGCAGCATGCAAGGGAAGCAGTGGCAATAGGCTCCGGGGAGTTCCTGCAAGGCACCCCTGAGGCCCCTCTTCCCACCTTGCTCCAAGAATTACCACTCAGAGGCTGGGGAGGTGGCTCAGTAAGATGTTCTTCTTGCAGAGGACCCTGACTTGGTTTCCAGCACTCACATTGTGCTTCATGACAACTATTACCATAGTTCCATGGGCTCAGACACCGTCATCTACAGGCTCTTGTATGTATGTGCATAAACTCAGGCACACATACATACATGTAAAATAATAAATAAACATTAAAAAAGAATTACCCCTCAAGTTAAATGATGCTCACTTAAATTTTCCAAATATATGTGCATGCATACCCCCCCGTGTGTGTGTGTGTGTGTGTGTGTGTGTGTGTGTGTGTGCGTGCGTGTGTGATGGATGTACTTTACACAGCTAGGAGACCTGAGTGGTTCTGCCCTCACTTGCTGTTGGGTTTTTAGTCTATATGGGTCTCTTTGAGCTTCATTATCCCAACTTGCAAGGCAGGAGTTAGGGGAGATTTCGTTTTGTTTGTTGTTTGGTTTTAGACAGGGTCTTACCATGTAGATCTGGCTGTCCTGGAACTCACAACATAATCCAGGCTGGCCTCGAACTCACAAACGTTAGTCTGCTTCTGCCTCCTGACTGCTGCCATTAAAGGTATGTGCCACCCAGGCTAGAGAAGTTGTTTCAACCTGGGGAATACTTTAGGATCTCTTTGAGGTGATATGGGCCGGGAAAGCCACCGCCTGAGCTGCCTTTGAAGCATCTCTTCTCAGACCCTAAGTGACTCCCTTCTTACCTCAGTTGCCACCTCAAGGTGGCCACCCTGAGAATCACTTCTGCCTGTGTTGATGTTTCAACACTTCTTTTCCCTCCCCACCCCCGCCTTGTTCTGGGGGCCAAAGCCACAAGCAAGGCAAGCAAGGCAAGCATGTCCAGACCTTGCTTCTCCTAGCAGTCAGGCTGGCTGTTCTCAGGGCTAGTCTATCCTGACCCAGACTTCCAGCCCAGGACTTATCTGCAGACAGCTTTGTCCCCCTAGGCCCAACACGAGACTCAGTTTCAACATAGCCAGCAGATCGCAGTCTAGGTGGCCACCGCAGGCACTGCCTCTAGTACCTTGCTCACCCCTCTGAGACTTGGCTCATTGTCTCCTGGGACCTGCTTCCTTCCTCAGCCTCTCTCCTCAGCTGTCTCCTGTCCCTGGCAGGAACTGTGGCAGCAGCATCTGCGAGGGGATTGCACAAGCCTTCTCTAGCAGGCCAGTGACAGCTTCTGTTTATTATTTTCCTGCTGATTTATTGGCTGGTAGAGCCCTGCGTGTGGTGGGAAAGCTTTGGAAGTCACTGGTACTGGTACCCTCCACACCCAAAGGAGAGCAGCAGAAACATGGCAGCCAGGAGGGCTTCAGACACGGTTCCATGGGTCAGGATGCCTCGCATGCACAAAGCTCCAAGTTCATTTCCTCACCACTGTATAAATCACTGTAATCCTGGCAGTGAGGAGGTGGAAGCAGGAGGATCCGAAGATGGAGTTCAAGGCCTTCTTGCTGTACTATGAGAGAGAGAGAGAGAGAGAGAGAGAGAGAGAGCTAGTCAGACACAGGAGTGGTGGGTGGGAATTTCCTGCCCAAGCTCAGAGGAAGTCAGAAGTATGAGACTGAGGAGGGGTAAGTAGCCACGTGGCAGACATAGAATAGCATAAACGGATTAATATAAGGTATGAGCTAGCTGGGGGACAAACCTACCTTATGGCCTAGGCATTTATTAAATAAGCCTCCCAGTCCTTATTTGGGAACTGGGGTGAGGGTGGAAAAGCCCACAGCTCCATGTGTAGCACATGCGAGTCTGGTGCCCACAGAGGTCAGAAGAGTGCGTTGGGTCCCCTAGAACTGCAGTTAAAACTGTTAGTGAGCTTCCATGTGGGTGCTGGGAACTGGACCCTGGTCCTTCACAAGAGCAGTGCATGCTCTTACGCGCTGGATCATCTCTCCAGCTCCTTGCTTTGGTTTTGAGACAGGCTCTCATGTAACCCAAGGTAACCTCCAACTCTGCATGTAGCCACAGATGTCCTTGAACTCCTGACCCTCCTGCCTCTTTTATCACCAAGAATTTACAGGCCTGGATCTACCACAGCCAGATTGTTGCCTCAGTCTTTCTTCAAGTCCAGCATCCTCATTCCTGATCCCCCTTTGATGTCCATCCCAGGCCCTACCGCTTGCCTTCACGGGCTGCCTGCCCACACCACTTGCCCTCAGTAATGCCATATTGTCTATTGTTCCACAACTCCTTATCACTGCACAGTATCTCCTTAGAGAATCAAGACAACTAGGATCCTATCCTTTATTTCTTTTGGAGCCTGTCTGGCATTAATTCCTGGCACAGTGCTGAGCACAAAGAGGACTTAATAAATGTGTACTTGATGAAGAAAGATAATATGTTGTCAATAGATAAAAAGAAATGAGAGATAAGACACAACTGTTTCAGTCCCACAGAGAGACAGACTTGTTCACAATAGTGGCCCCAGCTCCTCTTCTTTCCCTGGTCTCCTGTCTGGGGCTCACCAGACAAGGTCTAATCAGTGGTCTGGGAGAACAGCAACAACCAAACCCCTCTTTCCTATGGTGGTTTGAACAAGCATATCCCCCATTTGCTTAGATATGTGAGTACTTGGCCCCAGTTGATGGTGCTATTTTGATAAGCTTGCGGTCTTGCTGGGGGAAGTGCATCACTGGGATTAGCTTGAGAATTCAAAGACTCATGAAGTTCTCTATTTTCTCCCAGTCACTATGCCTGCCTGCTGCCACGCTTCCCCTTCTTCATGGTGATGGTTCCTCTGGAAATGTCAGCTCAACCAAACCCTTCCTTCTCTAAATTGTCTTGGTCGTGCGTTTTGTTGAAGCAAAGACTTAATGTATCACTAGAGGGGCTTCAAGCCACTGTGAGTTTTCCCATGCTCCTCTCTGCCTTCTGTTAGTCCCCCTGCTGGTAAGTCTGAACAACCACAGGTTGGTGTCACCTGTCTGAAACCTCCAACAAAGCCTTAGGAAGCAGTGTCCCTATTGGGAAAGTCATCAGTGTCATCACCCATGCACTTTGATGTGCATGTTAGTTGCTGGGGCTTTGTTAACAAAACACCACAGACAGAGTGTCTTAAATAATAGATTTTTACTTCCCACCACTCTGGAGGGTAAAAATCCAAGATCAAGACCAGTGTGTGTGTGTGTGTGTGTGTGTGTGTGTGTGTGTGATGGTTTTAGAGGCCTCTTTCCCAGCCTTGCTGAAGTCTTGCCATGTCTTTCCAGTGCCTCTGATGTCCCAATAGCCTATTAATAGCCACTAGGGAGGCCAGGCATGCGGGGACATGCTTGCTATCCAAGCATTTGGGAGGTAGAGGCAGGAAGATCAGGAATTGAAAGCCACCCTCAACTATGGTGATTTTGAGGCCAGCCTTGACTGCATGAGACCCTATGTCAAAGCATAATAGAAAAAACAAACGAACAAAAATACCAGACAGAAAGGATACCAGAAGTTGAGATGTCTCATTTGGTAAGGAGCTTCAGTCCCCAGTGTCCAAATAAATATTTGGTCCTGGTGATACGTTTGTGATCCCAGGGCTATAGCTGGGGCTCAAGAATCACCTAGCTGGTGATTTCAAAAGAGGGTCTCAAAAGAGGTAGACAGTACCTGGGAAGATGACACTAGAGGTTCTCCTCTTGGCTTTCATACTCACACACACACACGTGTGCACACACTCGCGCACACACATGTGAAAAGTAAGAAAAATAAAGGACACAAGTTAAGGAATTACAGACCATTCATTCTGTAATATACTTATTTACTCCACTAAAGGCCAATCTCCAATAAAGTCACATTTTCAGGTACTAGGTTATTCTAAACAATATGTATTCCTTGAAATGAAGGAGTTTGTTATTTCAAGAGTCTTACATCACCAATATAGTCTTATTCATACACACATATTCACCTAAATATAAATGTTTATATATTCAAATACACACACATATATGTATGTATATATGAATGAAATGGCCAGCGACATGGCTCAGTGGGTAGGCCTCAAATAAAATATAAAATATATAAAAAAAGAAGTACAAAGAATCTGTAGATTGTAAAGGAAATACAGAAGACAAAGAGAACTCATTTTGTTCCAGTTTAGACCCAGAGAGAACATCTCTCATTAGACATTTCTTCAAGTGTGGTCCATGTGCCATGCCTTAGAAATCAACTAAGTGACTGCAGAGATGGCCCAGCAGTTAAGAGCACTCACTGATCCTCTAGAGGACACAGGTTCAATTCCCAACACCTACAGGATGGCTCATAATTGCTGATAACTCCAGTTTCGGGGAATCTGACACCCTCTTTGAAGCTGCATGAATGTTCCATAGACATACATACAAGCAAAACACCCATACACATAATTTAAAAGTCAGGAATCCCCTGAGATGGTTAAACTGCACCTGGGCATCTGATCTTATAGAACTCTCTCAGATAGTTACGAGGCACTGTTACCTTCGAGAGTGTATCCCACCCATTCCACCCACTTTAAATAAGACAGTCTCAGAGCTCAGGCTCATGGCTGAGTCAGGGAGAGTCTTTAGGAATGATGATTCTCCTCTCTATTCTTCCATTCTGTTTTTTGTTTGTTTGGGTTTTGTGAGACAAGGTCTCACTAGGTAACTCTGGCTGGCCAGGAGCTCAGAGATCTGCCTGCCTCTGCATCCTGAGTGTTGGGGTTAAAGGCTTGTGCCACCAAGTCCAGTTTGTGTATTCTAATTTTAAATTACATTTATTTATTGTGTATGTGTGTTTATACATATATGCATGTGTATTAATAGGTCATAAAACTAGAAAGAGGATCGTGAGAGGGAAGGAAGAGATTTTCAGTAGAAGAAGAGAGGGTAACAAAACATGATATGGAGGCAGACACCAACCAATCTCCCTTCCCTCCCTCCTTCCTTCCCTCCCTCCTTCCTTCTCTCCCTCTTTCCCTCTTCCCCTTCCCTTTCTCTCCTCCCTCCCTCCCTCCCTTCTCTTAGAGCACCACTCAGTGCTGGGCAAGCCCTGCATCCCCAATCTTATTATTGTCACCTTTAAAGTCACAGTTAAAGAATTACGTGTACTTCACTGGGACAGGGGCCTCATGAGGAGCTTGGCTGCTAGAATCACAAAGTATTACTGTCCAAAGGGTGGTAATTTCCATTAACTGAACACAAAATATCTGAGAGGAATTGAAAGGACTTTTGGTTGCTACTTTATAAATCCAGATTCTCAGAGGCATGAGAAGAGGGAACTTGTAAAGGAAATTCAGACAAACTATAGACTCTCCTTGTAAACAGAATCCATTATGAGTTTCTCCTGGTAGAACTTGGATTCTTAGAAAATGAAGGATTCCACTAATTACGAGTTTGCCTGCTTTTGTAATGACATCAGAAAATTCCAACTCATGAATTTGCCAAAAACCCGGAATTTGTTTTATTTGGTTTTTGATCCATAGCTGCACATATAGACTGCCCTACGGGTCTCAGTTATGAAATGCCTTATTTTGAACTTTACTTTAAGGAACTTTATTATAAAACCATGTTCTCCAGAAATTTGTTACTCAAATTTCTGTGTGATAAATCATATGTGAGAAGGAGGGGCAGGCATGTAGAAAAGCAGGCACCTTCTCTTCTCAGGGGTAGGTAATCTGTTTAACATGTAAGTCAACAAAATAGGTGCAAAAGCAAGGAAAGCCAGCTGATTTCTTCTTCCTTAACAGTTGGCAGCGAACAATCTAGAAGCTGCTGCAAACCTCCTGTGCATTATTGGCTTGAGATCTTGCACAGAACCACATCCAGGGCCACGGATTTACCCGAACAAATAGACAGAGGCTTTCCAAAGCTTCAGTCTAAGTGCTGTTGACACTGTAAATAAGAGAGACACAAACAGCTCTCAGAAGAGCTACTGTCGATGGCATCTGGGCTGCTGCGTGGGAACAGTCTTGTTGGGAGGCTTGGCTGGCTGGGAGTGCTAAGATCTGCCTGGCTGATAAGACTTGGAGATGCAACAGATCTGGAAATGTGCATTTTCTCTGCTCTCTGCAAACAACACAGGGCTACTCGCTCACCTGTTATTTCTCTAAAAGCTGGCCAGATGGGCAGGTACCGTAGGAATCCCCACAGCTGTCTCTGGTGCAGGAATGCAGTCACTTCCTGTGCTGTTGGTCTACCCTACTCCATGTATTAGCATTCAGTATGTCCATGTGTTCTATACTCCTGTGACTATGTGGGTTTGTGCACTCGAATGTGGAAGCCAGAGGTTGACTTTGGGCATCTTCCTTAATCACTCTCCACCTTAGTTTTGAGACACAGTCTGTCACTGAACCTGGAGCTTGCTAATTGGCTAGACTGGTTGACTAGCAAGCCCTAGGATCTTCCTGTCTTCACATCTCCGAGGTTACAGGAGAACAACACTGTAGAACCTGACCTCGGGTTCTCAAAAATGTGCCAAAAGCACTTTGCAAACTGAGATATCCCCTGTGTAAAACTCTGAGCTTTTTGTTGTGGTGAACACAAAGCTGTGTAGACAGCTTTAGTCTAGTTGAGTTGATAAACAAACAGGGAGACTTTCAGAAAATAGATGGAGACTAAAGACCCTCCATGACCCCTTGACACAGGCTGCAACCTGTTCTTCATTATCTGGCAGTGGAGTGTTCTGCTGGCTTCCACCGAGTCCTGTACAGGTATTGCTTCCATTTCAGCGAGTTCCCATTCCTTCTTTTTCTCTCAAGTCAACAAACCAGGCTCCAGGTTCTCCTCCATGACGCCTCCAGTAAACACCTTAATGGGAAGTATTTTGTTCTTGCTCTGAACATTCACTGCCCTCATAACATAGCGCTGTAAGTCTCAAATCATGTGCAGAGGTGCTCACGATGATGTCAAAAGTCCCCAGATTTTCCCCAAGAAAACCAAACCCCTCTCTTGTGAACGTGCACTTTTAACCTTGGAGGTCATACCATATCCCTTGTTTTTCTTTTACCTTCTTATCCCCTACTTTCTTTGACATTTTTATTCCCTATCACAATCTTATTCCCCTATGGATCTAACACAAACTAGATTTCTGCATGGATGGCGTTCGGCTGCAGAGTTGGCTGAGAGCTACGGTTAGTTCCCAGACCTGCAGTTGGAAATAACAGGATCCCTCGCCTCCTACCATTTGGGTGTATCTCAAGAACCACAATCTATTTGATGACCTCCCCAACTCCCCTCTCCATTGCAATAAAAGAAGAAAATGTTCCTTATGAAAATCAGTGTGAAACAGGAAGCAACAGTGGATGCAATCAGCCTGATTCTACACTGTGAGAACAGCGCAGTACCCATAAACAAGTCTCTGTAATTAATTAATAATGAAATACAAATGTATTTTCTTTCAAGCTTTTGTGTGTTAAGTTTTCAAATGGCTACCAAGTTTTTAAGCCACAAATACTTATTAAGTCATTTGGGCCTAATTACATAATTACTTCATAAACGAAAGTGTTGGTATTTCTTTTGCCAAGGGGCACCATGGAAAAATGCCTGAGACACTCAGGGTTCAGTGAACACAGAACCTTTGGGAACTTCTTGTCCAGTGCCTTCCATCACACTAGCTATAAGAATTAGCATCTATATCCTTGCTTGTGTGTATGCCTGCAAAGCTAGCCAAGCTCTTAGGCCTGCTTATTTGCTTGCTTTGGGTCAGACCTGAGAAGAAAAAGAGAAAGTGTTTTTGGTTTTTGTTTTTCCCAGAAGACCCAAAGGAGCTTTAGGAGAGGAGAGAGACCAGCAGGTGCTTCTGAGGGAAAGGAGGAGCTTCAACCAGAAGGAAACATAAACAGGGGAAGGCCAGGAGGAATCATAAATAAGATTAACTCTAATTAACTAAGTGGTTGAGGCGTGTCCCCACCCGGACAGCTGAGGGTCTGAGCAGCAGGCATTTCCTCCTCTTCCATAATGAGGGGACTATTTTAAGTAATCTTGTTTTATTGCTGTTAATCCATGTTTTAAAGTTAGCAGTAATGAGGGCATGAAAAGTTATTTCCATGTTTGTTTGTTTGTTGTATTGTGTTTTCAGTGCTTTATATCTAGAGTTTCCTATGTCTAGAACATTCCACTTTCCTATTCAAACAAAGCATCGGTTCAGCCGATGTTGACAGCTACATGTGAAGATGAACTTGGGAAGACTCTGGCCCCCATGGCTATGTCAGCTCCTCATCAGTTCTGGAATAGTGTTGCAAGCTATGTTGCGTTGACTTCCCATGGAGTGTCTTTAGTGCTAAAGAGCTGTGGGGTTCTGATTGAACCAAGAGGGATTGTCAGTGAAGAAAACCTTGGGAACTTATAATGATGATTTAGAATTTAGAGCAGCTTGAAGGCTGGAGACATTGCTCTGTGTGTGGAGTGCCCGTGTAGCATGTGTGAAGCACGGGTCCCATCCTCCATATCTCATATACGGGGCATGGCGGTGCACTGCAAGCCTAACTCTTGGGAAGGAGTGGGAGGAGGATCAGATGGCAAAGGTTATTCCTGGATATATATAGTAAGTTCAAAGCTAACCTGGGATACAGGAGACAGGCAGAGACAGTTTAGACAATCTGAGATAAGAAGGCTTTTCTAGCCCTTTAGTAGAATTTCTGGGTGGTAACAGACTCTTTAAAGTATTGAAAGAGCCTGGATCAGGCTTATGACAGGATAGTGCATAAAATAATCACTCATTTAAACACATTTAAAATTAAGGAAGTAGGATGTGTGCTTCCTGGAGACAACACTTTTTTTTCAGTCTTGTCTTCCCTTTTCACATTTTCTGGTTGCAAACTGACCACATCAGAATGATTTCCAGAGATGTACGCTTTTGGTTTCTAGTCATCAGACTGCCCTTCAACCTCTGGCGTTTGCATTTGTGTATCTGGTACCTCAGGTACCTTAGGTCTGGACTCCTCCTTGAGGGTCCTGAGCCTGTTATAGGTACATGTAACAGCTGCCTCTGCAAGGATTTGTTGGGATAGTCAGTGATGCAGCTGTGATCACATCTTCAGACATTGTTTAACCACATGGACCCACCCCCCAGGGGGAAAAAAGCTCAAACTCCAAAACCCATAGATGAGGATTTCTTATGAATTTAGAAATTTACTTATTAATCAATGTTGAGGACTGCCTGTTACCATCACATTACCAAAATTGCTCAGGCTGGCCTTAAAATTTCCCCATACCCCAGGCAGACTTTGAACTCTCGATCCTCCTACTTTTGCCTCCTGAGAAGCTGTGACTACAAGACAGAATCGCCAGCCACGCCTGGCTAGGCTTTGATATTCAGAATCAGGCCTTGGTTATGTAGCTAGCCCCAGTCTAACACCACCAACAGCTTTGTGGTCTTAACCAAGTTACCTAACATATCTGAGCTTGTTCCCTCATCAATCAAAATGGGAATAAAATCAGCATCTACTTCATAGTCACTGAAGACTCAACGCCAACATATAAAACTGCTTCGCACTGGGCCAGGTACAGTGGAGGGGTCATTTATCAAGGACCTAACTGTAGTCTATATACCATGTGTGACCACAACCCAATCCCTGAGCATCTCTTGGCCTCAGGTTTCTTCCTTGTGTTGGTGGCATCTAACTTCTTCACTGTGGGATTAAGATAAAAATGGAGTGAAGTCTTTGTAATCTAAAATTTCTGTATAAACACAAGACTCTAATTTGTTATTAGTACCTACTCTTTGATTAGTAGCAGAGGAGACAAGATAAGGGACTCCTTCAGAGAAAAGTTGCTGGGTGGTGGACATGTGTGCCCAGGATGAGCCAGACATCTCTGGCCACTGTGAGTTAGTCTTATCTCTTTAGGAGCACCTGAGAGATCATTGCTTCAGTTCTTCAGTGGACGAAGAAACAAGTCCAGAGCCTGATTTTGCATCTATCCATTCCCCAATTAGGGAAACAGGCAGACACTGTGGGTTCTTCTTCGGGTTCCAACAAGCCCTGGGCTGCCCTGGAGGGAGAAGGAGAAGAGAGAGACGGAAACTCTCCCTGTAAAACTTGGCTTTGATTGAATAGCTTCCAGTTGCCTTGAAATCTAATCTTCTTTTGAACTTGAATTTGCTGCCGTCAGTCACATTCTTGGAAGGCTATGAGCTCCTGCCCTTTTCAGAGGGGTAGAAATGACAGACCTTTCCAAGGAGCCCTCTCCTGGGGAGGTAGAAGCTGTCAGCCCAGTAATGCTTCCTTTCTCCTGTTGATCATGACTGGAGTTTCTGGAGGGTTTGACTTCAGGGACTGTATGACATCTTATTATCTGGATTTAGAGAAAGTAGTCCTTTTTCTCCTTGGAAAGGAACAGTTTGGGGTCCATTCCACACATCCTTATTAAATTCTCAAATGCTCAGCTTCTACTCCATCTCACGAAACTTGACCTTAGGTTAAGATCTATTAACTCACGACATAATCAATTCAACAAATATATACTGAGTGCTCACTGTGGGCTGTAGGCACTGGGTAAGCAGTGGATGATATGAACATAGCACCCACTGTCTATGATGTGTGCTCCAACACTCAGTCCATGGTAGGGTCAGGAGTGAAGCCAGTTAGAGAAGTCTGGTCTGGAGTAAGGGTAAGAAATCTCGGGTTGGGGGGGGAGATCTAAGATGTGAGAGGCATGTGTTATTGGGTTAACCACTTCATTTCTATGACCTCTTTTCTCATTGGTAAAATAAGCATTGTCTTAGTGAGTTGGGGTTATCTTGACAAATGACCATGACTGAGTGATTTAAACAACTCACATTTATTTCTCATCGTTCTGGAAGACTGTCAGGTTCTTGTAAGAGCTCTGTTGGGTTGTAGACAGCAGACCTCTTTCTCACTGTAGCCTCTACATGGCAGAAAGAGATGAGGGACTTCACTGGGTCTCTTTTAGAAGGACACTGCTTCCACTCAGCAAGACTCCAGCCTTATGGCTTCATCACCAATTAAAGTCTCAACTCCTAAACATAATATTGGAGGCTTAACATTATATCTATCTATCTATCTATATATATCTGTCTCTCAGTTTAACCTGGGATGATCTCACATTCATGTTTCCCCCGACTCAGCCTCCAAATACTAGAATTACAGATGTATACTTTCATGTCCAGAAAAATATATGAAGTCAGGAGGTACGTGAACATGCAGAATGTAGCCAACATGTATAACACACTTATCTGCTCTCATTACAATGATAAAATAAAGAAAATATTATCTCATATATTATATAACATTATGTGCAAATTGGTCCAACTAGGCTCTATTAAACACTGTATTTGTTTATTAAGGAGCATTTATTTTCAACATTTAGACCATGTGCTTGGAATGCAAGGATGAGTAAGAAACAGACACTGACTTCTGGTAGAGCAGATACAGTAGTAGTTGTAAGCTACGAGCAATGACAGACATAGACATGAAAACTACAGGAGGGAAGAGGAAGGGAAAAGGGAACTCCAAGCAAAGAATTAGGTCCCATTACAGCACCCATCCATGTCCTAAATGCTGACAAATGCTCACAAAGGAGTACTGAGAAAACATATACTAGGGGCCGAGGTCATTGAAGACCCTGTCGACCGAGATCAGAGTGTCAAAATTTATCTTTTCAGTGTTTTGATGCTGAAAGCTTTAAGAGATGACTTCATAGTGCCCCACCACACACTGTTGTTTAGTTAATGGTGTTGTGTGAAGGACTGGTGAACAGGAAATGCAGAGACCATGAGGAAAGACTATGTCCAAGGGGATGAGGGATGGTTTGGTGGTTGAGAGTAACTGTTGCTCTGCAGAGGATCTGGGCTCAGTTCCCAGCACCCACAACTCATGATAGCTCACAACCATCCATGACTCCAGTTTCAGGGGATTTGACACCCTTTTCTGACCACTACAGGCACTATATGGTACACATATGCAAACCCCACCTCACTCATAAACATAAAATAAAGAAACCTAAAAACACCTGAAAATAAATACAGACTTCTCAAATAAAACTTAAAACAAACGAAACAAAAGCAAAACCAAAAAGTAAAAGCCAAGAGTATCACCAAGCATAGAGAGCAAGCTGGAGACCTGAAGGGTGAGAGGCAGAGGGGGAAGACATTTGGGACAGCTTTGTGAAACAATTAGGTGCCGGACTGGCCAAGGTGTTTGTTTGTTTGCTTGCTTGTTTGTCAAATTGACACAAGCTTGAGTTATCTGGGAAGAAGGAACCGGAACCTCAGTTGGGAAACCGTCAGCAGATAGGAGGCAACGGCAGGTAAGTCTGTAGGGCATGCTCTTGATTAATGACTGATGTGGGTGGTCCCACACCTGAACAGGTGGTCCTGAGCTGTATAAGGAAGCAAGCCCAGCACTGTGAGGAGCAATCCAGTGAGCAGCCTGGCTCCTGCCTCTGCATCTGATTGAGTTCCTGTCCTGATGTTCCTCAGAGATTGCCAGTGATGGAGATATGAAAGCCAAATAAACCCTTTCCTTTTTAGGTTGCCTTTGGTCAGGGTGTTTCTTTATCTCAGCAACAGAAATTAAGCTAAGACAGTTATAGTTTGAGGGATGACTGGACATATACAAAGCAGGGTTAGGAGACAAAGACCCTTGCCTGAGTTCATAGAAGTAGGGTATCATGGGAAATCAGAAAGAGGTTTGCAGGGAGAGACGACAGGCGTGAGGCACTTTGTTGGATTCCAAGGTGGAAGGCTGTAGCAGCTGCAGATGTACAGATAGCTCTTCATCTGAATTATTCCAACATGCATAGATTTTAGATTTATTTTATCCATGTATTTACATTAATGTGTGTGTGTGTGTGTGTATGTGTGTGAACACATATGTATACAGGTGGAAGTTAGAAGACGGTTACATCATCAGATGCTCTGACTCTGGAGTTGCAGGTGATTGTGAGCTGATGCTGTGGGTTCTGGGAACTGGACTCTGGTTCTCTGCAAGAGCAGCAAGCATGCTTGACTGCTGAATATCTCTCTAGCCCCTGACACATTGATTTTAGATACAAGTCCACCAAGCTTGACTTTCAGTTGTCACAGCATATTAAACATGAGTGATGACACAGAGCACCAACTTAATTGCTAGCTTTTGTTTTGTTTGTTTTGAGACAGGGTCTCTATGTGGTCTTGGCTGCCCTGGAACCCACTCTGCAGACCAGACTGATCTTGAGCTCACAGAGTCTGCCTGCCTCTGCCTCCCTAGTGCTAATATCAAAGGAGTCCACCGTCACACCTGGCTGGCTGCTAGCTCTTTAGTCCACAAATTCTCCACATAAATAGCAGATGTGCACCACGATCCATGGCCAATCCTGGCATCAAACAAGACCTGCCAAGTGGGCCAAGTCAAAAATATGAGTACCTGCCCAAGTCTGGCAAACAACTGTCTCTGGCCGTCTGTTCCCAGCCCCACTCCCCTTGCCTGGAAGGGCTTCCCTGAAGAAACAACACAAGCCAAACCTTCAGTCACCACTTCCAATGTGGAAAGTGAAAGCTTCTCTGGGCCAGCTTGGCGGAGAGTTTCCTGTTTTGTTCAAACAATGTTGCTTTCTCATCCACCATACCCATAGGCGGCACCTGAGGCCAAGTCACTGAAGAAAACAGGGGTAAAGACAAATACCATTGTTCATCTCTCCCTTTGCATCCTAGCAGGTGTCTGGTTGCTCTCTTTTGAGGCTAAGTGGAAGGGAAATAGTGTAAACTGGATGGATGCTTAGGAACAGTCCTGGCCTGGGAGCCTCCTTTCCTTCACAGCAAACCCAGAAAGAGATAATGTGTGTGAGGGTAGTTTCTTGATGGTGGAAGACTGCTCAGAGTTGGGTGACAATGACGGTAGCTGGACAAAGGAAGAACAAGGTAAAGAAGTTACAACACACACACACACACACACACACACACACACACACACACTGGTCTCATCTGCATGAGGCATTGTTCTGTAATTGTATTTGTTTTGTGCTTAGAGCAGGTGAGTTGAACTTTGCAGGTTATCTCATGCAGTTCTTCAGAGGTTAGCAGTATAGCAGACAATTCAAGAAGATACAGGCCAGCGAGCAGACATAGTAGTCAGGTGTGTGATGCTGCTTCTGGATAGCGGGGCATTCTGTTTTGCAGTAAACATCTTTATAAGCAGAAGTACACTTTAAAATAATAATACACATAGTATTGTAAACACACAAACAGCTAAGTTATTGTTTTCATACTTTATACACTGTGCATAACTGGATGTACTACATTTTTATAGGACAGTATAGGCAGGAGGTGTGTTAACTTGAGATCTCTCCCCATTAGTAATGAAATGCTCTGTGGCATCTTGTGGGGCTACCATCATAATGGTGAATCGCTTTGGACAGAAGGGTCATTAGGCAGTGAATACTATATGTCTTGACAAGGTCTATGAGAAAAAAATTAAGGGGGGGGAGAGTGCACAGGGAGGGAGGGTAGGAGAAGGACCTGTAATAAGGTGCTGTTTACGAAGAAGTCTGTGGGATTTTGTTGATGCCAGAAGTAAGACGGTAGTTGGCAACATCTAAACACCCCTATCCGCTGTCTGTAGACGATCTGTTATGTGCTATGAACACGTGGGAGTGTTTGTCAGCCTCTGGTAGGACTTAGTTCTTGATCCCGTACCAGACAGCTACCTGCCTAGCATCACCTCCCGCCCCAACTCCAGTTTGGACATCTCTGCTCTTCCTTTTAATGCAGGTCACATGTAGTCAATTTCCTCTTTCCTTTCCCAGCCTTTCACAGACACTGTGCTGGGCTGAGGCACTGAGGGAGAGGGGGAGGGAGGGAAAAGGAGGGAGGAAGAGAGGGAAAGAGAGAGAGAGAGGCCGGTGAAGAACCTGGCTCTTCTGTGTTCTCTTCCCCCCTCCTTCCCTCTTTGCTCTCTTTGCGCTCTTTTTTCCTGCATCCCTTCATGGCCCTTCATTGTCCAAGGACCTCTATGAGCACACCCTCTTCTGGTACCCTACCTTTGGGGGGACCCATCTTATTCTTCCTACCATACTCCCTTCTTGGGCGATGCATTGAGTCTGGTTTGCTCTCCTTGGAGTCACCATCAAGCATGTGACCTTTCTTCAAACACTGGGATGAAGGCAGGCAGGGAGAGGGGGAAGAGCAGAGAGGGAAGGAGGGAGGAAGAGAACACAGAAGAGTCAGGTTCTTCTTTAACAGAAGTAATGTCTCTGTGAGCTTGGAGCCCTCAGAACCAAGGCAACGCCTTCAGACACTCAAGCTTTAGTCACACTTGAAAGCCCCTTGCGATCTGTGGTGCTGCACTAGCTGTACGGTTGCACAGACTGACAGACAAGCTGTCTGGAGAAACAGACAGCAGGACAGGGAGGGCAAGCCTGGAGCCGCTTGTGAGGATGGAGTAGAGTGAGCAGAGATGGCAGAGACCTCTGCCAACAGAAACCCAGATCCTAGCTTTTTGGCCCTAGCCTTCCTTGACATGCCCGGTGCCACATTGTGGGGAGCCAGGCAGTGAGGTAGGTGGTAAAACTCCAGAGAGGCCTGGGGTCCACTCACATGGGCCAGAATGGGCGCCCAGACTTCTTCCTTCACTGAAGGCCACTATGCATCCTATGAGGAGCAAAGGGAACTGCCAAACCCATTTCTGCTCTGAAGTCAAAAGAAAACCTAGTATAAACACAGTGGGCTCTTTGAATTATCCACATGAAATACTTAACGTGTTTAGCCTGGAGCAAATTTAGTTTAACAAGGGAGTGTTTCCATGGTGATTTCATTAGAAATGTTCTTACTCAGCTGCCACTTAGTGAGTGCCTGTATTGTGTTAGCCAGTGGGCTCCAGGCAGCTCCCCAGCAGGACCCCCCACCCTGCATATGTGCATCTATGTGTATGCGCATACACACACACACACACACACACACACACACACACACACTTTATAGTAAGGAAACTTCTTTGAGCTTCCACAATCTTTAGTACCTGGCTCAGTCATGCAAGTCATAGGTGTCTGAGTCACAGTTAGAAGCCAGACCAGCAAGCTCACCCGCCATGGCCTCTCTCCTTGAACTGTCTGGCTTCTGCTTACATCTCATAGATTTCCAGGCAAGTCAATGCAGCCTCTTTCTGCTGATTTGTAGAAAGAAAATTGACAACCAATGGCATCTTCACTTCTACTGTTTTCTCCTAAAAATCTAAGCAATTAAATTATTCTTAAATTAAAAAAGAAAAAAAGGGCACATTTACTCAGGAGGCAGAAGCAAGAGGACCTCTGTGATCACGTTCAAGGCCAGCCTGGTCTACAGAGTGAGTTGCAAGACATCCAGAGTTACAAAGTGAGACCTTGTTTAAGAATAAAAAAAATAAAAAGACATATTTTTTTTTGAGGATTTATTTTACTTTTCATCGGTGTGTGTGTATGTGTGTGTATCTATGTATATGTCACATGTGCAGGGAGGGGTGTAGTGAATGAGCCAGCTAGAATCCTTGGAGACCCAGGAGCTGAAGTTGTGAGCATAGTGCTAGGAAGTGAACTTGAGTCCCCTACAATAGCAATATACATGCTCTTAACTACTAGGTTGTCTCTCCAGCTACCAAGCAATTCTTTAAAAGCTTCAGAAGGGAGCAACTCAGAGATATTTAAAATGCCATTTAGTGGTAAGCACTAATGCATGCAAGAACTTTAAATAATAATAAAAAAAACCTCCTTAAACACTTTATGTTTTCTTTTAAAATTATAATTTAGCTGGACATAGTGACTTTCATCTGTAATTCTAGCACTTTGGAGGTGGAAGAAGGATCAGGAGTTCAAGAGCATCCTTGGCTAACACCAACCAGGGTTACACAAAACTCTATCTTAAAAAATATCAAGGACTGGAGAGGTGACTCAGTGATTAAGAGCACTGACTGCTCTTCCAGAGGTCCTGAGTTCAATTCCCAGCAACCACATGGTGGCTCACAACCATCTGTAATGGGATCTGATGCCCTCTTCTGGTGTGTCTGAAGACAGCCACAGTGTACTCATATATATAAAATAAATCTTTAAAAACTATATCAAAAGAATTGTAGTTTATGTTATATGAATGTGACAATGTTGCTACAAGCCAAAGTATAAGGAGGAATTCACCTTGAATCTCATCTTTTCAGTTTGCTCATTCAAATGTTTCCTAGAAGACACAGTTTGCTACAAGTAAAATGAGAGCAAATTATTAGAGAGAGTCTATACTGAAGTTTTAGAAAGATTTTAATGTTGTATTTTAAATTATGTATTCTTGTGTGTAGTTCATAAGCATGACATGCATGTGGAGGTCAGAGGTCAATGTTTGGGAGTCAGTTTTATCTTATACATAAGTCCCAGGTCCTTAGGCTTGGTGGCCAGTGCTTTCACTAATGAAAGCACTTCTTACTGGCCCCTAATCAGAATTTATCAAAAACAAAAGGGCTTGTAGACACATCTTTCTGACACACAAAGCTACTGTAACAGAGCTAGGCACACTAATTTCTTAGACTGTTCCAATTTCATTGTCTCAATGCCCGCCCCTGTGTCCCAGCTCCAATTGTTCACCTTCTACCTCTTGTCCTTTTTCCCACTGCCAACCCTAGACACGCCACCACCTATTCTAACATCCCAGCATACCAAAACCAAGCTTTCTCTTTGTGTGTGCTCGCTCGCTCTCAGTCGTTTCTTCACGGTCCATAGAAGGCAATCTCCCGAAGATACAAATCCCCATGTTTTCATAGACACAGAGCTTTCCCCCATGTAGACCCTGGAACTACCTCCCTATGTAGACCAAGCTGGTTTCCTGCCACCTGCCTCCTGAGTGCTAGGATTAAAGACATTGTGCCACTATCACATGGCCCTGGTCCTCTTTTTAAAATTAACTTTTCTGCTTTTTAAGAGAGAAAATTTCTTTTGAGATGTTTCAGTTTGTGGTGGTAGGGTCTTGACAGAGCAGCTTGTACCAGGCTGGTGGGCAGGAAGATGGGTGGAGCCAGGCAGATGGCTCAGTGAGCAAAAGGTCACCTGAGTTGGATGCCTGCAATCTGGGGAAAGGTTGGAGGAGACAATCAACTCCACCAAGTTGGCCTCTGACCTTTAGATGTGTGTCATGGTGTGCACACATTTTGTGAACACACATACATACACACACACATTAATTTGGAAAGGAAAGGAAGTACAGGGCAAGACTCTGCCTGTAATCTACTTAAATTTGGTAGATTAATCCATTTATTAGGTCAGAGAGCGATAGGACTAAGCTTGACCGAAAAATGCCAACGAGAAGTATTCACATGTGTACTTCAGAACTGTCATTACTCCTGTCTCTGAGTTTCCAGCAACCCACCCAAGAGCACCCACCACCTTCCTTCCTTCCTTCCTTCCTTCCTTCCTTCCTTCCTTTCTCCTCCTTCTTCCTCCTTCTTCTTTTTTGAGTCATGTAAGTAAGACTTGGAACTCACTAATAGCTCAAGCTGGCCTTATATACATGACAATCTTTCTGCCGAAACCTCCTGGGTGCAGATTGCAGGTGTGAGCCTCTGCACTTGACATCTTATTTCTCAGGCCAGCCTAAAATGAATTTCTGATAGTCATAACTACAGCATACTAAGTGAAAAGAACAAGACTGCATGCGACCATTCTGTGGTCTATCTCTCCTAGCAGCATTTAGAATGTATTTCCCAGCCTGGAGAAAGTCACTTGACTCCCCCTAAATGGAACCCAGTCTCTTTTGTTATGTGGTTTTGCATCAGTGCATTCTGTGTTCTGGGGCTTTGGTCAGACACTTCAGGCAGCCATCTCTTTGTCTTTGTCTCTCTTTCATCCAGAAGACTGGCTCATATCTTCCTGCACACCCATGATATCCACAGTGCTCAGCAGAGTGCTGGAGCAGCATATACTCTCAATGCGTGACCACTGAGCATTTGAACAAGTACATGGGAAAGAGAGCATGAGATCTCCCGGGAAGAATGTGAATATGTGAATTTGAAACTTGGCTTGATGCTCCCCAACCTGCAGAGGGTGGGAAGAAAGAGGGCTCAGCAGAAGAGGTTTGGAAGAAAGAGGCTCAAGCATCAAGGTCATTTGGCATTGGAAAGAATGGGAGATCTTTAACAATAGGAGGCATGAGTATGCAAAGATGGGGGTCTCTGGGTGTCGTCCAAGCCACTAAGCCAGTCTGCCAAAGAACAACTCAGAGAATGAGGCCCAGAAGGCATCAAAGCAACCCACCCACTTTCTGAAGCTAAAGCTCTAGGAAGGGCTATCCTCCTTCCTTGAACCTCTCTCTCTGTGCTTTTGTCTCCTGGCATCAGGAGTCAGACAGTGGAAAGAAGCAGTTTGAGCACAATGTCAGTCATAGCCTTTTGTAACATGAAAACAGTTTTCTCCCAAAACAGAGTCTAATTGCAGCATCCATCACGCCACCCAGAGGAGGCTGTGCCATCCTCAGAAGAACCATGGTGTTGTAACCTCCCAGGGATGCTGAATGAGGGCAGTGAAGGCCTCACCTCCACCTCCTCTGAAAGAGCTGGGTCTCAGTTATAAATTATCCCACTACTCATTTTTTCTCTATCTTTGTTCAGACCCGTGCCCTTCTCCCCAGTCTACATGTCTGATAGATCCTGAAATCCTACATGTTTATTAAAACATTATCTGTTTGGTATTATCAAATGAGTGAGCTAGAACCTGAGTCACACAGTGCCTAAGTGAATAAGTCAGAGATGAAATCTCCAGATGATAGACTTTGCTTCTCATGGAAATAAAGCAGTCTCCAGTGGAACATGCACACGAGTATGCATACACATGCACTCATTTTGAATGCAACCTGACACGCCATGAAACCACCTTCCTTCCTTCTTCTTTGATGGTATGGGAGATGGTGAGGAATCAGGAATGAGAATCCAGAGAAGGGGAGGAGACTGACCCCAGGGGAAATTATCTAACGTAGTAGAAAACAAACTTTATCTGTAGAAGTCTGATAGTAAATATTTTAGGTTTTATGGGGCACATAGTCTCTGATGTAACCATGCCCTCTACCATTGCAAATTAAGGCAGCCATAAAGGATATGTAAGCAAATAGGCTCTGTTCTGATAAAATAAATTGTGAACATTGAAACATGAATTTTGTAGAATTTTTATGGGACACAGATTATTATTTTTCTTTTGACTTTTTAAATATATTTTAAAAACTAACCACTTAGCTTACATAATATGAAAAAAGCAGATGGTGGGTCAGACTTGACTATGGGCTAAAGTTTGCTCACCTCCAAAATAAGAAGAATGAAATCGCTTCAAGAAGTCTCTATGATGCCTTGACCTCTCATCTTCTTCTTTCTCTGACCTGCTCTCTAGGATGGTAAAACTTGCATACTTGGCTGGAGAGATGGCTCAGTGGTTAAGAGCACTGGCTGTTCTATCGTAAGTCTTGAGTTTGATTCCCAGAACCTACATCTGTCTAAAACTTGCATTCTTTCCTTAGTTCCCTAACCCTGCCTGTGTTAGCATTCAAGTGGTTGGGCCTTAACCACATGCACACCTTTCCGTACAGGATTAAGGAAAAGTCAGAGCATCCTATAAAGCATGACTTTTAAGAAATGCCATAAGTGGATGTGACAATATCTGGAGGTGATATTTTTCTAAAGTCTAAATATTTTCAGCTGTCTAAACTTTGAGGTGAAACAAAAGATTAGGTTCAAGAGGGTGCCATAGAGAAGGGGCTAGCTGCCTATAGGTACTGTGAGTGGATGTCCTTTGCAGAAATTTCATTCTAATGGATAGAGACAGAAGACGCCATGGGAGACCAGTATTTAGAACCAGACAGGCCTGTGTCTGAACCCTCAGTGAGCTGTAAGACAGTAGTTCTTAAACTTCCTGATACTATGGCCTTTTACCTTCCTCATGTTGTGGTGACCCCCAACCATAAATTTATTTTTGTTGCTACTCTGTAACTATGATTTTGCTACTGTTATGAACCGTAATGCAAATATTTGATATATAACCCCTGTGAAAGAGTCATTTGAGTCCTCCAAAGGGGTCACAGCCCATATGTCGAGAGCACTACTGTAGGGACATGCTTAAAATAAAATAAATCTTTAAAATATGAAAACAAAGAGATTGAGACCTGCCTTGGCAACATAGTAAGATTCTGTCTCAAAACAACACCTCTGCCCCTGATACAAAACAAAACAAAAATCAGACTTATTTAGAGTAGAATTGCTTGGTATCAATAATCAATTTTTATCTTATTCATTACTCCTCCCTTCCCTCTTCCATGGAGCAGAAGAATCCTAAGCCAGTAACAAAAAGTCTTCAAAGTCAAACCTCCCAGACTGGAGATAATTTTTTCTTTTTAAGCTGTCTCAGACTGTTCAAGTTAGAGTCAATCCCTCGAAGCAGCAATTAATCTCACATTAATACACGAAGCTGTCTTTCTGAAGTAATGGGGCTGGAGCCTAACATGAGCTCACGGCTGCTCTTGGCTTTTAAATCTTGGCCAAGGAAGGGAAAGGGGAGCTTGCCAAGGAATGTTGGGGGGGGGGGGAATTATCACCAGCCATGTGTGTTTGCCAGAGCAGTTTGGGGGTGCAGTGCCGTTGAGGGGGATACTAGAAGAAAAGCAGGAACCTAGGAGGTGAGGGACCTCAGGGGAAAGACTGAAGGACAGGTAACCGCAGTCTCATTGTACAGAGGACCAAAGTGAGGTTTGGTGTGCTGATATACAGGGTTTAGGCTGTGACAGAAGGAGCCTTAGTTTTTACGGACAGCTTTCCTAAAGGTTATCTTCAGAGGAGGCAAGTTTAAGACAAACTAAAGTGCTGAGCCCACCTTGTCTAAGTGCCAAAGCAGTGGCCAGCTACTTGACAGACCCAAGATGCCCTTGGAGAGTTTAACCTTTGGAATCTGAGAATCAAAACCAACCGTTTGCAATAAAAAAACAAACAAACAAACCAAGACAAACAAAAACCTGTGGCCATGGCAATAAACTCTTACGATGTCTATTAAGTGAAATAATAATACTTCTAAGAACTAGGCACCAGTTTACGGAGGTGACTCAGCTTCCCTGGTCCATTTCCCGAGAAAGGGACATGTAATTGAACACTGGGGACCAATCAGGGTTGCCCCTGAAAATATTCCTCTTGGTCATCCTCCTAACTGGTCTCCCAGGAAGGAGCCCTCCCCTGCACTCCTGGTCTCCATTTGGGAGACATGAACCTCTGTAAATAGCTCCTACCCTGGCATTTCTGCACAAGCTGGCATCCCCCAGGGTTGAGTTTCCCCCAGAGTACCCTATCCCCAGGAGAGGGCCTGGCAGTGGGGAGATGGTTGGTGGGATTTTCTGGAAGAGAGGTGCCAATTATAGCCTTTATTAGGCTCACACCCGCCATCTCTCTGCCTTGCGACTACTGGAGACCACACACACGCATACTCTTCTTCCCTGTGCTGGGACAGGAGACCTGTGTGGTCCTGCCGACTCACTTATAATAAATCTGTGAGCTTAATAAAAGGCATCACTTCTATCTTTTGATCTCTCTTGAGTTACTCATTAGCTCTAGGTAACACACTGCTTGACTGACAGGCCCTTCCCAGGGAAAACCCAGGTTTGGTGATTCTTCAAACAAAAAGTGGTGTGGAGTGTGTGTGTGTGTGTGGTGCGTGTGTGTACGTGCACATGTGACTGTGTGTATATGTACGTGTGACTGTGACTATGTGTATGTATGCGACTGTGTGTGCATGTGATTGTGTGAGTGTGGGCATGTGGCTGTGTGTGTATGTGTATGTGACTGTGTGTGTGTGTGTGCATACGACTCTGTGTGTGTGCATGTGACTGTGATTGTGTGTGTGTGTGTGTGTGTTGGAGTAAAGGTTAATTTCAGGGTAAGATGAGAGAGGAGGATCTTGGTAATTCCAGGAGGGGTCTAGGACATGGTCTCCAGAGCACCTGTTGTAGAAGGTTCTAGGATCATTAAGGCTGATTCAGGATTCCTTTTCTCTGTGAAATTTCTGTTTCTACTCTGCCTGCTCTAAGTCTTAGCTCTATCCAGTCTGAATTTGCTTTCAATACACTGAGGCCATGTTCTTGTGCAACCTCTTGCTTCTATGTTCCTGGAGGGAACAGCAGTCTGCTTGCTTGCTTTCTCTCTCTGTGTGTGTCTCTGTCTCTGCCTGCCTTTCTTTCTTTCTTTCTTTCTTTCTTTCTTTCTTTCTTTTTGGTATACCCCAGATCACCCACCATTTGTGGGAGGTCACTGTGCCCACATTGGGTCAGCATAAGACTAAACACTGGTTTCTGTGTGTCTTTATAACAACTCTTTGAAGTAGGGCTCAGAGAATGTACGCATCTTGTCTTAGGTCACATAACTAGCAGACAAGGGCCAGGGATCCCATCCTGTGGCTGTTGGAATCCCCAGGCTCTGCTCAGACCTCTTCTGGCCCCTGCTAGCCCTGTTGGACTTCTCAAGGGTTTGTAGCTGTATAAGGTGGGCTGGTCCATGTCCTTTGCTTTCTCCAGTACCCAAGCCTAATGTGAAGGTGAAGTTCCCAGTGTTCCCTGGGACTCACACCATGCCCACTCTCTGACAGTGACCTCACCCTAGGCCGCAGGCTGCTCTGGGAAACCACAGCCAAGTAGGGAGCTAAGGAGAGGACGCTAGACTCAATATCACCTCACTGCGTGTTGGCGTTTCAGCTGAGAAAACAAAATTACCAGTCGTGTTTGCTTCTTCTTAGCATACAAACACAGCCCTCTTTATAAGCCACCCTCCTGGGAAACCACAAGAGCAGGGGCCACAGGACCACAAGCAGCTGGGGTGGCATTGCCCAGTGGTTAAGGGTGTAGCCTCAAGCAGCCTGAGGTAAGGTCAGGTGACAGCTAAGCACCTGTTTGGCCTAGAGCAGGTCATGAAGCTTCTCTTTTCAGTCTCCTCAGTGTTCCCTCTCCCCCTTCTCTCGCCATTGCTCCATCTCCTAAAGGTTAGGGATTTTTTCTTATGGATTTGAATATATATCCCCTCCCCCAGTCAAATATTTAATCTCCAGTCACCTGTGACTATAACATTATTTGCAATAGGGTCTTTATAGATGTCATCAAGTTAAACTGAGGTAATCTGGGTGGGTCTAATCCAATAGGACCCATGTCCTTAGAAAATGAGGAAGTCTAGGACTGGGAGATGGCTTAGTTGAAAATATGTTTGCCATGCAAGCATGAGGACCCAAGTTCAGATCCCAGCATCCACATGGACACAGCAGCTTACTAGGAAGGCAGAGACTGGAGGGACCTGGGGCTTGCTGGCCAGCCTGTCTTGCTGAATGGGTGACTTCCAGGTTCAGTGAGAGACCCTAACTCACAAAAAGGACAGAGGTAGGTGTTGACTTCAACCTCTGGTCCTTATGGACATCCCCCCCCCCCACACAGGCACACAGACATATGCACACACAAACACACACACACACACACACACACACATTTGAGGGAAAGGGGAGAAGATGAAGTCTGGACACAGAGTCACAGAAAGGAGGGCCTGATAGATTTGCATCTTCTGATGCATAGACTGCCATGTGAGATGGAGTTGATGTTGTCAAAATCTGAGAACTCCTGGTCCACCAGAAAGTGGACAAAAGGGCTCATAAGATGGTTCCTCTGGTCAAGGCACTTGCTGACAGAAATCAGAAAACACATCAGCACCCAGGTGAAGACAGGCCCACAGAAGGGAGTGACTGCTCCCCAAACCCAGTGAACCTCAGTTACTTCATCTAAAAACAAAAGATAATTATCCCTGTCCTGTCTGCTTCCCAGAGCTGTGCTTGAGGTGTCAATAAAATCACTGAGGTAGACAGTTATTATAGGCATGCCAATACACACCACTGTTAGTATCTTTCCTGGGATTCTGGTTGATTCTGAAGAAGAAACCCAGGTCCACAATGAGCTTGTAGAAGCAGATGAGACAAGTAATGTCCCATTGACTTGGGCAAATGTGGAGGAGCTGCCATGTGAGAGACAGGCTGGACAGCATACAGGCATCTGCAAATGAAGGCTAGGTCTCAGAGAGAGAGGGCGATGCATCCACAGACAAGTCTTGTCCCTGGAGCTGCTATTCAGCTCAACGTTCGTTCTCAAGCAAGTCCCTTACCCTCTCTGGCCCTGTTCTTGTCCTTTTATAAAGTATATGTAGTGGGACTCAAGCTGGGTTCTTAAATTCTAGCTACCATTTTACACTGCCCCAAATAAATTGATTTTATTTCACGTGTATGGATGTTTTGCATGCATGTATGTCTGTGCACCATGTGCATGTCTAGTGCCTTTAGAGGCAAGAATAGGGCATTGGATCATTTGGAATTGGTGTTACAGATAGTTGTGAGCCACTACATGGGTGCTGGGAATTGAACCCAGGTCCTTAGGAAAGACAGCTAGTGCTCTTAACCACTGAGTTATCTCTCCAGTCCCCATACCAAAAGAAATTAATTTTTACTATTCTGGGGCATGGTTATAGGGCACAGTTGCATGTTGGGAAGTCATAGTGCTAACAGGAATAGGAGGTCACTGGTTCCACTTGCCATACAATCATGAGAAGGAGCCTCTGGACAGTGCAATGAGAGTTTCCTTGTTCTGGTCTTGTTTCTTTGATCCTGTCTCAGTAAGAGCTCCAAATTCTCTCTCTCTCTGCACACTGTGGGTTTCTGTGTTAATTCCTATCTACTTCAATAAGTTTCTCTGGTGAGGGCTGAACAAGGCACTGATGTGTGGTATAGCAGTATGTACTCAGGAGTCTTTTTATTGCTGTATTTCTTTAGTAGAATAATAGTAGTAGGTTTCCCCCTAGGCCAATGACCTATCTAGTTTCACAATCTTGACCACTGTAGGTATAACTTCCATCTCATGGAGGAGGCCTTAAATGGAATTTTTTTTAAAAGTAGTTGGTTCCTTCCATAACATCTGTGCCATTATTGCATCTGTATATCTATTATAGGTATATCCTGTTTATTCCGTGTCTTAGTCAGGGGTTCTATTCCTGCACAAACATCATGACCAAGAAGCAAGATGGGGAGGAAAGGGTTTATTCAGCTTACACTTCCACATTGCTGTTCATCACCAGAGGAAGTCAGGACTGGAACTCAAGCAGGTCAGGGATCAGAAGCTGATGCAGAGGCCATGGAGGAATGCTGCTTACTGGCTTGATTTCCCTGGCTTGCTCATCTGGCTTTCTTATAGAGCCCAAGACTACCAACCCACAGATGGTATCACCCACAAGGGGCCCTCCCACCTTGATCACTAATTGAGAAAATGCCTTACACTTCCACATTGCTGTTCATCACCAGAGGAAGTCAAGACTGGAACTCAAGCAGGTCAGGAAGCAGGAGCTTATGCAGAGGCCATGGAGGGATGTTCCTTACTGGCTTGCTTGCTTCTCTTGGCTTGCTCAGCTGGCTTTCTTATAGAGCCCAAGACTACCAGCCCACAGATGATACCACCCACAAGGGGCCCACCCCCCTTGATCACTAATTGAGAAAATGCCTCACAACTGGATCTCGTGGAGGCATTTTCTCAACCAAAACTCCTTTTTCTGTGATAACTCCAGCTTGTGCCAAGTTGACACAAAACCAGTCAGTACATCCTGTATTATCAGGGTTTGTAGTTAGGTGATATTGATGATTACTTTCTCTTCAAGTAACAGAATACTTTTCAGTACCATGAACAGTCAGTAGGGTGAAGCTTCTAGTTATGCACCTGCTTGACTTTTCCATGTTTAATGACGTAAGCAAGTGTCCTCAGCAGTAAGCTCTAGCATAGGTTGTGGACAGCAACCAATAGCTGTGGCAAAAACCTGTGGTTTTTGAATAATTTAACAAGATGCAACCCATTCCTGACACTGAAGGCTTTATTTAGATATCTAGTTGGGGCTTTATTTTCCCTGTTATTTGGTGGAACCAGCATCATCCTTGTACTTCATTATTATCTTCTTTGTTACTATACCATCATGTAACACGTTTTTATTAATACTAGAACTTATCATATTTTTCATAAGTGTGCCATTTGAAACATCAACAGCTCGATAAGTTAATATTATTTTGGTTTCACAGATGATGAATGTTACTCTCAGAGCAACAAAGGATTCACATTCTATGAGCACAAAGGCAGGAACCTGAGGTCACATGATGCCAAAGAATCAAGAATGTCTTCTTTGGTGGCATCAGCTGTTCTTAACAAGCTTATTACCCCGCCAGCTCAGACTATGCAGGGATGAGTAGAAATTTATGTTCTTTGATGAAATGTGATATAGTCCTTCATGGCCATGGGGAACTGACTTCTCAAGTCTCCAGGGAAGATTTTTACATTTGAGTATGTGAGCATGTGTGTATGTGAGACAGGAAGGGAGAAGAGAGGAAAGATACGTCCTTGGAAATGTCTAGGGCTCTCCTCCTACCAAGTAAGCTTGGGATTCAGTCTACACCTGCAAGATTTACATGTCTTTTGTCCCTGAGCGGCTCACTATGCCTGACTAATCCATCCAGAGTTTCCTGCTGCCTCCTCACAGGACGCAGTTCAGACCAGAATATTAATGGAGATTACAACAAGAAGAGGATATGTGGGCAAGGGAACAAACTGGTAAGGGAGCCAGGCACGCAGATAGATATATTCTATAGAAGACCTTGAACATAAGAAACAGAAGTGCAGTTGGCCTGGTGGTTTTAAGGAATAGCCTATATCCTGAGCTCTGTCCCCAGGACAGTCTGTCCACAGCCTTTTATTCTCTCCACATTGATGAATTACATGTAGTGTGTGTGTGTGTGTGAGTGTGTGTGTGTGTGTGCCCGCGTTTGTGTGAACTTACATGAGGAAGTCAGAGGACAACTGGTTGTCAGGCTTGGGAGCAGGCATTTTACCCATTGATGCACCTTTGTGGCTCAACAGAATTACATTTCTCTGTAACTGCAGATATTTTATTCCCTGCTCTGCTTGCCGAAATCTGCTTACTACAGGTAAGACAAGCACACAAACCAATCTAAATGGGACAGTCTGTTTCTTTTGTGCTGTCAGTCCATTCAATTTCCCATTTGTCACATAAAAAAGTCCCTATTTGGGGCTGGGGAATGGAAAGATGGCTCAGTCAGTAAAGTGCTTGCTTTGCATGCATGAGGGCCTGAGTCAATCCCCAGAACCCTTGTAAAGTCCAAAACCAAGCACGGCGGTGAACACACTTATAATCCTAGTACAGAGGAAAGTAGGTCCCTGAGGCTTACTGGTCAGTAAGACTTGTCTCCTTGGTGATATCCAGGCCGGTGAGAAATCTTGTCTCAAAAAATAAAACAAAAATAGTGGATGGTGACTAAGGAATGACTCCTAAGGTTGTCTCATGGCCTCAGCATGCATGTGTTCACACACACAAACATGCACACAAAAATCTCTCCTGTTTTGAGTATTGGCTATAGAACATACTTCTAGGGATGAGCATCAAAGAAGGCAAAGTGACAAGGCCAATCAGATTAAGAGTTTGTCATTTGGCTCAACAGGAAGACTACTGGACTTGGAGTCTGAGGCCTTAAGTGCATGTCTCGGCTGGATAACTTCCTGCCTACCCCAGGTTCAGTGATGTCATCTGGAAAATGTATGCAATCCTTCTCGTTCAGCCATCATCTTTAATGACCTGTTTCACTTTCTCTTTCCAGTTAGCTGAGTAAGTCCACCTAAAATGTTTCAGGGCATCTGCCAACAAGGGACCATTGAAGACCTTGAACCAGAGGATGGGCACTTGTAGGGCCCCTCAGAGAGCTGTAAGAACCTAGGCATGCTTGGGTGAGTCCAGCCCATCTCTCAGTGCAGTGGTAACTGGAGCAGCTCTTTTGGTAGATGGCTTTGGAAGATCTGGAAGATTACAAAATGCAGTCACTTGGTGGAGGTCTAAGAAACTGCAGCCAAAAAAGAAGAAAGTGGTATCAGGAGGTGGATTAGCTGTAACAAAGAACTGGATTGTGTGAGGAAGGAAGGGATTGGAGTCAGCCCTGTAGTCCCATGTCTCGAGAGAACCTGGGCCAGAGTGGTCTTTCCAGTCTGGTCACTTAGCACAGCAGTACTCACTAAGGCCTATGTTGAGGCCATCTGGGGCCCCTTAGCTCTCCTGATGCCTGTAGCCAACAGGGATGCCCACCAACCACTACCCAGACCTGCTGGTTATACATCTCTACTGCATGGCAGAGGCCTTGCCTACCTAAGCAAATACAGAGCCCTGCCAGCCTTTGCCCTGGTTCTTCCTGTCTTGTAAATGTATCTACCTCTCAACACTCAGTGAAAAACTGCTGACTTTTCAAATCTTTCCTCTGCTCCACCTGTTCTAGGTGGTGGCAGCCACTCCCTCATCATTGGCTTAACCAGAACTTAAATTTCTTTGTGATGGAGCCAGCCACACTTCCCAAGAGACTGCTTCTAGACCCGTATCCTTCTATCCACTGTGAGTGTGGAGGCAGCAGGTACACTTGCCATCCATCTCTGTATCCTTAGTGTCTCCAACAGTGATCTTCATCCAGGTTACCTCTCTAAGTCTCTATCTGGACACAAGATATCCCACCATGCTGGACGCTTAAAGGTGCCCGTGAATATCCCCACCCCTGTGTATCCTCTGTAGTATGTTATAGGGTCTTAGAAACCTGCAAACTACATTTCTTGGACTCACTTGCCAGCAAGCATGTGACGACATTCTGCCAACAAATGAACCTGCAAAATATTTTAAGGCATAGTACAGTAAGCTTTCTTCTAGTTTCAAGGTCATCTTTGGTTCCACAGTGAACTCAAGGCCAGCTCAGGCTCTATAAGACTCAGTTATAAATAAATAATCAAACAACAAAAGCATCTTCTTTGTGAGAACTCAGAATTAAGTTTCAGAGGGACTCAGCATCTATTTCCTTTTATGAATGTGAGACAAATTTCAGTTTGAGCTGCTCCTGAAAGGTGGCAGGAGCTATTTTAAAGTCAGTTTTCAAAGGAGAAATGCTGCTTCACTGACTGTGGGGCTAAGCTGCAAATGGAACAAGTTAGTACAGCTGGTAGCTGTTTCAGTGGCTACGGCATTTGTGCAGGCACCCTACGGATGTCATGGACACCTCTACAGGAAGTGTCATCTTACATGGCTTTGGTGATTTTTCCCCTAACACTGATCTTTATTTTGTGCTTGTATTTCTACCCAATCTATTTTTTGATGAGTCTATAATTTTCCATTTTGCCAAGAAAATTTACTTATTTTGTCTTTCGTTTTCTTTCCTTCCTTCCTTTCCTTTTGTTTCTCTCTCTCTCTCTCTCTCTCTCTCTCTCTCTCTCTCTCTCTCTC
>JADRCH010000043.1:13099673-13110181 GCA_019843965.1 Rhynchomys soricoides | reverse complement strand
CTGTTGGTAGTTAGTTGTTGATCTTGACTAGCTGTTGGTAGTTAGTTATAACTAGCGTTGCTACCTTCAACCCTGCAAGCGTCCCACATGCTGCTATTAATTATATTAAGCCTTTTTTTGCTTTCACACCCACCAAATATCCATGGCACAGCCTGGGGTCTGTTTCCTAAAATGGAGACAGGTTTGTTAGAAACCATCCTTACTTACAGCTTAGTCTGTTATAATTAGCTACATTAGAAGCAACACATTAAAAGCAAGGATATGTTACAAACAGTAGAGCCTAGTGTTTCTCTAAGGGGGAAAGCTCTTATGGAAGCTAGCCAGTCAGCCTGCCATTACTGGCCTTGCTTCCTAGTCCCTAGTGGTCTCTCATCAGGTCTGCCTGGCTATCTCATGCCCAGCCACCAGCGTCTTTGTTCATTTATCATCCTTAGCGATCCTGGCTCCACTGTTTTAATCTTATATTTTCCTTTATGATGACGACCATTCCCACTCTGGTGTACATGGGAAACATGTGTCTTTTACCATGAGGTCTTTCCCCTTACTGTTAGAACTAACCTTACTCTTGCCTCAACAGTAAGCCCTCATGTTCACTAAGCCACTTATCTCCCCAGCTTCTTTGCCTTTTCTGTTCTTTTGAGCAAGGTCTCATGGAACCCAGGATGGCCTCAAATTCACTATGTATCAGAGGATGACTTTGATCCACCTGCTTCTATCTCTCAAATGCTGAGATCACAGGTGTGTACTGAGCCAGGTTTATGTGCTATTGGGGATTGACTCAGATCTTTGTGCAAGCTAGGACACACTCTACTAAACTGAGTTAAAGCCCCAGCTCTGAAGATTTTTCTTTCTCTCTTTCTTTCCCCTCCTCCTCCTCCTCCTCCTCCTCCTCCTCCTCCTCCTCCTCCCCCTCGTTTTTCGAGACAGGGTTTCTCTGTGTAGCCCTGGCTGTCCTGGAACTTACTCTGTAGACCAGGCTGGCCTTGAACTCAGAAATCCACCTGTCTCTGCCTCCCACATGCTGGGATTAAAGGCGTGCGCCACCACGCCCGGCTAAGATTTTTCTTTTATAAAGAATAATTGCAACCTAATTGTCCCATTACAAGTGAGTGGCTAAATCAATTGGGTTGCCTCCACTCCATCATTACTACACAATGGTGAAACGTTACAAGATTTGATACACACAGTGGCATTAAATCTCAAGGAAAGGAAGCTCAACAGGAAACAAAACCCAAAGTTTATACATTATGAGTCTATTTCTGTAACAGTCTTGTTGCCAGGAGTCAGGGATGCAGTTCTGGACCTTGACTGCAGCACAGCTGTGGGGTAGTGATCTGTGACAGGCAGTCTGGCACCTGGTTGAGCATAGGCGAAAACTCTGGGACACCCCGCGGAATCCACAAGGGACCAGAAACGTTATGCCAACGCTCCTGGGAGGCTTTTGGCTCCAGGTAGAGGCATGGCCACACAGCCCATGTTAATTAGACACCTAGAGGCTTAGCCAGGCCCCTTCCCAGTTACTATAGGGGGGGGAGTACAATGCCATTCATTCCACTCTCTACAAGATGAAAATAAATGTCTTAGAATTATGGGCTGTCTCTTCATTTGGACCCACCGTGGGAAGCAAGGGATCCAGCCCTTGATTAAGGAGCAGCATCTAACCTCTCGATGAGGGCTTCCCAGCGCTCTCAGATGGTACCCATTAACCCAAGCCTAAGCAGCTAGCCCAGCGCCCAAAGCCGCCGAGATCCAGTCCCAGCAGGAACCCCAGCTGCGCTCCAGCTAGCCTGTCTGCAGCACCGTGCAGCGACTGAGGTGCCCCAGGCTAGAGAACCTACGGAGACAGCTGCCATGCATTCCCAGGGAATGGCCCCCTTCCCCACCCATGGGCAGGGCCTGCAAAGGCTTCCCATAGCCCCCACCTGCCCATTGGACTGTGTGGGAGACACTTCCAGCGTGTCTCCTGTCTTACCCAGAGCTGCAGCGCCCGGGACAGACATGTGGGGCTTCTTTCCACTGGGCCAGGTTTGTTCCCACACACAGCTACATTGTAGTTCAACAGTCCACCATGTCCTTTGGGTGTGGGCATGCCGCTTGGGCTTGCAAAATGCTGTGGTGGTAACTACCTTCCATCCTTTCCGCCATGGTGGCACTGGGCTCACTGAATCCCGACACTAGCTGGGAGTTGGGGGTAGGGAAAGGCAGCCTAATATGGCGACCCCAGCCTGGGTGAGAAATGGCACAGGTCAGTGCTGAAGCTGGTGTTCCCTAACTCCTGGACAGCTCTCTTAAGCGCGAGGAGTCAGAAACAGGTCCTTGGCCAGCGTGGGTAAGCCCCGGTCCCAGTAAGAGAGATCTCCAACTTAGCTCAGTGGGTGAGTGCCCGGGTGCCTGGAGGGGCCTTCTACGGGAGACAGGGACTGCAAAGGTTTCCTCCACAGCCCTCACTGCAGTTCTTCATGAGAGAGACAGTTCTCGCTTGTCCAAACTATTTATTCACTGTTCATCATGGGAAATGGGTACATACAACTTCCTCAGGATGGACCAGAAATTAAATGCATTACAGGAAGGAATGTCCAGGAAGATAAGCTTATTGGCTAAATCCTCAGGGCCCATCTAGATACCTCATTAGCATGGAGAACTGTATTCTATGCTACGTGACCAGTGGTCATGTTCTTTATGTGGGGATTATGGCCATGTGATCCAGGCCAGGAATTTGGTCAGGAGCAGATGAAACACCTTCTATACTCAGGTGGGTGCTGGCTGGGGTTTATGAACCCACTCAAACCTTACTAAGTTTCATGGCATGGTCCACTGCCCCACACTACACATGTGATTGAGTTGTAGGTTCTACATACACAAATGAGTGCTTGTGACACATGGAAGCTGAATGAGCCTTGAGGGTTGTATGTAAGTCCATGTCTTAGTTTTGATAGCCCGATACAGGTATACAAGATATTAATCCTGGGGAGGCTGAGTGAAGGGATCAGGAGATCTCCCTGTACATCTTCCCAGCTTCTAGTGAATTTTTTCAAAACAAATAGTTTTGATATTCTGTACATCTCAAAGAAAAGACAACTAAAAGTGTTTTGTTTGTGTTACTTTTGTGTGTGTGCACATGCATATATATGTACGTGTGTGTAACATATGCACATGTGTGGGTGTGTACACATGCCTTTGAGTATGTAAAGTCCTGGGGAGATTGTTTGGTGTCCTGTTCTAGTTTTTAAAATTATTATTATTATTATTTACCTTATTCTAGTTTTTGGTGAATTTTCTTTTGTTTATTTGGTCTTTGATTTGCTTTTGCATTGTTGGGATCCAAACCTGGAGCCTTGTTCATACTAGGAGAGCACTTTGAAGAGGGAGAAATAGCCCCTCCATTGTATTTCTTTGAGACAAGGTCTCTAACTGAACCTGAAGCTAGGCTGCCAGCCAGTAAGGACTAGGGATCCTGCTGTCCTCTTCCTCCAGGGCTGGGGTTGCAGACCTGTGCGGGTGTAGACTGAGCCTTTTACCATTGCGGCTAGGGTCTGAGCTGTCTCCACATGTGCGCTCTTACCCACTGCGCATCTCCCCATTCTTTTTATTTTGCTTTTGTTTCATTTATTTTTGTAGTAGGAGCCCAAACAGACTAAGATAATAGCTTTTATTAATTTTTTGTGCCCCTTTCTTTTCTTTTTCTTCGTTTTTATTTCAATGCCTGGAGCCCACAATAAAATGTTAAGTCGAAACAGTGAGCTTAGGCATCATTGCCTTGTTCCGTATAACCAAAGTGCCAGATTTTTTGATGTGGACTTTTTCTTCCAAAACTATTTCTAATGTTACAACTAATTTTATAGGCAATATTATTATTGCCATTGTGATATAAAGCTTATCTGGTTCATTTTAATGCCTTAAAAAACACCAGTTGAGCTGGGTATGGGA
The DNA here is from genome assembly GCA_019843965.1 of Rhynchomys soricoides. Lineage (NCBI taxonomy): Eukaryota > Metazoa > Chordata > Mammalia > Rodentia > Muridae > Rhynchomys > Rhynchomys soricoides. The sequence continues at coordinate 13,106,254 of JADRCH010000043.1, read as the reverse complement.
GCACATACGTATTGTCTCTTGGGAGGCTAAGGAAGGAGATTGAGACCAAGGACATTTGGCTCGGTGATTAAGAGTCTTTGCTGTTCTGGCAAAGGTCCTTGGTTCAGTTCCAAGCACCCAGATGAGGCTGCTCACAGGCACCTGCAACTGCATCTCCAGGGGATCCAATGCCTTCTTCCGCCTCTAAGGATTCCTGTACACACAAGATGAAACACATACACTCAGGCACACACAAACACACCCATCAAATAAATAAAACAAACAAATGTTTTTAAGAATTGAAAGATCGCAATAAGCCTGAGCTACATAGCAAAAATCTATTCTCAAAAAAACAGAAAGAAAAAAAAAAAAGCAAGCAAACAAAAATCCTTCAAGTAATAACGCTTTGCCTCTAACATCTTCGACCAGTTTCTTCGTCTTGTTTTGGAACTGATCTTTTCCCTTGAATAGTCATTGGCATAGACAGTGCAGGCATCATTTCACAGGAGACTATTAGTAGTGCTGAGGCAGTGCTCGGCTTGACATGTATATAGCTTGGTAAAGTATGAATGGTTTCCTGGTTCCAGACTCCTCTCCTTCCCCTTTTGTACCAGCGCACAGGCTCGGGTAGTTCTTTAGAAATCCCAAGTAAAGTTCAGCGTACTTAACACGTTCAAAGCTGAGTCCCTCACACATTCCCCTGGCACAGGAGGACCGGACCAACCCTGAGACTAATTAGCACCACTTTCAAAAATCTCAAGGTGGGCTAAGAGAGAAAAGAAGTCCTGTTGGTTGTTGCTCATTTGCGGATGTTTTTCCTGTGAAACCACATCAAAGCAGGGAAGCCCACCATGGACTTGGCTGGAAACCAAAGCTCGCTGGCCAATCTGAGCAGCAGCAAGTCCCATCAGGCAGGAAACTATGTTATCTTCTGCGCCCAGATTTCCCGTGAAACGCTGGTGGAGGTACAGCATCCCTGGAGCAGCGGAGCTCTTCCTGAGAGCCCCCGGCTGTTGGGGGGTGGGGGGCACTCCAGGACCCTCCCAGGCAGCGGAGGCCCTGCTCCCTGGGGAGTGGAGGCGTAGGCAGTCTTTGAGTTCCTAGTAGGGATAGTACTTGGTGAAGGTGATTTTAGGAGATTAATCCAGTCCAGTCCAGAAAACAGTAACATGTGTTTTCCCATTTTGCCAACAGGTATCTGTCCTGGTTTGCTTCTCTGTTCTCTGATGAAACATGGATCAAAAGCATCTTGAGGAGTAAAGGATTTATTTCATCTTACTTTCCTCAAGAAAAGTTGGGGCAAGAGCTCAAGGCAGGGACCTTGGGGCATTAGCTGAAGAGACCTTGAAGAAGCACTGTGTGCTGGCTTGCACAGCCTGCTTTCTTATACCACCCAGGTCTACCTGCCCAGGGGCGGCACATCCCATAGCAGGCAGGTCCCTCCCATAGTAATCGTTATGAAATTTATTTATTTATTTTGGTTTTTCGAGCAGGGTTTCTCTGTATAGCCCTGGCTGTCCTGAAACTCTGTAGACCAGGCTGGCCTGAAACTCAGAAATCTGCCTGCCTCTGCCTCCCGAGTGCTGGGATTAAAGGCGTGCGCCACCACGGCCCGGCTGAAATTTATTATTTATTATTCCAATCTGATGGAAACATTTTCTCAGCAGAGGTTCTCTCTTTCCCAGATGATCCCGGCTTCTGTAAGTTCACCAGGGTAAAAGAAATAAATGAAAGATCCTGACCAGCATAGTGTCATCACACATGTTTTAAAGAGAAACTAGACAGGCCATCTCATTCACCAGTGTCAGCACACCGGTGACAAACCACAGGAGACAAAACACTAAAATCGCCACAGCGCTTTCTCCCCGTATGCCTCAGCTTCTTAGGAGATGCGGTACTTGGTACTCACAAAGAACTCTCTGAGTTCTCTTGGGCCAGGACTCCTTTGTGTTTAAAGGAGGCATAAGATACAGGTAAGGGAGTGGGAGGGTGAGGTTGCAGTGCAGCGGGGGCACCTCAATAAGAGGAACGGTGAACACCCAGCCACACCTGTTGATGCTAGATGTAATTGTGGTCATGGCCATCATACCCAGAATCCCTTGGAGGTAAGGTCCATGGCTTGTTTCTTTATGTCCTGAGTGCCTGGCTCGTCCCCCGGCATGCACTAGGTGCCAACACACTGTGAGTCAAGCAATGAATAATCAGATGGAGGATGGCTTGTTCTGATCAAGGGGCTCTGGCCAGCCCAGCAAACATGGCGCTTCTCTCCCAGTCTCTTACTAAAAACTGTTAGATTACATTCCTAAAGCTAGCCACCAAGATCTATTCCCTTATTTGGTCATTTTTTTCCCCCTGAGACCAGGTCCAAGCTATCAAAGTTTTGAAGTCCAGCAATCAAAAGCCCCCTTGGCTCACCTAACTAACACACCCAATTAAACTAAGTACTTCATCCTAACACAAGGTTTCCCTCTTTACCTTTATAAATCACGCTCATCTGTGGGCCATGTCTGTCTCCTGTCTAATCATAAGCACTCCTTCATCCCTTTCCTGGACAAATACCCCTTCCCCTCTCCTTTGGTCCCTTCCTCTTCTCTCTGACCTTTTTTCTCCCATATTTGTCTCTTATTCTCTGCCCTTCATCTCTCTGGGGCAATTAAATCTCCTTTGTGCTGAGAACTTGGTCTTAGGGTTCCTGAGCCGATACTAATCCCCTTCACGGATGGTAGTGGCGATTTCTCATTGATTTCTGAACTATGGAGGTGGCATAATTTTACACCCTTAAAAACACCACCTTGGCTGCTTTGCGTAAGCCTTGGTAACAGGATGCATCTGAGGTTCCAGCTGGGTCTTCTAAATCTCAAAGGGAAGGTAAAACCCATCAGTTCTCCCCCACATCCCAATCTGACCTCAATCCTGTAAGTGCAGAATCTACTTATTACAGAGTGGGAGTCTTGTTTATCATAGCACCCTGCCTAGTTTTATGGGGCACCAAGGATCAAACCTAGGTCTTTGTGCTAGGCAATCACCGTACCAATTGAGCTACACTCCCATCCCAGTCTCTGGATTTAAATTTAAAAATTACATCGGTGTATTTATACCATGTGCATGCACATGCATGCCACAGCTCATGTGTGGAAGTTGTAGGACAATTTGCAGGAGTCGGTTCTCTTTTTACGTGGTGGGTTCCAGTGATCAAACTCAGGTCATTAGATCGGGAAACAGGTGCCTTCTCCAGCTGAGCCATCTCATGGCCCTCGATGGACTTTAGTGAGTCACCAGTCACACCACTCCACACCTCAGTCATGAATTTCCTACATCGTAAAGGATATCCAGGTAAGAAAGGGTTAAGACCGAAACTAGTGAAACCCAAGCCCACACCCTGTAGCTCCAAGGACTCCTTCCTCAGGTCCAGGGCTTGAGTATGACAGAATCTTTCTCAGCTCAACTATGCATAACCTAGGGTCTTAAGGTGCCAGGTACTCAACTGTCCCTGAAGGTCAGTCTGAAACAGTGGCTTCAAGCTCATTGTCTCACCCAGATGAAAGCTAGAGGTATAGACCTTCCCAGAAGTATGCAAAGCAAAATTAATCATGTTTTAGTAAAAAAAAAAAAAAAATTACAGAAAAGCGAGAAGTTAAGAAAAAGTGAGAGGAACTCTCCAGAGGGGGAAGGATTTCTAAGTCTTTTGTTTGTTTGTAGCACCGTGGATAAAAGTGGATAAAAGCTGAGAAAATCTATTGCGATTACCTAATTCTCTGGGTTAGCATGGGGCAAGCCAAAAGAGTTCCCCACCCTTAGTCTATGAATATACCCCTGATCCAACCAGGAAAATAGTCATACCATGTAAATTGTGTGCTGACCACTCAGGTGTAGTCAGAGCCCTCTGTCTGTCTCTCAATCTGGCTTTGTTAGTTATTGACCTTGAGGGTCTGCTGCTGTCAATCACTAGGTCAGTGCCACTGCCTGTTGACTGTAGTACAACCAATTTAAGCTTATCCCTGACTAGCTTATAAATAAATGAGACTCAGACTATGGTTTTCTTATTTGGCTTTAACAATTACTGGGGGGTAAACCCCAATCTACACTTCTGCTAGCCTGGCTTCCTCCCCAGTGGTGTACCTCAGATACTTGCTGTTTGTCCTGGCCATGTGCTCTTTGTCTGTCTCTCCTCATGGCAGATTCCTCTATCTCTCCCCCTTTCTTCTTCTTCCTTCTCCCGCCGGTCTCTCCTCCAAACAGGTCACTTCAAACCCACCTACCTCTAATCCCTCTAGTAATTGGCTGTAGCTAATTTTATTTAACCAATAGTTTTAAATCAAGGAACAAGGTTTGCACAACAAAAGCTTGTAAGCATGAGAAGTCACTTGTAGCAGTAGACCAGACATCAACAGCTGGTCTCTCAGGTGCCTCATGTGCACTAAATTACTCTGAGCTCTCTTCTTTCTTACATGGTAGCTTTACCATGACAATGAGCTAACTCTGTCACAGTCATCAATATGTAGCTGCCATCTTTCTTGGTTCCCTTGTATTTAGCTCCTTGGCGTGGGGTTGTCTGAGATAGTCTCCCAGGCAGAAGCTTCCTGTTTGAAGCCATCCTTACTTACAATTTAATATTACAATTAGCTGCATTAAAAGTAAGAATATAAAGAAAGGGCGGTAGTGCCTTACGTACATCTTGCAGGAGCTTTAAGGCTGTATGTGCAGGCATCGATCCAACTACCATTGGCCTAGAGCCCTGTGCGTCTTCCTCTTCTCTGTCTAGCCTGGTTATTTCATATAAAACTACAAGCTGTCTTACTCATCTTCCTCAGGGTTCTAGACCTTGCTGTGTTAACCTTACAGCGAGCTGGGTCCTGTGTCCATCTGTCACAGTCACCACAGCTTTGCCTCCATCCTTAAAGGAGAAGCAGAGACAGAGCCTTTGATTGTCAAGGGCATGCCTTGATTCACACTTCCAGCTCTGGATATTGCCAGAGGGTATTTTTTCCCCCTTTACCAGTTTTTCCCGAGGATCTTGTTGTGCCCATTTTGTGAACCCCAAAAGACCACCAAGGAGCCGATTGTGATGCAATTGCAGTAGGGTCTCTATCACAAGCTGGAGCTCGGACTTTTTTTTTGTTTTGTTTTTTCGAGACAGGGTTTCCCTGTATAACCCTGGCTGTCCTGGAACTCACTCTGTAGACCAGGCTGGCCTCGAACTCAGAAATCCACCTGCCTCTGCCTCCCAAGTGCTGGGATTAAAGGCGGCTGCCACCACTGCCCGGTGAGCTGGGACTTATTCAATGCCAAACCTCAGCAGGACAGGTTGGTAAAGCAGCCGGAGCCCTCAACAACCAGACAAGGTTTTATAGGGAATGGCAAGCATTTAATTGAATGACTATGGTAAGCTGACAGGTGGGTGCTCTGAAGCAAAACAATCACAGTCTGAAAGTACATCTGAAACAATCAGACTAATTTTTGATTGACTGTTGCTAGGGAGTAGCTAGGGACTAACTCTGGGATATGGTCCAAGGACAAGCCATGGGGTCCTTCCTAGTACTTGGGTGCAGCTTTGGTTCAGCTGCAGGCCAAGTTCTCAGGCTTTTTTTCTTTTAAGATGGAGTCTAGTCCCAAGTGGGTTTGGGCTCTCAATCTCCTCAGCTCTGTGGCAGCTTTCTCTAAGATAAGAGGTTAAAAATCACAACTCAGATTTTAGCTAGAAATAGGAACGCCAAATCAGACAAGCTAGTTTTTGGCCCCTGGCACCCAGTGAAAGCAGTTCACTGTGGCTGCTAGTGTTGTCAGTAGCTGGAAGACTCCTTGAGAGGTAGAGATAGGAGAAAAGTAGTGGGAACAGGCTCACTGCAAGAACTGCTTCGCACCTGCTGAGCTGGCCACATGTGGGGAACGCATTACAATTACAGAACCCCTGGAGCAGAGGAAGAAGCAATGGAGCTTGAAGGTGACATGCTTGGCCTCATCTGAGACCTTCCAATAATAGTCTGAAGGCATGCCAGGGCTGCTCAGTGAAGAATAAAGCATGGAGGAGGCATTTAAGCCAAGGCTGGAGAAATGCACGGTGAGCTGTCAGAGGCAAGGTTAGACAGATTCAAATTTAAACAATAAAACTCCTCTTCAGGTGAAATACTCTGTCAACCCCGGGTCAGTGTCGAGGTGCCCCAAAGGCATGCTGCACACAGGCTCAGAACACCAGCTAAGTGCCGAGCGAGGGAGTACAGTGTGAATAATTGCCTGGAGGGGGAGGAGAATGAACAAATAGTTGCCTGGAATAGTTTCCAATCCTAAACCTGAAAAGTCGTGTAATGGGTCAACAACTCAAGCACAATGTCAGGAATCACAGGAGGCAGACCAACCCGACCAACCAGACGAATGGTCTTATCAGCTACAGATAGGAGGGTACAGTGCTCCCTCTAAACAAAGAAAAGGTGAGGAACTTATTAGGAAAGCCTATACATATTTATATGTGGAAGGCACTTTAGGATGAGTATATTCCTGCACAGGCTCAGTTTAAGTGATTCTTTTAAGCATGCTCAGTTAAGGTTATGTGGTAATTTGGGTGAGACTGGCTTTAAATGGCTCATACATTTGAATGTTTGATTCCC
>JADRCH010000043.1:13037199-13099663 GCA_019843965.1 Rhynchomys soricoides | reverse complement strand
TGTGATGACTAAAGAAACTCCTTTATATGCTAGGTATCCATCCTGGTACTCACCAGCTGATTGTCTCTGACTCCTCTGACTCCAGGCCCTGGAAAGGAGGTTCCCAGAATCCCTGACTCAGTGACCTGGACAGCCGTGACTATCTACTTGTTATGATATGACTAACTACTTTTTTGTTTTTGTAACTTGCTTATGTAGACACCCAAAGGTTGTTTTGAGTTGCCTTAACCACTTCACTGGGAAAAACAGAGCAGTTTTTGTTTGCTTGCTTAGATATTGAAGGTCCTCTTGTGACCCCCCTTTTTTGTTTATTTGTTTTTGTTTTGTTTTTCGAGACAGGGTTTCTCTGTAGCCCTGGCTGTCCTGGAACTCACTCTGTAGACCAGGCTGGCCTCAGAACTCAGAAATCCGCCTGCCTCTGCCTCCTGAGTGCTAGGATTAAAGGCGTGCGCCACCACTGCCCAGCTTGTGCTTTCCCCTTTAAAAAAACCATGCCCACACTCCTCCTTCACAGCATGCCTGAGATTAGGTTTTAAGGCTGTCCTCCTCTTAGCAGTTGTATGAGTCAGGATCTCTAGAGTCACAGAACTTATGGGAAGTTTCTATATATTAAGGGAATGTATAGGAATGACTTACAGTCTGCAGTCTAACTAACCCAACAATGGGCAGCTATTAATGGGAAGGCCAAGAATCTAATAGTTTCTCAGTTCTATGAAGCTGGCTAGGTATCTCAGCTGGTCTTCTATATATTCTGGAATCCTGAAAAAGTAGGTTTCAACAGATGTGCTGGCAATTAAGTGCAATCAGGCATAGAAGAGTGAAGTCTTCCTTCTTCCATTGTCCTTATGTAGGTCTCCAGCAGAAGGTATGGCCCAGATTAAAGATGGGAACCACCACGCCTGGACCTAAGCTTTTCTTTAACTAGAATTTGCTCTGTCCCAGGCTGGTCTTGAACTCAGAGTTCTGCTTACTTCTGTCTCCTGGAGTTAAAGGTGTGGACCGCCTTGCCTGGGCCTAAGCTTTTCATGGCCACTAAACCTCAAGATCTGGATCAAAAGCATATGACAACCCGTGTCCTTGCTGCCCGTGTCCCAGCCATAAGGACATATGGCTGTGTCCTTCAGCCTCAAGATCTGGATTACAGGTGTGCCCTCCATTTCTGGATTGTAGTTCATTCCAGATGTAGTCAGGTTGACAACCAGAAATGGCCATTACAACAGTTAATCAATAAATGTTTTAATTATAACTGGATTGATTCTCTGGTCTTTTTCCAGGGGTCACAAACTCCATAACATGTGTCACTGAGGATGGGCTTTGACATTTCTAAAGCCCATGATAGGCCCAGCCCCCCAATACCTCCCTCCTGCCTTAGGATGAGGAAATAAGCTTGTAGCTATTGCTCCAGTGCCATGCCTGCCTGCCTGTCCAAAGCCACGCTTCTTATCATGAAAATCACGGACTTGACCCTCTGAAACCGTAGCAAGTCCCCACTTAAATGCTTCCTTTCATAAGTTGCCTTGGTCATGGTGTCTCCTTACGGCCATACAACAGTAATTAAGATATGCTATGATCCAAGAAAACATGGCAGAAAAAAGCTTCCCCATATTCATTGGCTCGCTACTGTAGAGACAGTGAAGAGAGAGATGCTTATTGGAAACAGGAACGTGCTGGTCATTTCCGGTTCCCATCATCAGTCCTCAACAGTCAGCAACCACAGTAGGCTAGGTGATAGAAAGTAAAGCCAGACCACTGGAAGAGACAATACAAAAGCTGCAGTGAACTCACCCTTTGCCCTAGACCCCCCTCCCCAGCACACTCAGCTTGTTTGTGATCCCCACAATCAAAAACCCATACTTTCATGGCCAATAGCGTGGAAAGAAGCCCTGTGTAGGAAGCAGGCCCATGTAAGCCTCAGGGTGTAGGTTTGGGGGTCAGGGGACGTCTTAATTTGGCTTGAATCAAGAAAGCATTTGTAGAGAAAGCAGGAATGAGACCTTGGAGTCTTGCTCTCCCTAACTCTGAGGACTGCAGGAAGCCACAGAGCCCTACCTGAAGAACCCAGAGCCGCTTCCATCAGGAGTGAGACGTTTTTCCACCTTTATGCACTGGAACAAGTCAAGTTCAAGGTTTGGTGCTACTTCAGTTTAATTTGCTTAGTAATTTCAGTTTTTCCATTTTTCTTCTACATCTTTTATGTAAGCGGTACTCTCACGCTGTTCTGGGAGTTGGGGGGAGGTGTTGACAAGTGAACTCCTTTTTCTTATGTGACACACAAGGAAATATGATAAATACAACTAGGAAAGCCTATGAGGAGAAAAGTTTTATTTATTTCATTGCTTGGGTATTCAGATCCAAATTAAGTGTCCCATTGTTTTGGGTTTCAGTGAGGGTGGGAGGTCATAATGTCGAGAACACATTAAAGAAAGGAATCCTAGAGGGTCTCACTAAGAGCCCAAAAGCAAAGTGGGAGAGGATGAAGGGACACACATGTGTTTTCTTCTTTAGGCGGAGACTTGATAAAATTCAAAAAGCAAACAGAATGTTATGACATTCTGTAATCCTCATGTAAAGGCAGCTGCTGCCAGGCCTAAACACCTAAGTTTGATCCTTTGGACCCACATAGTGGAAGGAGAAAACCGACTCCGACAAGTTGTCTTCTGACCATGCATGTGTCCCCTATAAATAAATGTAAAAAAAGGGAAATTTATATTTAAAAAACCATGTTCCTAGTGTGGAGTCTCCCTTCATTTGGATTGAATTCCACTAGGGTGTGTGTGTGTGTGTGGTTTTTTGAAACAGTGTCATGTAACCCATGACAGTAACGGGCTTTGAACTGGTTATACAGCAGAGGACCACCTTGAATTCTAGGATAATGTTCTTTTCTCTTGTGTTCTTTGTATTCTCTGTCAGTTAACATTTGGTTCTAGAAGCTCAGGTCAGACTTAGATCACACCATTATTTAAGGAAAATGTGGTGCACTGGAGTGGGGTACAAGCTGTGGGGACTATGCACGACTTCCATCTCTGATACAAGGGGTATTCTGCTCCTGGGCCATTGCACAACACAGGAAGACTGATATATAGCACACTGGCATATAGCTTCTAAATTCACATGTGTTACAGTTTGAATGTGTAATGCCCTCGTCCCCGCCCCACTCATATATTTAAGCACTTGGTCTCCAGTTGGTGGCACTGTTGGGTGGTTGGGTGTTGCCTATAATTTTAAAATCACGATGGCTCTTTTGCCTGGGACTGCAGCCTGAGCTCCTGGCTTAGCTCCGAGATTGGCTGTTGCCAGCCACACTCCTGATTTGCCTGTTCCTTCCAGCTTAACTCTACCATGCTGCCAGCTACTGCCCTGGTTGCCTTCTTTTTCTGCCCACCTTTGCCCTGTGGATGGGAAACACTAGACAGCTTTATTATCTTAGAACTTGCCAGATGATACAATTGCTGGGTGCAGAATCTCCTGCCCTAACCTTCTCAGCCAGCCCTTCTCAGCAATGTGCAGGTGGTGGGGGCGGCTGTTTCCAGCCACCCAAGATCTTTCATGGTTGTTGCATGCCTTTGATTCCAACACCTGGCAAAAAGACCCTTTCTCCTTCCTCGAATCTCTTCTCCTCCTAGGACTGACCTGGAAGTCCCATCTTTACCCTTTGCCCAGCAATTGGCTTCTGCCTTTTTTATTGACCAAATCAAGCACCTAACTGTAGGGAAATAGCACCCCCCCTACAGTTGGGGGAGGTTGTGAATCTCCTAGGAGATGGAGTCTACCTGGAAGAAGACATTTGTCAGTGTGAGACAGGTCTTGATGTTCTATATCCCGAGCCTTCTTCCTAGTCTCCCTCTGCCTTCCTGTTCACTAAGACGTGAGGAGGTGAGGAATCCCAGCCACACACTCTTGCTGCCAAGGAGGACCTGCCTCCCTGCATTAGGCATCATGATATATCCCTTCAACTGTGAGCTATGTGCTTCCTTCCTTGTTTTGTCTGATTTCATCAAGCATTCTGCCACAGTATTGAGGAAAGTAGCTAATCCAGCTGCTGATCCCCATCTTCTGTAGCTAGTGTTCCTTCATGGACATCAGTGAGGTCAATACAAACATGCTCTCTCTAGACACCCCTCACATGAGTCTATCCTTAAGCCTCTTTTCCAAACTTGACTGTGACCTATTTTTGCTCTTCCCTTGCCACTAAGAAACCAGCAAAGCCATCCAGCACAACCCATAAGCCTACATTTACTCTTGGGTCGGCTTTTCTGCAGCAAGATTGAGTAGATATAGAAGATGGGGGGAGGGGGGGTTTCCTCTATTGCCTAGTCAACATAGAATGCTTCATCTGTGTCACCAAAATGTGTGCAGATGTTATTTTCCCAATACACTAGTCTAGTCAAGCAATTGCAGGTACACTGACTGTGTTAGACTGGGCTTAGCCCAATCCTAATACTATCAACTTAAGAGGTTAAATCAGATCCCCATAGGGCAAGTGCTCAGTCTCTTGACTGTACCCCACCTTGGGGTGCTAATCACAAGACCCCATTGTTTTACATGTGTTTCTGATAGACTCTGTTGGGATTCCACATCTTTCTTCTCCTCACATTCAATTAATTTGTTCATACTATCTCAGGAAAACACTTTATTCAGTAGCTTGTTGGTTTTTGTTGTTTTATATAAAGGATATATGTTGTTTTAGACAAACATCCTATTGCTGTGGAGAGACACCATGACCATGACAACTCTTACAAAAGGAAACCATTTAATTGGGACTTTTTTACAGTTTCAGAGGTTTAGTCCATTATCATGGTGGCATGCAAGCAGATACAATACTAGAGAAGTAGCTTAGTGTTCTACATCAGGGTCTGGCCACTCAAGTACCTCAAGGGGCTTATTCTTAGCCCTCATGATAAATTGGTAAAGTAATTCCAACTTGGCCTAATATGCAAAAATGTAGTAAAAAAAATATTGAACACCTTGATTAAAGATCAAAATGGGCTGGAGCACCTACTACTTGGCAGAGGGACCAACTTTGATTCCCAGTACTTATGTCAGGAAAAGACATAAGAGGGTAGCTTATAACTGCCTGTCAACCCAGATGCAGGGGGATAGTATGTCTCTTGCCTCTTTAGGCACCTACACTTATGTGCACATACCTCCCAGATGCAAAATTTAAAATAAAATGAATCTAAAAACAAAAGCATAGCATCTAGAGATGAGGAGAAAGCCCATGAAAGATTCAAGGTCATGCTACATTGATGAAAGTTGTAAAGATGCAGACAGATCAGAAGTTTAAGGCTATCCTGAGCTAAATAGCAATCTTGAGGCTATCCTGAGTGTTATGTGACAAAATTTTCCCTGGGGAGATGCACTACATGTCTGCTTACCCTAGAGAGAGATACCACAACAGACCAAAGAATGGATACTACCAAAGTTTAATGTGGTGAGCCAATGAGTTTTACTGAGGAATATGGGTGAGGGGGTTACCTACAAGTACAGAAATTACTCAAAGACAGCTGCGTTACAAAGGCCCACCCCAGCATGGGTGACAGCTCACAAAGCTGGAAAACTAGGAGCTCAATAGGTTGCAGAGTGTCCTTTCCAAGTGACTCTGTAGAGACACTTGGCAGCTTGCCTGGTTTCTGCTTCTGCCAGGTATGTGATCTGATTTCAGAGTCTTTTTTTTTTTTAAGCTTAGCTCATCTGAGAGTCTTCTTGGCAGCTCAGCTTCTCTCAGTTTTTATTGCTTACTCTGGCCGGGGAAACTGGGTAGGGAATCTGGTCAATTTCAGGAACTTCCTAAAGCTATGTTGAATTGTTTACCTTCTTGCTTAAGGAGCTTCCCTGCTGGATGGAATGTTTCAATCTTTGAGGAATTCTACACCCCACTGGGAAACATAAGATTCTGTCTCAAAACAAAACAAAATGTAGGGAGAAGGATTTGACCACGCAGCTTGTGGTAGAAGGCTTACCTAGAAAACTCCAAGCTTTTGTCACTCTCTAGTACCAATAAATACATTTTAAAAAGTAAGAAAAAAGAAGAGAAAGTGAGAAGACCTGCCTGTGGCAAAATGATAGTCTGTTACAACAACAATAAAGTCCCTACAGATGTTTAATTCAGCTGCAGCTCTTCCTTTGTTACAGTGTATTGGAGACAGAAATCAGATATAAAAATACACTAGATATTAAACCTGACAACAAAGATTTAAACTTCCTCCTAGCCGGGCGGGGGTGGCCCACGCCTTTAATCCCAGCACTTGGGAGGCAGAGGCAGGCGGATTTCTGAGTTCAAGGCCAGCCTGGGCTACAGAGTGAGTTCCAGGACAGACAGGGCTACAGAGAGAAACCCTGTCTCCAAAACAAAACAAAAAAAACAACAAAAAAAACCTTCCTCCTAATATTAGGCAAACAGATCATTTTAAAATAATTCCTTCAAAGACTTGGGAGATGGATGGCTCAGTCAATAAAGTGCTTACCCCACAAAGATGAGGACCAGAGTTCAATCTCTAATACTCATGTCATAAAGTCAGGTGTTGGCTGCAGGTGCTTGTCATAGCAGAGCAGAGAAAGTGGAGTTTCTGGAGTGGATGGCCAGTCAATCTTGCTGAACTGGTGAACTCTGAAGTTTAAGACTCTGATCTTGGAAAATAGTGTGAGCAGAGCTTCCCTAGACAAAGAACTGAATGGCCACTGAGGAATGTGGAATGTGGAAGAAATTGTTCCCCAGGGAAGAACTCACCACACCAAATAGTTGGTGTCTTAGTCAGGGTTTCTATTCCTGCACAAACATCATAACCAAGAAGCAAGTTGGGGAGGAAAGGGTTTATTAAGCTTACACTTCCACGCTGCTGTTCATCACCAGAGAAAGTCAGGACTGGAACTCAAGTAGGTCTGGAAGCAGGAGCTGATGCAGAGGCCATGGAGGGATGTTTTTTACTGGCTGGCTTGCTTCTCCTGGCTTGCTCAGCCGGCTTTCTTATACAGCCAAAGACTACCAGCCCACAGATGGCACCACCCACAAGGGGCCCTCCCCCCTTGATCACTAATTGAGAAAATGTCTTACAACTGGATCTCATGGAGGCATTTTCTCATCTGAAACTCCTTTCTCTGTGATAACTCCAGCTTGTGTCAAGTTGACACAAAACCAGCCAGTACAATTGACCATGATAATGTATACATCCATGTGTACAATGGAAAATAGTGTATTTGTATATTTAGTAATATACATATGTGCATATAGATATATAGATGTATCGTTACATGCATAGAGGTACATACGTAAGGAAAAGTATCAGCTTAGGACCCTCAAGACCAAGTTCTTAGCACAAAGAAAATTTATTTGCCCCAGAGGTACAGGTGGGCAGGGAATAAATGTCAAAGACAGGAGATGGAGGATGAGGGAGAAGGGGAAGGGAGCAAGGGAGAGCGGTAAGGGGTATTGTCCATGGTGAGAGGTGGGCACAAAGGACTGCCTCTGGATAGAGAGGAGACAGACATGGGACACAGGAAAATGTACAAAGGGAAGCCCCATGTTAGGGTGAGGTGTTTAATTTAAATTAGCCATGTTAATTACATATGCCAGTTGATTGCTGGACTTCAATACTTTGATAGCTGGACCTTGGTAATCAGCCTCAGGAGGAGGGATTGGCCAAATAAGAGAATAGACCTTGGTGGCTAGCTTTAGGAATGTAATCTAATGTTTTTTTTAGCAATGCTCGAGTGGGCTACTGTCCAACATATGTATGTAACAACAACTAAAGAAAAGGAAGCCATGAATTTGAAAAAAAAACCAAGGGCGTCCATAACAGGGATAGAAGAGGAACAGGAGGGGGAGATAAGATATGATTATAGTTTCAAAAAGTAAAAATTAGGGCTGGAGAGATGGCTCAGTGGTTTAGAGCACTGACTGCTCTTTCAGAGGTCCTGAGTTCAGTTCCCAGCCAACTACATGGTAGCTCATAACCACCTGTAATGGGATCCTATTCTGGTGTGTTTGAAGACAGCTATAATCATATACATAAAAGTAAATCTTTTTTAATTTTAAAATATAATTGTTAATTATATCATTAATTATTATATTAATTATTAATTATTAATATAATTATCAAAATACATTATAGGTGTGAGATTCTCAAATGTTGTGTGAAATATATTAAAACACAAGGCACCCACGCTAGCGCTGGCTAATCTCCCCGCAGCCAGGGTCTCCATCATCCCCAAGAGGCCATTCTCTTGGGCCCAACCATCTGCCCCCTGTGGTTAGCTGTCACAAATCCCCGTGACCTGGTAAAATCAAAACTCTAGAGGCTTGTACTTTATCAGTCAGATTTCTATCAGTAAATTCTCAGCCCACAAAACGCCCACACAATGAACTCAGAGCCAATCGATATTGATACAAGCTGCCCACCTAGATAAGACAAATTGTCCCGTAATTACCTGTGGCTGTTTAAAGCCACGCGGAATCTGGATCATCTTTCTCTCCCTCCGTCTTCCTTCTGCCTGTGTCTCTGTCTCTCCCGTCTCTAAAACTCTGAGCCATCTTCTCTATCCACTGCCCAATCACAGGCTTTAGCCTTATCTTGTGCCTGCCCTCACCTGCATATGGACAGCAGTCTACACTCATATGATTAAAAAGTTCATAGCACGAAAATATAATGTAGAGGGGCTCAGTGGTTGAGAGTATTGGCTGCTCTTAGAGGAACCAGGTTTGGTTTCCAGCGCATAGATGGCTGCTCACAACCATCCGCTAACTCCAGGTTTTAGGGACGTTCTGACTTCTTCTGGTACCAGGCACACATGTGGTACACAGACATACATGCCAGCAGAACATTCATACACATAAAATAAAAATTAAAAACAGTAACATGGTGAACAATTGAAGAAGAGACCCAGTGTTGACCTCCACATGCAGGAACACACACACACACACACCCAGAATATACAAATAAATTAATTAAAATGAATTATTTTCGCAGGGTACATATGTAGAAATCAGAGGACTATATTAAACCATTTTTTTTTCCAACACTGCTTCAAGATGGACGCATGTCTATAACCCCAACACTAAGGAGGTTAAAGCAGTTTGAGTTTGGGGCCAGTGTGGTTTACACAGCAAGACCCTGTCTTTTAAAAATGGCTTTTGTTATTATTTGAATGTGGAGTGACTTTCACCTAGAGCCTAGATCCCCACAGGGTGACCTTGTTTTAAAGGTTCTGGGACTTTTAGGTTGCAGAGCCTAGCATGGGAAGTAGACTGCTGAGGCTGGTCCGTGCTGTGTCATTCCCTGGCACCTTTCAATCTCAGTTTTCTATGTTCTTGGTCAACACTATAAACTGCTCGTGTGCATGCCCCTACTCATATGGATTGCTACTTCTGAAACTGCAAGACAAAATAAAGAGTGAAGTCAGATCCATCCTTTTTCTTGTTATATCAGGCTTTAGAACACCACAACAAGACAGGTAGCTGATACAGTTTCCCCTTACAGCCTGTTATGCCATTTTCTTGGCAGGCTGACGTAGGAGATGTAGGTTCAAGGCAGTATGGGAGATGTGAGTTCAAAGGCACCTGAGGAACTCAAATCAAAGAGTAAAAGGAGCTGGGGTTTAGGTCAGTGGAACAGTATGTGGAGGTTTGAAAATGGCCCCCATAGGTCCATAGGGAGTTGCACTATCAGGAGATGTGGCCTTGTTGGAGTAGGTGTGGCCTTGCTGAAGAAGTGTGTCACTGGGGGTTGGGCTTTGAGGTTTCAGAAGCTCAAGCCAGGCCCAGTGGCTCACTGTCTTTTCCTGCTGCCTTCGGGTCCAGATGTAGAACTCCTGGCTGCTTCTCTAGCATCATCCATGTCTGCTTGCATGCTGCCATGCTTCCCACCATGATGATGGACTGAACCTCTGAACTATAAGCCAGTCCCAATGAAATGTTTTCCTTTATAAGAGCTGCCATGGTCATGGTGTCTCTTCACAGTTATAAAGCAGACTAAGACACAGTATTTACCTTGCTGAAGGCCCTAGGTTCAATTCCCAGTACTATACCACACCCTCAGGACAGAGGCCACAGCCCTTCTACTGTTGGGAATTCTGCCACAGACACTTCTTCCTCATCCCTTTTTGAAAATTGCCTCACTGAACAAAGACAGCTCACGAGGGTCTCTTTCCTGGGGCCAGCAAGCATCCCAGGCACGGCCATCTTCTTCCTACTCTCTCCATGTGCACCCCACTCCAGGTACAATCAGTTACATTTTTCCATGTTGATTCCACACACTCAAGACTCTCTCTGAGCATAGCCCCTGGGCCACTCTTCAGCAACACTGAACCTCTACTCAGACCTTTGTGGGGTTTCCCCCCCAAATGTGATGAAAGAAGAGGCTCCCAGAAGAGAGAAGGAAAAGCTCAGAGGGGTGAGAATGATAAAATTGTGTGTGTGTGTGTGTGTGTGTGTGTGTGTGTGTACATGCAAGTGATAGCCCACACACAGAAGTCAGAGGGCAATTCACAGGCATTTGCTATATCCTGCTGCTATGTGGATCCTAGGATCGAACTCAAGACATCAGGTTTGTAGGCAAGCACCTTGCCCACTGAGCCATCTCACTGGCCCATGTATATGTTGGGTTGATTTTTTCTTTTTTAAAAAATTTATGCTTATTTATTTGTTCTACGTGTATGTATTTTCAGAACTTTCAAATGTAAATAATTCATTGCAAAATGCAAATAAGTAAGCAGGGGAGATAAAGTCATTTTTAAGAAGGAAGTGAGGCCCCAAGGGCAGAGATCTCAACTCTATTCCTAACCTGTTCTTCCCACCCCTTCAATCAAGAGTCCCCCTTTCCCCCCACACCAGCAGCCAGGTCCCAGGGTTGCTGTAGGCAGAGGAAGTGAGGCTGGGGAGCTCAGAGGGAGCTCAAAGCCGGATTTCTGGCCAAACAGATCCTCCCATTCTTTTCTTCCAGCCCCAAATCCCACGCTTACTCACTTCTTAGCCCCTACTTTTAACCTGCCAAATGCCGCTAAATCTGCAAATTAAACCTCTTATTGCAGAATTCCTTTTGATGTTTCAAAAAAAGTGGGGATTTTTAAAACATAATTATTCATACACTAAGATTTTAATTGTACTGCTTTCTCCCTCTCTTGCCTCTTTTTTTTTTTTCCAGGGCAAGGTGATTCCCCTCTGCAGGGCTTGCCCAGGCAGCGCTGGCCCTGGCTACAGGAAGCCTGCAGGAGTCCTGCCTTTGCAGATCTATATGCTCCATCCCCTGGAGGAGGCAAGTGGTCCGGACAGAAGCTGGAGGACTGTAGCTTCCCCCAGCAACATACGACAACTGAATATGTGGGCTTGGAGGGAGCTGTGTGCTGTCAGAGGTCTTTGATCTGAAACTCTGGGCCAGCCAGATGAAACAAGTGCTGGCAATACAGCCTGATGCCCACTCTGCCAGTCCACTCCTCCCTACTCGAGGGCACACCAAGATGAGTCTTCTTGGTTTTTAAATTGTGGTAAAATAGACACAATATAAAATGTGAGGCTGGGGAATGGCTTAGTTGATGAAGTACATCTTAGCCACTGTTCTACTGCTGTGAAGAGCATGATCACAGCAACCCTTATAAAGGAAAACATTTAATTGGGTGCTTGCTTATAGCTTCAGAGGCTTAGTCCATTACCATATTGGGGAGCAAGGCTGCAGACAAGGTGCTAGAGAAGTAGTTGAGAGCTACATCCTGATCTGCAGGCAGAGAGAGAGAGACTGGGCCTGCCATGGACTTCTGGAATCCCAAAGCCCACTCCCAGCGACATACTTCTTCTAACAAGGCCACACCTCCTGATCCTTCTAATCCTTTCAGAGCTCCATTCCCAGGGGACTAAACATTCAAATATTAATTTATGGAAGGCCATTCTTATTCACATGACCAGAGTGATTACTTGGATATAGGAGGCCCTGGGTTCCCCAGCACTGCATAAAATAGGGCAAGATGGAACATGTCTGTAAGCCTCACAAATCTGATTGTTAAATAAATAAATAAATGTAGTTTCTGTTATTGCTTGAGATAAGGTCACACTGTGTAGTTCTGCTGGCCTGCATCTCTATTCAAATTCATCATTCTCCTGACTCTATTACTCAAGTGCTAAGATTCCAGTCATGTGCTACCATACCCAGATAAAATATGCTTTCCTGTTTTTTTAAAGACAGCATTTTATGGAGTCCAGGCTATCCTCAACTCCTTATGTAGCTGAGAGTGACCTTGAACTCTTGATCCCCCTGCCTCTACATCCTAAGTGCAAGGATACAGGCTTATGCCACCATGACTGATTTTTGTGGTGCTAGGGATTGAACCAGGAAGGGAAACAGAGAGCATGGGGTTTTTACCCCAGCATTTCATAGACGAATGCACTGTAATTTTGAGAGGTCATGGGGCATGTGGGAGAGTGTCCAGAGAGATGGAGACAGAATCAGAAACGGGAATGAGGCTTCCTGACTACGAGAACATGTCCACCGTAGGTCCCATCTCTAGCCTCAGAATAGGCCTCTATTTCTAGAGATTTCAGCCAATGTCCAGACTGATGTCAGCACAGACCCAAGAGCCACAGAACAGCAAGCAAGCTTTCGTTCTTGATTCCTTTTTTAAAAAGGTCTGTTTATTTTATGCATATGTATGCATGCCTGAGTGTATGTATATATGGTGTGTGTGTGTGTGTGTGTACAAAGGTACCTGAGGAGGTCAGAAGAGGGCATTGGGTCCTCTGGAACTGGAGTCACAGGTGGCTGTGAACCACCTAAGGTAGATGCTGGGAACCGAATCTGGGCTCCCTCCAACAGCAGCAGGTGCTCTTAACTGCTGAGACATATCCCCAGCCCAGCAAGCTTTCTTTATCTTAGAAAAACAGATTTTGTTTTAAAATTTTTATTACTACATTTATTTACTTGTGCCAGACAGGGGTACGGGTGTACATGTGTGCAGTTATGAATGTATCACACAGGAGCTGTAGCACACACGAGGACGTCAGAGGACAACTTTGGAGAGTTGATTTCTTCCATTCCTTCCACTTGTGGATCTTGAGACTTGAACTCAGGTCATTAGTCTTGGCAGTGTGCACCTTTACCTGCTAAGCCATCTTGCCAACCTCCAAAAAATAAGATTTTTAAGAAACCAGTTCAAGAGATGTACAGTGCAGTTTGGGGACCATGACTAGGAACCATGCTGGCAGAACTTGAAAACTATCAAGAGCAGCCACTTAAACCATGGGATTACCAATTTGGAAAAGTGAGACCAGGAGAGCAGATTCCTGATGCCAAGAAGACTGCAGTCCCTTTTAGAGATGACAAGGAGCAACCTGAGCATCAGTGGCACTGGCCTGTCTCCTGTGTAGCCTGTGAAACTGGATCTTCTCATAGGGCCCGTGGTCGTTGAGTTTTATAGCAAGTCTGCAAGTTTGGCATGCTTACCCAGTTATTCCATTCCTTTTATTCATCAGGCTGAGGCCTACATGAGGCCCTACCTCAATATGTTCACTTGCCATGTATCCTGGTTTGCTTCCTATTGCTATGACCAAAGGCAACCTGGGGATGAAGTTTTACCTTACACAGTTAATCACCAAGCCATGGAGGAACACTGATCACCAGCTTGCTCTCCACAGTCTGTTCAGCTTGCTTTTTAAATATGAACTGGGACCAGCTGCCAAGGGGTGGCCCCTTTCACATCAATCATTAACCAAGAAAAGGCCCCTCAGACATACCCATAGGCCAGTCTGATAGGGGCAATCCCTAGACTGAGGTTGCCTCTTCCCAGGTGACTCTCATGTCATTCTGTGTCTTTGCCTTTCTACTATCCTATTGCCCAAACTGCCTCGGAAGTGGTCATTCTAGTGTTTGAAGTGCAGATTCTCGGTCTCTCCATCCCATCATTTAACCCCTTCTCCACCTTCAGCTCTGTGGTTGGCTATGCTTGGCCCATGGGACTTGGCACTGTTAAGAGGCATGGCCTTATTGAAGAAGGTATAGCCATGTTAGAGAAAGTGTGTCACTGTGGAGACAGGACTTTGAGGTCTCAAATATATGCTCAAGCTGACCAGTGTGCTCCAGACTCTCTCTCTCCCCCCTCCCCCCTCTCTCTCCCTCTCCCTCTCCCTCTCTCATGCATGCAGGGGGCATCTTTACCCACTTAGCTATCTCATCAAAACCCCCACCTTAACTTCCTCTTCAAATGTGACTTTAAGTATAATGAATCTTGTTATCTCCTTTCGAAAGATTTCTAGAAATGCCCCCCTTTCTGCTGCAGTACTGCCCAGCTCAGGGAGCAAATAGTGTCATGCCCTCTCTGCTCCACCATCCTCATGGGGTCAAGGCGTTTGCATCTGCTCCATGTTTCTCCATCTTGCACCTATAGTATGAGGCAGAGCCCAGGTGAGCTTTCTCTAGTAGCAAAAAGGCCAGAACCAGGTGACGACCATAGGATGGAGGGCCATGGAGTTAGACAACTTGTACTTTCTGAATCTAGAGTGGTAGGTTCTTCACCTTTTCCCAGGGGCTGTGCACACCAAAATTCTCTCATTTCCCCAGATTTGGAAGCTCGTGACTAGATACCTCCAGGGAAGTCCCCACACTGCCATGACTCAAAGAATCCACGCCCAGGCTCCTTCCACAGGACCAAGTCTGTTCTGACTGACTGAGGGTCTTACCAGGAGAAATGGCTGTGCAAAGTGGATCTCATTTGCCCCACCCTGTTGGTCTGTGTACCAAGGCTAAGGCAGAGGTCCTGTCTGAGCCTCAGTTTGCTCACCTATAGAAGCAAGGACTGAGAGAGATAGTTCTCCAAAGGGAATCCAGGAATCCAGGACTTGCTGACCAGCCAGCTGCAGGCCAATGAAATATCATGTCAAAAAACAAAAAGGACGGCACCCGAGGAACAACACAGAATCTGGTTGTTCTCTGGCCTAAACACACACACACACAGAGTTCTCCAGCAGCAATGTATTTCAAGTGTGTGTTTGTACACTATTTTTCAAATAAATTTCTAGATCCATCTAAATGACTTAAAAATCAAGTCACTGCGTAATCTCAGTGTCTGCATTTGTATGTGAATCCATGATCACCAGTCATAAGCACTGTCACACGGGAGGCTGAGGCAGCTGGGGTAAGTTGGCTCTAAGAGAAGGGTAAGTGACCTCTCAGCTGCTGTGACTGGGGTGTTCCTGCAGCACAAATGGGAGAAAAGCATGTCATCAGACATCTGCAATGATCACTTGCCAGCGGACACTGCCGGACACACACCCCCCCCCCCCCCCCGCACCACAGTCTTGGTACCAGCATGTGTGTGTTACACAGTAACAAGGTTATTTTCACTTTCTTGATTCTGTGTTTATGTCTGCTTTTCCTAGTTGACGCAGTAGAGAAGTGTGTCAGTAAGAAGTTTTACATTTATGCCATTTACGTTTTATCACAAAACTAAAAACTAAGGCACTATTGGGCTGAGGAGATGACTCAGTGGGTAAGAGCTCTTACTGCCTAAGCACAAAGACCTGAGCTGGAATCCCCAGCATCCACATGAGAAGCTCCATGTGGCTGTGGGAACACCTGAAACCCCAGCTCTGTGGTGGTGGGAACAGGATGGTTGTGGCTTACTGCCTGCCAGCTTAGCTCCAGCCTCAGTGCAAGACACTGCCACAAGGGAATAAGGTGGAGAGTCACAGAACACCTGACTCCTCCCCTGGCCTTTGCACAGACATGGGCTTGAGTACTGGGCCTCCTTGCCTCCAGCTACCTGTGCTCTCTCAGAAGTCACAGACACACACAGGAGGCATATGTGAATTTTTAAAAGGAGAGAGGCACCAGTAATAAGTTAAGATGCAATACATTTTTTAAAAAATTTAAAGTTATTTTTGATGGAATCCAGGACTTGCTAACTCACCAGCTTTGCTGCTTAGAAAGCTCCAGGACAATGAAGAGCCTATCTAAAAAATTAAAGGGCAGCACCTGCTGAACAACACCTGAGGTCACCTTCTGGGCCAAGCCTGAGGTGTGACTCAGTAGTAGAGCAGCTGCCTAGCATGTGCAAGGTCCTAGGTGCAATCCTCCGCCCTTCAGGGCCCCCAGTCGTCAGAAAACAAAGTCAGACAGGTGGTTTGCCCATGAGTGATGGCAGGAGTGTGGTTTGGATTGGCCAGTCCCACCTACTTTTGGGCGAGGACTTTGGGTGTGTTCTGCTGCCCTCTGCTGGCTATGAGAATTATTGCCAGGTCTTTCCAGTGGATTTGGAGGGCTTATTTTCCCCTAGGGAGCCAGAGCCAGCTCACCTTTGCTTGCAGGGTTGCTTACACGAAGCTGGGTCTGAACCAGTGATACTTAAACTGAATCTGTTTTACAAGCAACATGATCCCTGCTGAGGAGTGAACCTTGAATGAGAGATGATGGGAAGATAAGAGATGAGGGAGAGTGACTCTCGATAGGTGTCCCTAGCAGCCAAGCTAAGGAGGGGCTCCTTGCAGCGTTACCTTGATCTGGAGGACCCATGCTATGCTTTAATTCTTGACAGTGCACCTGTTACAGGTTCTTGGCCTTGCTTAATTACCATCCAGCGTCCATTTAGAAGGCAAGTGCCCAATTCCTTAACTGCAAACAGTCTTCTTTCTGTCTGTAGCAGTAGCCCCAGTCTGGTGCCCAAACTGGATTTTGTTTCGTTTTCTTTGTGTTTTTGATACAGAGTTTCTCTGTGTAGCCATCGCTGTCCTGGAACTGGCTCTGTAGACAAGGCTGGCCTCTAAATCAGAGACCCTCAGGCCTGTCTTCCGAGTGCTGGGATTGAAGGCGTTGTGCCCACCACTGATCTGGCTGTATTTTTGATTTATAACAAATGACTGCAATGTCCAACTCATTGAGGAGGAGAAGGTAGGCTAGAACCCAGAAGGCTCTCCTTGGTACAGCGATCTATAAGACCAGCTCGTCCTTCTTACACTGCTAGTCTCTCCTGTACAACAGTCTCGGCTCTGCAGCTCCTCCTACCATACTGGATCCAGTCACACATTCTCAGAGAAGGCCACATTTGGGGCTTTGAAGAAATCTTACAGAGTGGAGAGCGTGCTCCAGAACCAGTCACTGCAACAGCTGGCAGTGATAGCGTAGAGACCAAAGGGAGGCTGCTGTAAAAGTAATTTGGGGAGAGGTGTTCTTATGCCCCGTTAGCCCCCAAATAACTGCACGGTATTTCTACACCAGCTCTGGCCCATTTTAGCACCCAAATAAAAGACACAGAGATGGGACAAGTGCCAAGCCTAAACTGGGCAGGTTCTGAGCTATTCTAACCCTCTAGGCTGCCTATTTTCCAGCTCCATGGTCCTTTACCTGCAATCTGAGTCTTGCTCTGGCTTGTTCTGGTCCATGTGTGTCCTCCTGGAGACCTCATGGTGAATCCTCCTGGTCAAGCCATGTGGTCTCTCTAACTCTTCTCTCCCTCTCTACTCTAGTTTCCCAGGGACCTCCCCCCTTCACTGGGATGGGAGGGCTTGTCCTAGTCTCTTCTCTCCAGCTAATTGGCTGATCAGCTCTTTATTAAACCAATCAGAAGGCGATGGAGAAGAATGTTTACAAAACACGGAGACAGTGGATGCTTTATAAAAATAACAATACCAAAGTCCAGACAGTACTCAGTACTCTGCAGGTACCGAAAGTGACATTTGACTAATGCAAAGACAATCTTTACACAGTGCACAAAGAAATTATCCCAACAGGCTGCTAGGACATCTTCACTGGAGAACCATTACTGACAGCCGTGGGCAGCTCCTGGACCTTGATTTATACAGCTTTTTTGAAGCTACATAAGTTTGTGGATAGGATGTAGTTCTGTTGGTAGATTTGATAGAATCCTTGCCCAGCTTGAATAAAGCCCATTTGATTTCCAGGACTGCATAAACCTGGCTGCATTTTTAAGAGATGGTGGCAAAAGATTTAGAAATTTGAGATCATCCTTGGCCATATATCAAGTTCAAAGCCATCCTGAGCTACTTGAGAGCCAGTGAACACACACACACACACACACACACACACACACACACACACCTCCAGCCAAATCTGTTCCTGCTTCTCCCTAGATACCCAGTACTGCCTAGGGTGTAGTAGGAAGTCATGCCTCTGTCTCTGAGCTTTGGCTGAGCCTTGGGTACCTGGACGGAGTGAAAAAGACAGATCTGGAAAGAAGGAAGATACTTCTTGGGTAGGCATAGGGATTGGCTCTGTCCTCTTTTGGGGAGGTAGGTTGTGCCACCCTCCCTGGGTTGCTCATTCCATGTTTAGTTTAGCTGGGAAAATTCAACAAAGGTTCCCAAGGCTTCCTTCATCTTTTTTTTAAACCAACAGCTAGCCTTCCTGGTGGAGACCTGCCTGCCTGCAGCTGGACATCCCATAGAACCAGTCACCCCTCTAATAGCTGTATCCATTTCACTAAGCACACACCCACTCACTCCCAGCCACCCCCACTGAGACCAGCTTCACTTGGAGCATGAGCCCTGACAAAGGCTCTGCTCTATGACCCTTCCCAGAGCAGCTGTCCATCCCTAATGATGAGTCATCTCCTCCCACCCTCAGGCGCCAGATTCTCCTCTCTGATCCTCAGGCCACCACACCCCCTGATTTGAAGGAGCCTGGAGGTTTTCAGACCCAAAGGACCTCCTCACATCCCCTCCCAAGCTTCTTTTATTCATCTCTAAAATGAGTTTCCTGAGCTCTTGAGACAGGATAAAACACTTGCTACCAAGCCCAGTTACCCTAGTCCAGGCTGTGGAGAGACAGCATGAGCAAGTCAAGCATTAATTGGGGCTGGCTTAGAGTTTCAGAGGTTTCATCTACTGTCATCATGCAGGCCAACATGGCGCTGGAGAGGCAGCTGAGAGCTCTATATCCAGGTTCACAGGCAGCAAGGGGAGAGGGGAGAAGAGAAGAGAACAGAAGAGAAGAGAAGAGAAGAGAAGAGAGGAGAAGAGAAGAGACTGGGCCTGGCTTGGGCCCTAGAAACCTCAAAGCCCACCCCCAGTGACCCATTTCTTTTAACAAGGTTACACCTTTCAAATAGTACCACTCTCTGGTGACCAAGTATTCAAATCTGTGAGTTTATGGGGGTGGGAGGGATTCTCATTCAAACCACCACACATTCCCTAGACTGCTTAGTCAGGGTTTCTATTGCTGCAACAAAACACCATGACCAAAAAGCAAGCTGGGGAGGAATTTATTGGCTTGTATTTCCACATTGTAGTCCATCACTGAAGGAAGACAGGACAGGAACTCAAACGGGGCAGGATCTTGGAGTCAGGAGCTGGTGCTGAAGCCATGAAGGGGTTCTGCTTACTGGCTTGCTTGCTCAACCTGCTTTCTTATAGAACACAGGACCACCAGCCCAGGGATGGCACCACCCACTATGGGCTTGGCACTATATTATTGATCACTAATTGAGAAAATATCTTGTAGTTGAATCTCACGGAGGCATTTCGTCAACTGAGGCTCCTTCCTCTCTGATGACTCTAGGTTGTCTCAAGTTGACATAAAACCGGCCAATGCACTGGACTCACATGGTGGAAGGAGAAAACTAACTCTTACAAGTTGTCCTTTGCCCCCCAACATGTCCGTCATGGCTTGTACTCACATACACAGACACACACAACAGAAGTAAATAAACACAATGTTATAAAATGATGTCCCTAATAGTACCTGCTCATATATTCTCTGCAATAATCCTAGGAATCATGTCTGGAAGGTACTTTTATAAAGAACTCAGCTCATCTTTGCAAACTAGCAGGGCTTAGTAGGCTAGCAACACCACTACTGATTAATCTGAGCCACTCAGCCCACAGACTACCTGAGCAGATCCCATGATTAGGCACATCAGCCAGTCCAGATCACCGTAACCACGACATCAGAGCAGTACCAGCAATGGGCTGAAGCAGAACCTTGGAGAATTAATCCACAAGGAGCAGACAGTCTCTCAGTCAAGATAAGGCAAACTGACAAACCAATTAGTAAAAATCACAAGATAACTTAAAAGTACCGGATTGTTGGGGGCTATCTTTGTGTTAGTAGGAAGACGGGTTTGTATGGCATGGGGAGTTTACTTGGCACATAGAAAGACAGCATCTGTTATTTCATAGAATCCTCAAAGCAAACCCGCACAGAAGTGTTCTCGTCATCAGAAGAGGAAACCGAGACCCCGTACAGATGAAATGGTGGCTCTGTGCTTCTGCTGCCAGCACACATGTGACTTAAGAAAGATTGCAACCTGCTCCTAATCTATTTTGAAACAGACTCCTGTCTGCCTTTTCCTGTTAATTAGTATACTGATGTGTGTGTGTGTGTGTGTGTGTGTGTGTGTGTGTGTGTGGCAGAATGGCACACGATAGACCATTGGGCTTTAATGTTTATTTTCTCCCTGGTCTGGGGGATGGAATCTGTGCTGATTTGAGTAGGTTTGGCCCTCATAGACTCATGTGTTTCAATGCTTGGCCCATGGAGACTGTGACTATTAGGAGGTGGGTTTTCTTGGAAAGCATAGTCAGGGTCTCACACAAAGCAAAGACGGGTGAGGGGACCAGGGACAAAGAAGGGGGGTGCAAAGAGGAGTGGAGACTAGGAGGAGGCTGGAGCCCGAGGGAATGCCGCTGGCTCTCCTGAGGAGCTTCCACGAACACTTCACACAGAACTCAAAGCCACTGGCCCCCAGAACCCCAGTTGGCCCCTTCATAAAATGGACTTGCCACACTGTCATCAGGATCCCATGAATTAATGTCTGTAAAGCAGCAACGGACACATTGTAGGTGCTATCAGGAACACTCTGTGATATTTTACAGTTTGTTTACTTGTATGCGTTATCATTACACGTATATGATGTGAGTAGATTCTCTCCTTCCAACTTTATGTGGGTTCTGGAGGCCAAACTCAAGTGACCAGACATGCACAGCAAGGGCTTTGCCTGCTGAACCACCTCACTGACCCCCATAGGACTCTTGCTCTACAAAAATATTTGAAAACTACCAAACAATTCAGTATCTCAAGATGGACTGTGTTGAGGGCCAGTCTGATCTAAGGCTTTCTCAGCGGCCCCGATGAAAAGACAAAAGGAATCTAGTTTTGTGTCCTTGTTCAGAAGCTGACTTGGCAAGGCCAGTCTGGGGCTGAGACCTGGGCTTCAAAGGAGTTAGCTTTCATTCCTGGGAATTTGCTTTCCCCCTGAAAAGCCTGGGAGTTATCAGTCCTGAGACTGCTGTGTGCTCAGTCTGTACTGCTCTTGAGATAGCTTGTGCTCCCCGTGTCCTTCACCGATTGATAAGCCTCATGCTGATTTTGTCCCACTGTATTATAGTGTCTGCTGACTCTGTCCTATTTCTCCTCAGGAAATATTAGATAAGATGCTGTACTTTTTAAATAAGCTTGCTTGGCATAAGGCATAGTTTGTGCAAGACCTCCTGATCACAAACTATATTACCTTCTTTATCTTCTAATCTCTGGTCCTCTCTCTCAGGACTCTGTCACTAAAGAATGAGGTCAGGGGTGTGCTGCTGCTGCTGCTGCTGCTGCTGCTGCTGTTGTTTTACAAAAGTCAAAGAGCTGGGGAGACGGCTCAGTGGGTAGAGTACTTGCTTTGCAAGCCTAAGAACCTAAATTTAGATCTCCCGATCCCACGTAAAGGTCAGACGAGGCAGTGTGCAATCCCAGAACTCCTGTAGCCAGATGGGAGGAAGAGACAAGGGATCCCAGGAAGTCTTCAGATAGGCAGCAATGAACAACAGACCCTGTCTCCAACAGCACATGCACAAGTGCAAAACAATATTAAGTCATATTCATAGGTCTCAAGCAGTAAGGTGGCCCCTGAGCATCAAGTCTGTTACACTCAATAGGTAAGTGGTCCCTAGTGGTTCCATGGGTCTGATACTGTGGATGGTACTATTCCAGGAACTGTGATGTACGGTTGCCCGTAAGGGGTTGCTATCGTTCCTTTAGCATGGCCCTACCATTTCCACCCTCCAATAGGTCCAGCATCCCTACTGTTCCCTACTGAATGCTGTTTCTCAATGGCTATTTTTCTAGTAGTGGGTTCTCTCCAGCCTCTCCCTCAGGACTAGAGAGATGTGGATCTGGCATGTTCTGATGGGACACACCAATCAGACTGGTCCTGGATGGCTAGCATTCTCAGACCTTTGAGTGAGGAAGCTCCTGAGGCTCAAGTAGATGAGGTCAGAGCAGCCATAGGGTGGAGCAGTAGCATCCTCTAGTGCCCAAGAAAATTTCCTCTACTAACTTCTTCCTCTGTCTTTCTAGACATGTCTTTCCAAGACATGACGATTGCTACTGCTATTTGTGAGCCCACATTTGCCTGAAATCTCTCCTGCTGCCCGTAAGATCTGAACCTAGTAACGTAAATAACTGAAAAGCTAGCCTGCTTGGTTGGTACAGTGATGCCACCATGACTTTTTGTCCCACCCAACCTTCAATTTAGTGATCAACTTCTATCTACACCACCAGTACAGGCTTCCTTGCTCCTCTGTCTGCTCTGCTGAGCCAACCTGATGCAGCAGATGGATGTGGCCCAGGCCTCAGCATCACCTCTCAGAGGCCAGTCGGTCTGGATTCAGTCTACAGCTCTGATCTGCCCAAGAGCTGTTCAGAGCCCCCAGCCAACCAACAGAGGAACATTTCCCAGTGCTCCAGCAGGTTGAAAGCAACTGTCAAGAGGACCAAGGCTCTGATTTTGGTTTGGTGATTGAATAAACAGAAAGCCAGAGATCCTAAGACCCAGGCCAGTATGTAGGTGAGCAGCCTTGTGTCACAGGTCTGTGATCCTGACCCCCTTTGAGCTGAAGCTGACACCATGTCCAAAAGGCTCGCCATGTGAAGCCCCTGCAACCTGCATAGTAAGCAATGATACTGTTGAATCTTGCAACATCAGTCGCCTCTACCCCAGTTCACTCTACCCCTCATAGAATAAAGGCAAGTGAGCAGATTCCCAGGACAGGACTGTAGTAGCTTTTCCCAGAAGCAGAGACACATCTCCTTGGGACAAGAATACGCAATTTTTAAAGACACAAATTTATCATGTGGATATCTGGCTGCCTGGAACTTTCTATATAGACAGGGCTGGCCTAGAATGCAGAGACCTGTCTGTCTCTTCCTCCTGAATGCTGGAATTAAAGGCATGTGCTACCACATCCAGCTGGAACAAGAAACTTTTAAAAAGACTTATCTTTATTATTTTTAATTACGTATAGGTATGTGTATCCGTGTATGAGTGCATTGCCTACAGAAGTCAGAGGTGTCAAAAAACCTACAGCTGAAGTTATAGATGGTGGTGAGCCATCTGACATGGGCACTGGGAACTAAACTTGGGTCCCCTGGAAGAGCAGCAAGAGTTCTTAACTACTGAGCCATCTTCCCAGCCAGCCCTGGGACAAGAGTCTTCAAACCTGTTCCAGCCTGGCTATTCTGAGGGGTTCACTACATAACCTTTCCACTGCTGGGACAGGCCCTCAATTGTGTCCCTCAGCATCTGTGTCCAGTCGGCTCCTCTCTGCATTGGGATACAGCGTGTCTCCTTGTGCTCCAGGGCCAGGATTTCTGCGGGAGTCTCGGGAGTCAGCCCAGCCGCCTGGACTGCTTTTGGGAATTTGACTGCTGAGGCAGGAGCCAGGCAGCACCGGGGGATGCTACTGGGGATGGGGCAGGACAGGAGAGAACAGGCATAAGGATGGGAAAGGAGAAGACAGAGGAAGGAGGACCAGGGGGAAGTTTAGGAGCAGGTAGGGCAGAGAGCAGAGAGAGACAAAGACATGATTAATAAATACCTTGAACTAACCTATGTAATAAGCCTGCAAAGTATCCCAATAAAGACCCAGTTCAGCCATCATCCCCCTCATGACCTGGGATATAGTCCACACCTCTTCTAAGCACAGCTCTAGTTCTTGGGTACAGAACTCATCATGCCTACTGATGCCACTATCTTTAGTCTTGCATGCCCTGCTTGGAGAAGAGGCATGTTCCCAGTGTCCCAGATTGCACTGCTGGTACCTGGACTGTCCACTCTCAATCTGCTGGTAATGGTAGTTCACCGCTGTGGCTGAGTGGGGGCACAGTAGGTACTGGTTCTCCTCCCAGCAGCGGGCCATGGTCTGGGTGATGGCGTCATCAGATACCGACTCAGATGTCACTGCCTCTAAAAGCTGAAAGGTCATAGGAGAGGGGAGGATGTTGGGATTGATGAATCACAGAAAGAGGACTAGACCCCTGCTACATACACAGCCACACCCACACCAGGAACTCAGTAAAATCAATGTATGAGTTTGAGCCAATTACAGTTTTGAGCCTACATAGCAGAAGGATTTGTAGAAGTTTTGGGTACATCTTGATGTATTTAGCAGATAAATCGAATTAGCACACAGTCTTGTTCTACAGCCTGATACAAGTCATGGGTGTCCAAACATTTATGGCGTGAAAACTACCTTGTCAGTTCCTTCCGTGCTTAGGAGCATCTCCTCTGGGAAACCTAGTACTCACAGACAGAGGAAGACTCCCTTCTCAGGGCTCCCTAAGTGTGGTTGGTATGCTAGATCATTCTCTGAAGATGTTCTGCGTGCTTACAACATAGCAAACACCCTGCATGTACTTAATGGCATCAGAGGCCTCATGGTTCATAGGTTGTTTATACAGCTACTTCCTGGTTAGGCTCAGAGATAGCAACCAACACTTTTTGCCACCTCCTCCTCCACTTCCTCCTCTTCT
The DNA here is from genome assembly GCA_019843965.1 of Rhynchomys soricoides. Taxonomy (NCBI): domain Eukaryota; kingdom Metazoa; phylum Chordata; class Mammalia; order Rodentia; family Muridae; genus Rhynchomys; species Rhynchomys soricoides. The sequence goes on along the minus strand of JADRCH010000043.1, from coordinate 13,074,941 downwards.
TCCTCCCCGCCTCTTATACCTCCTTTTCCCAGTTCTGAGGATTGAATGCAGGGCCAGATGCATATTAAGCAAGTGCTCTACCATCTTGATGCATCACTCAGTGTGATGGCTGCATTTTCTCTTTGTACTTCCAGCGCCTAACATAGCTCTTGAACTGCAGCAGATAGATAATATAAGGGGAGGGATGAATGAATGGATGGATGAATTAATGAGTGTCCTTCTAGCAAATGCAGTGACCTTAGAGTAGAGTGAGGGAGAAAATGAAGAAACAGGGGGGATATGGTGTCCAGTTTTAATGGAGGGTCTCATTTACACAAGGAGAAGGAATATTGATGTCTGCACAAACTATGGGCCCAACAAACTAATGTTTGGCTGTATCAAAGGCAGCAGGAAGCTGAAGAGATGGCTCAGCTATTCAGAGCACTAGCTGCTCTTGTAGAGGACCCCGGTTTGGTTCTCAGCACCCACAAGGTGGTAACCATGTGTAACTCCCATTTCCAAGGAGATCTGATGCCATCTCCTGGACTCTACAGGCACTGCATGCATTTGGTACACATAAACAAGCAAACACCCATACACATTAAATAAAAATAATGAAAAGCCTTTTTCTTTTTAAAGAAGTATAGATTCTAAAAGAGAGAAATCCCATTTTGGTCTTCAAGGGAATAGCTTGGCCCATATAACTATGTCTGGTTTTGAGAAGGACCCCTCAGGAGGGACACTAACCATGGCCAATTATGTCATATAAAGGACTAAATTAAAGGAATTGGATAGGCCAAGTTAAATAAGGATTCTCTTCAAGTGGAAGACACTGAGATAAAATCAGACTTTGAAAGCAGGAAGGAGCATATTCTCGCTCTCTCTCTCTCTCTCTCTCTCTCTCCCTACCTATCCATTCATCCATCCAGCTGAGTGCACTTTCTGCATGTATGTCTGCAGGCCAGAAGAGGGCACCAGATCTCATTGTAGAAGGTCATGAGCCACCATGTGGTTGCTGGGAATGGAACTCGGGACCTCTGGAAGATCAGCCAATGCTCTTAACCACTGAGCCATTTCTCCAACCCCCACCACCTGTCCTTGAAGCAAGCTTTAATTAAATACTGGCCAGGAAGATGGACTCTTGCCAGGTCCACCCCTGGGTTCCTAGCAAATGGCCACCAGGCTGCATTCAAATAAAAGCAATGCTTTCTAACTAGTTTCCTAAAATAAATAAAGCTTATTACCTAAATAAAGTTTCTCCTTCTCTAAAAGAGGCAGAGACAAGGACAAAGTGGGGGAGATAAAGGTCAGCAGGGGCTATGGTTTCTGTTTGTACTGGAAGGGCAGAATGACTTTGTCCTTGTACTGATGTTGCTCTTATTGGAAATTAACAGCAATAATAAATAAACAGAAATAGTAACTGTATGGAGCTGTACATTTCCAGCAGTATGTAGAGTGCCTGCATTTATCTTTTGACCCAAATTTCACAACTGACTCCCCTCATTCAGTCAGTGTTAACTATGAAAGTTCCTGGTTCACAGACGATGCTCAAAAACCAGGTGTTCCCTTCCCTCTCTGAGGTTTCCAAATCCCCAAGTCTGCCCCGTGGATGTACCCTTTCCTTCCTCCATGGGATGCTGTAGGAGGCACAGAAAGAGGTCTTCTGTGCTCACAGGTAAGTACTAGGGGAAGTGGGATGTTCAGCACACAGTGTTGTTTCATGCTACAATTGCCATCTACCTAGAAGGCTGGACAGAGACTTGTAGGCTTGGTTACTAGCCTGGTGCCCTTTGCTCTGTGTGACAGAGACTTTTCTGGCACTGGCCCCTCCCCCAGACCATTATCATGCAACCTAAAGAATCAATCTTTAAGGACTTTACAATGAGTTTTGATGTAGTTAGGTCTGATCTGTATGTAGCTTACTTTGTTCCTTAAGGAGATTTTTGTATGCTTTGTTGTGCACACCGGGACTGAGTTAATCATCACAATAACGTTTATCACATTGTGCTGTGCTTAAATATGCCTAAAATAAACCACTAGAGGTCAGACTCTAGAAGTTTTAACCAACACTGCCTACTGAGTCCTGTTGAACAAAACTGCCTTCTTGCCTCTCTCAGAGGTCACTCTGCTAGCTGTGGAGATTGCAGACCCTCAGTCCCACCCTGACCCCTTAGGGTGTGGCCAATGACCAACCTTGCTATGTAGATCCTTGGGTAGGTGCAGACTTTGGGTTCGTTCAAACTGTTCCATGAGGGCCTTTGTTGTCTGGCAGTCAGAGCCAGAGAGCAGCCAGAAGATCCTCTCCATGTTGTAGGGCACCTGAATGGAGAGTCAGAATCCTAGGCACCCCCATTCCAACCCTTATCTCGTCCTGCCCGACCAACAGTCGGCCAGATCTATTCTTCCCGGAGCCCTACCTGAATGTCCATAGCGGATGCCAGGGTTGTTCTGACAACCTCACATAGAGAGAAGTCTCCCTTCTGGACAGTCCTGTGAATGATGTCATTGCTGTTCACTGCCACAACCAGATGGATTGGCAGGCCCATCTTCTGAGCAATGCACCCAGCTTGGGAACACAGGAAGGCAAGAGGATTTTGGGGTAAAGGCAAAGATTTTTTAAAATTTGAGTTTAATAATAATAATAAAAAAAGGCAAACTTTTTGCTGTGTAAAATGAGAGATGTGAGGAGACATAGGAGGGAGAGGAGGAAGCGACGTTGGATGGTCATCATGCCCTGAGCTACGCTTTAGCCACCTACCAGGAACTAGCAAACACATAAAGTATTGTGAACCAACCTCTAGCACCTCGAAGGTGCTAAAGGCTGAAATGCCTTGCCCAAATCCTACCAATGTGCAGGGTCTAGGTCTTTGCTTTCCAGCTTGTTTTAGGAAGATGTCTGCTGTTCACTGCTGATATGCAAGGGTAGTGACCCACAAGCTTCTAGGGCTTTTCCTGTCTCTGTCATCTTGCTGTTGGCACACTGAGATTACAGATAAGCACTACCACATCTAGTTTCATGTGGGCTCTAAGGATCCAAACTCAGGTCTTCAGATTTGTGTGGCAAACGCCTTACCTACTGACTTCTCTCTTTAGGTCCCTACTTTATTGGGGGGGGGGGGGGGGGATATTTTATCAATATCACACTTAATTTTGGAAATCCCATTCACACTTATGTCACTTGATCCTCACAGAAGCATTATAATGTTCTTCAGTGATGAGGAAAAATGGAAGCTCAGGAGGACCCAAAGGTTGAATGGGTCCTTATGGAGAAATCCCAGATGGGAATGTCCTCCACAGGTATTGCCCATGTGTTTTTTGTGCCAGGTGTTATGAAGGGCATAGCTATAGGTGGCATCGCTAAGTGGAAAGTGACATGAAAGGGAAGCACACCAGGTGTCACCCTCTGAATAGTGAGGACAGCAGCCTTCCTTGCCCAGCTGCCAGCACACTGTCCCCTCTATCTTCCTATAAGAAGTCAAGGGGTCTCCTAACTCAGATGCTTTTGTCATCTCACCCACTCTGTCCCTGATACCCTGAGAAGCAATGGCAGGGACAGAGTGACCAGAAATCTTAACGTCATTGCCTCCTTGAGAGACAGAAAAGATGTAGACTCCAGCCTGCCTGGGCTGTCAACTTGGCTCCACTACCAACCAGTGTGTAAACAGAGGCAAGCTAGCTTGTCTTTGTGTCTGGTTCCTCACTCTAAAACAGTAAGACTAGAACAGGTGAACCCTGGATACATCTACAGAGTCTTGTTATGCACTGACAGAGTCAACTGACCACGAATCAAAAACTATCCGAAGCAGGGTATGGTGGTATACCCTATGTTTCCAGTATTTGGTAAGCTGAGGCAGGAGGATGGAGACTTTCAAGACTAGCCTAAGGGCCTTAGGGTTACATAGTGAGACCTTTTCAAGAAAAAAATTTGCATCTGTATTAAACACCTTGAGACTTTTTCTTGCCATTATTCCCTAAAACACAATGGCCATTTAGCTAATATTTGCTTATAATATTAGTTATTCAACAGTATCTAGAGGTGATTTAAAGTACATGAGTATATATATATATTTATATGTTATATGCAAACATCATGCCATTTTACATATGGATCTTGATTCTCTGCAGATTTTGGCATCTGCAGGGGTCCTAGAACTAATTGTCCATGTACACAGGAGACAGCTGTGTTGTTTTAGTCTCATGAAATTGTTAACCCAGGAAGAGCACTTAGGGCAACATCACCTGGTGCATAGTTAATACGTGAGAATGTTCATTAGTACTTGGTCCCAGGACAGCACTTTCCCAGTACAAAGCTCATGTGCACCCTCAGTCAGACTTGTTCCTTACAGGCAGTTCTGAGCATATGATCAACTGAAGACTTGAGTCTGAGGAACTCTTTACAGCCATTGAGCAAGTAAGGGCAGAGCCAAGGTGGACCCCTGATGCCAGAGCCCTTTCTGTCATCTCACATGGTCCCTGGGTAGTGAGAACACTGTGCCATGGCACAAAGCAGGTGTCCCTCAGCAGGCAGTGGGTGGATCTGGGAGTCAACTGCAGATTTTAGGAAAGGCCACTGAGCTATGTTTGTTGGCTGAGCCTTGAGTTCTACCAGTGGTTGTGCAAGCACAGGCAAGGGTACTGAAACTTCCCAGGATTGAGCTCTTAACCTCTTTCTGCTTCAGGACCCTGGAATGTTCCACCCTCAGCCTCCGCAAGTTAGAAGGCATCCCATGTGGTTTTCTGTCCTCTGTAGAACAAAACACAACTTTCTCTCTCTCCATGTTTGTAGGCAGAAGACAACTTGAAAGACTGGGTGCTTTCTGGAAAGTCCATTTGCATCTCAGGGTCTCCTTACCTGCAAGGTTACCCCCAGCCCCTGTTGGCACTACGACCTCCACTATGGGCAGGGGGTACATGTCCAAGGATGGTGTACACTGGAAATAAGCGAAGAAGTGGTGTGCCATCTGCACCAGGACCCGGGACCAGTTGATGGAGTTTAAGCTCATTAGGTTGTGCCTCTGGACAAAGGCTGCATCAGCAAACACGGCCTTGATGGGTTTGTCAAGCTCATCACTATTTCCTTCCACTGCCAGGGGAGAGAGAAACGGGCATCTCTCAGCAGTAGAAGACCCTGGCACTCACTACTGGCTTTGAGGAGGCCCTCCCAGGCTCCGCCCATTCTCTCTCATCAGGTTTAGTCTCTGCTTCCTTCACTTTCATGTGGGTTAGCCTGTCTTTCCAGGCTCTGTATAAGCTCCTTAGGAATCTAGGTCTCTTGTTCTTGTGACTCTAAGTATTTGTTCTCACTTGGGAGAAAAGAAATGTGGTCAGAACCATTTGTAATGGTCTTGCAGTCTATAAAATCAGATATAAAATGTCAACATTCTGGCATACTGGGAAAAGAATCCCCATTGTATTCCAAGCCTTCACTATTCTGCAGAGTATGTCCTTCACTCTTCTGGAAAGAAGGGAGGATTGTTTACACAACAGAGCCCTACTGGGGCTGGGGTTAAATGGTCATTTCTCCCCGGTGGGTGAAGTATATATCTCCTGGTTCCTGCTCCTATGTGCTAGGTAAGCTTGCTTCGGCAGAAATTCTCCCTGAAGTTAGGTGTGAACATTGGTTTAATTTATAGAGTGAATTATTGGGTAAATTATTCACTGGTTTAACCTATCAGCACCCCAGTCTAGCTGCCTCAGTAATTGTACCAGAATTGACCCTTACCTGATACCTGTATCTAATTCTCCAACTGGATCCATACCTCAAGCAGAGGGGTGAAGATTACTGGGGGGCAGTACCAGGACAGCCATTAGGGTTGTAAAGTGTTCTCCCCTCATCACTATAGTGCAGCAGTACAGATGAGGGACTAACTGTAACCCCAATCAACCTGATCCCGTAGCGGTGGCCCCATTCCTTTGCCAAGATCAAGCCAATCTGTGCCTGGCAAGCCCATGGAGTCAGAGTTCAGTCCAAGTTGAACATGTGAGAAGTTCAGGCCACTGAGACTCAGAAGGATGGTTTCTGGGGTGCTAGAGAAATGACCACTGCTTTTAAGGAAGAACCAGAGGAAAAGGGAGACTTGGTTACCTCAAATCTTCATACTGTGACCTCAAGAGGAAGAAACCTAGAATTGGGCAGGGAAGATTGGGAAGTACTTGGATTCCTGATTGTAATGTTAAGTTTCAGAACCAACCAAGTGACAGCCAACTTCACCCTTGGACATCCCAGTTATAGAAGCTGGAAACTGTTCTTTCAGAGAGTCTCAGTTGGATTTTCTGTTAATTCCAGTTAAAAAACTATAATCAATAAGCATCTAGAATCTACTAAGTACTTGATACTTAGGAATTACACAATGTACATGGAAATTACTACTTTTATAAACCTGGTGGCTGGGTAAGACACTTTTCTATTGCTATTAAAGACATTTTGACAGAAACAACTTGTAGAAGGAAGAGATTTGGGGGCTTACAGTTTCAGAGGGTTAGAGTCTAAGACCATTAGAGCTATGAACATGGGGGCAGGCAGGCAGTCGTGAATCTGGAGCAGTAGCTGAGAACTTATATTCTTATCCAAAAGCATGAGGCACAGAGAGCTAACTGGGAATGGGCTATGGGCTTTTGAACCTTGAAGCCCACTCCAGTGACACAACTCTATCAAGCTCACATTTAATCCTTCCTAAGCAGTTCCACCAACTGGAGACCTCAACACTTTAGAACCCTGGAACTGAGCACGTTGCTTGGCTTAAGTTCTGCATGGCAGCCTACTTGTGACATTGGGCAAGTGCGAACATCACAGAGGTAGCATTGACAGACACTTGAACCAGCTCTAACAGTTCAACCCAGTAAATGCAGGTCTAAAGCCATATGTTAGTTAGTTTGGAAGCCTGTGAAGCCAGGAACTGCCCAGAGCTAAGCCAAGGCCCCTCAATACGTGACTAATCCTACCTACAAAAACAGCCATTCAAGCTGGACCACACAGTCCCTGCACTTACCTCCAAACACATGGACATTCTCCTTTAGCACAGTTGTCATCTGGAGTTCCTGAATCTTTGAGCAATGGCCTTTGGGCAAGAGAACAATAATGTCCACATTCTTGGATCCTTGAACACTCTCAATGGCAGCACTTCCCGTGTCCCCAGAAGTTCCTAGAAAGGAGACACCTCCCTTAGAACAAGGGGAATAAAGAATAAAATAACCTTAAAATATTAGAGCCCAATGTGGCAACACTGGCTTTCAACTATTTGAAAACTCGGTGCTGAGTACTTAGTCCAGGGTCTTTGGATATGCTGATAAAATCAAGACATCAACAAGTATACTGTACATCTAAAAATATCATCCCAGAAGGATCCACAGCCTCCAGCAGACTGACCAAGGGGACTGTGATGGTTAATCTTGTCAATTTGATGGTGTTAGGACCATCATGAAAACACACCTCTGGACATGTCTATAAAAGCATTTCCAGAAAGGTTTGACTGAGAAGAAACAACCCTGCCCTATGGGCTGTGGTCCTGATCAAAAGAAAACCAAGGAAGCAAGCTGAGCACCAACATCAATGATCTCTACTTCCTGACTGTAGAGACAGTGTGACCAGATGCCCCAAGCTCCTGTCACCATACCTTCAGCACCATGGTGACCTGTACTCTCAAACCTTCCTTCTTTAAGTTGCTCTCGTCACAGCAATGAGGAAAGTAACTAAAACAGAATCTGTGGCATTAAAACAGGTCAGAAACCCTCTAAAATGTAGTTCTCAATCTTCCTATTGATGCAACCCTTTGATACAGTTCTTCATGTTGTGGTAACTTCCAACCGTAAAATTATTTTCATTACAACTTCATAACTGTAATTTTCGACTGTGAATTGAAATGTAAACATCTGTTTTCTGATAATCTTAGACCCCTGTGAAAGGGTCGTTTGACCTTACCCCCAAAGGGATTGCAACCCACAGGTTGAGAACCACTGCTCTAGAAAAACTGATAGCATAAGCCTTAAAATACTCAATCAAGGGTATACTGTGCACTGGCAGCCTCCAGCTGGAGTGCTAAAGAACCCCGCTCCCTCCCAACACCCACCCACAACAATGGTGACATGCTTCTTCTTCTTCTCCAGGAAGTACTGCAGGAACTGTGCTGTGCAGGACAGGGACAGGTCCTTAAAGGCATATGTGACCCCATGCCACAACTCCAATATGTTCAGCCCATTCTTCAGCTTGCACAGATGAACCACATCTCTGTGGCGGAATCTGCTGAAAGCTTGGTCAATCAGATCTGTGAGAGTAGAGGTTGGCCAGAAGGTGACAGTATTAGCTCTTCAAGTTTTATTTCTGCCTCTTTAATCTTTAATGTTTATCTCCCATTGCCAACTAAAAAGCCCAGAAAATCTGATCATGACATACTTAGGAACAAGATTACACAGGAACAAGATTTTTCTAGAAAAATCTGGGAGGGCATGTATTAAACTGCTCATACACGCCACTTTAGAATTCTGCAGAGACCAGAACTGACTCTAGAAAACGTCTAGTTTTCATTTTGTATACTTCTTTATTGAGTCTTTTTATTTTAATTTTATTTACCCTATATGAATGGGTGTTTTGCCTGCTTGTATGTTTGTGCACCGTATGTACACAGTGCCAGAAGAGGCCAGAAGAGAGAGCCAGATCACCTGAAGCTAGAGTTACAGATGGTTGTGGCTGCCATGTGGATGCTGGGAACTGAATCTAGGTCCTCCAGAAGAGCAGTCAGTGCTCTTAACCACTGAGCCACCTCTCCTGTCCTGTAAGCATGTATTTTAATAGAAGATCAAGTCAGAGAGCAAATAAACCAGTTTTAACCTCCTAATTTTCTTCCCTGAACATGAGAGTTTCAAAAGCCAGTGCCGTTACCAGTGAAATCTCCCTCTCCCTCTCTCTGTCTGTCTCTCTGCCTGTCTCTGTCTCTGTCTCTGTCTCTGTCTCTCTCTCTCTCTCTCTCTCTCTCTCTCTCTCTCTCACGCTTGCAGATCAAGATGTAAGCTCTCAGCTACTGCTTCATAGCCTGCAGCCATGCTCCCACTGTGATGGTCATGGATTCTAACCCTCCAAAACTGTAAGCCCCAAATAAACTCTTTTTTTCCCCATAAGTTGCCTTGATCATGGAGACTTAGCATAGCATAGAAAAGTAACTAATACACACCCGAACCTATTGAACCAAAGTCTGCTTTTAATTTGAGATCCTCCAGGGAAATTCATTGTGTATGACAACCTGAGACAACCTATCCCAGGACATACAACAAGACCAGGTAGTAATCTAGGTGTCTTGATGACTGAGGGAGACATTTGTCAACACTCAAGCTTTTGGGTTGACTGAAAAATCCTTAGTCTTGATTTTTTAAAATAATTATCAAATTTCAGTAGGTCATTTGTCCTTCATCTCATTGGAGGAAGAGCAGAAGATTCTACTTCTGAAATTCTAGAATCAGGAAATATCTTACAAGATTTGAGAAAGGCAACTAGGGATTTTCTAGGGGTTAGGTAATGAATTTACAACTCAGGGAGGGATTGTGTGATGCTGAGTTGGGTTGGAGGTGTCCTTACCATTTAAGTCATGTCTTGGAATAAGCTCCAGGCCAATGAAGAGAGCACACAGCTCCTTCACCAGGCTGCGATAGGACAGCGTGCTCCAGTGACGCAGGGTCTCTTTGTCCAGCCTAGGGAGTTCTTCTGGCATGTAGAGGCCCCCATCTGGTGCATAACCAGAGAAGAGGGCTCCCTCAAAGTTGACCCATGGGGCCATTCCCCGGGTGCTAGTGTACCACATGGTCCTGGAGGTCTGCAAAGAGAGAGTCCCGGAGGCAGCCGGGCTTCAAACTCCCAGCACCTGACAGGAAATTTAAGTATACACAGTCCTTTGACCTATCCTTTGAGCCACCACTCACTGGAATATGTATCTCAGACACAGTGATGTCAGCCCTAACCTGAGTCTCAACTCAGCTTTGTCAAGTCTTGTGTAAATCATGATCCTTCTGGTCCAAACAGACAATTCCACTGAGTGTCCTACCTTGAAGTGTGGGTATTGGAGTATGCTGGGAAAAGAGAATCACAGCCCTTACCAGTAACAAAGAAAACCTTGGGATGGAGAAAGATCATATCAATAGCAGGTAACTGCCATTTTGGCAGGCTTCTTAGTAAGGAAAAGACCAGAACACCTGATTGGCAAATGCTGGTGTGGATGTAGGGGAAGGGGAACATTCATTCACCATTGGTTGGAATGCACAGGAATTTAGCCACTATAGAAATTAGTGTGGAGACTCCTCAAAAACCTAGACATGGATCTATCATATGATCTAAATATACCACTCCTGTCTACATTCCCAAAGGCCTCTATATCCTACTACAAAGATACTTGCTCACCCATGATCATAGGTGTTCTACTCACAATAGCCAGGGAATGGAGACAATCTAGATGAATGGATAATTGGGAGTCAGTTTTCTTCAGGGATACAGGCTCTCAGAGGCTACTCATGCTCCAGTAGATGGCCCCATACCCATGCGCTAAATGATCTCAGTGGGTTTTTTGTTTGTTTTTAAGTGAGAGACCACATGAAGTTGGGAGGGGAAATGGTGGGGAGAAGTCAGAGGGGAAGGAATAGGGATCAAAATATATTATATGCATGTATGCATTTTTTTTAACCCATGTCCCAGGAAACCCCCTAGTCCTATGCATATCATGATGGTTGGGCATTATCACCAATAACTGTTACCCTAATCTTGCAGCCTAGTTTAGAAGGCTCGAAGTAGAGCTTACATACTGTCTTTGAAACTCTCAGAGCTGATTGGCTCTGGCTACCTGGCATGGATTCAGGGCCCTGTGAACGTTTGAATGACAGAGATTGCAACAGAGTTTATGGTTTCCATGGTTGAACCTGTCAACCTGACTACACATACCTCCCAATACCACTTAGGCATTTCTGCACCCCTGCCCACAAGAAGGGGAAATCTGACATTGATCTAGAAGAATCCTAGTTTCCCTTTCCTTCCCTTTGGCCTCTCCCTGACCCTGTAGATGGAACCCAGGTCTATTCTAGGCAATTGCTCTGCCATTGAGCTCCACCTCCAGCCCTGAAATCTTGGTTTCCTCCTCCAGATCTCTGACATTTGTGGATCCACAATGAGTTCTACATGAGCTGCCATGTACCACTCTGCTGCCTACAAATGCACATGCATCAATTTAGAGGCAAAGTTGTGCTAAATTACCAACCAGGCAAGTCCGACCTTTTGACATTGCAACATGACTTTGCCATCTACAAAGTTTAGACCTCAGAATGATGCCATCAAGTTACAAGAGAAAGTGAATAAATGAAATCACATGTTTTAAGTTTACGATTTTGTTTTGGGCCTCCTCATTCATAGCTATCCTCAGTCACATGCATTAGACATGCCTGAAACCAAGAATATTATTAAATAGAACTGAGGTGGATCATGTAATGCTAAGTCAATGGGTATAAACAGAAATGACATTAGGAATCTGGGATATTCAGTCAGCCCACAGTAGTCCATGACTAGGAACACAGCGTCTCAGAAGGCAGAAGCAGGATCAGGAGGTCGAAGGTTTAGCAGTGTCTTCAGTAGCTACAGGGAATTCTGAAATGCTGTGGACAATGTTAGCGCCTATGCAAACTGTCCTGAAATCTTTGCTGTATAACGTTTCTGGACCTGACTAAAGGAAATGCTGTCAGCGAGTTCTACGAATCAAACTGCTGCAGGTGCCCGGCCGGGCAGAAGCAGGTGGAGCTATAAGGAATAGCTCAAAGGAACATTTTTCCTATGCCCTGTCCTCGGTGGAATGGACCACATGATACCCTGACACGGAGGTGGAGATTCTGCAACCCAAGAAGGACATGAACAAGGAACAGAGGCAAGAGCCTAGCTTGAGCTCAGCATGTGGCAGAATAAGAAGATGGCCTGGTTAGCAAAGGGGCCCAAGCTTCTCACAGGATTAAGGGCTGTCTCAGTTCTGAAAGATCACTTCAAGGGACAGCGTTCCCGACCTAACAGAAGAAAGCTACAAGAAACACAGCTAAGGGTTCTTTTTTTTTTTTTTTAAAGACTGCTGTGTGAGGGCTCTGGATTCCTGGATTCAGATCTCCGCTGTACATTACTGTGATAATTACTTTTTGGAACTTCTCTGGATTTTATTCCAGAGCGGAGACAGGGCAATAACCAAGATAAATAATAATAACAGTAATATTCGCCTTTGTGGCGGGGCGGTGGGTGGGGGTGGGGAGGCATGGAGATTTGCCCCTAGTTGCAGATCGCTACACTCTCAGGTTGGAGTTTAAAGCCAGGGCTGGAAAGGAGGGAGGTGTACACCCGTTGGCGAGCTCACAGAGGCCTAAGGCCCCATCCCCACCCTCTGAACACAGCGCACTGTCCTGAGTTTCGGGGTTCTTCCTGCACTGCCAAACCCTGGCTGCAGGTGGAAAACATGAGAAATCCTGCACCCGCGAGGGCTGCTGGGGCTGCTGCTATCCTAAGGTCCCAGCTTTAAAACGGTGGCCCGGAAGCCAAGCTGAGTTACGGGCACCAGGACAGCAGCCAGGAATCAGGCACGTCACCGCGGAGAGGCGGGGTGTGGGGCACGCAGTGGGGGACTGAGGGAGGTTACCGTAGGGGCGTGGAGCTGCCTGGCGACCCGAGTCCAGTGGGCGACGTGCACAGCTCTGACTTCTCAGAGCCGGAGGTTCTGATTTTAAAGCCAAAGCTGGAGTGGAGTTCCTCCAGAGGGCGGAGGAGGGGAAGTGGAGGAGGGACTTGGAGGAGGGGTAGAAGACAGAGCTTGGAAGCCAGGAGTAGGGGGGTAGGGTGGGGGACACGGTGGACACAGGGACACTACTAGCCTTTGTGCTCACTGAGTGCCTTTCAGGCCCTGGATTCTCTTTTAGACTCATGATCTTCACTGAGACGCAATGGAATAAAAGCTGATGACATTTTGTTCTGTTTTTGTTTGTTTACTTATTGAGAGACCTGTCTCTATGTAACTCTGGCCACTCAGGAGAATCTATGTAGACCAGGCTGGTCTTGAACTCACAGAGATTTGCCTGTCTTTGCAAATCCCTTCCCCAACTCCTCTGCAGAGTGCTAGGATTAAAAGCTTTGTTTTGTTTTTAGATGAGAAATCAGAGGGCAATGTGGGAAGAAGGCTTTCCACCCTTCCATCCTTTGGCTTTCAAGATTCTGGTCCACATAAATCCAAGAGCCTGTGCTAAAATCCACCAGATGGGTGCATCATTTAGCCAAAAAATTCTTAATAGAATAATACTATTTATGAAGCATAAGTCTAGTCTAGGGTAAAATCTGACTCAGTTTCCCCCTCCCCTTCCTTTTCTCTATGTCCTCCTCCCCTTCTTCATGGAACCTGATTATGTAGCAAAGGATGATCTTGAAGTCCCATCCTTCTGTCTCCATCTCCTGAGTGCTGAGATCACAGACTTGTGTCACTAACAGCTTATGATGGGAATCGAACCAGAACTTAGTGTGTACTGGGCAAGCAGCTGAGCTGTATTCCCAGGCCCTAATTTATTCTTCAAGGAAGGGGGGGGGAGCGAGAACTTGGGGAAATTTTTCTCCAAACATGCCCCAATGTCTCTGGATTTATATTCACGCTCCTGGATAAGCATAGGTTTGAAGATAGACCAGACAGGTTCGGTCTAAGATTTACTCTTGGCCCTGGCCTTGGCCTGATCTTTGCCTGTCTCCCTCTTCCTCTGAGGTCTCTGCTTATTCAAGTTGCCTACTGTCTAATCCTCTTCTACACACTCCATCCGCTAGGCAACAGTCTATGAAGCTTCCACTGACCAGCCAGCTCAGTCTCCTGAGTAAGAGGCACTAAGAGACTGTCCCTACTAAGGGTATGGGATAAGTCTTCTGAACACAAAACAAGGCCAGAGGCTTGCCACAGAGTTGACAGAGGTCAGAGGCACCAACCCATTGAGGGGTACAAGTCAGTCAGGGACCTTCTCCAAAGTGTTTCTGTGCTTTCCATGAGGTGCATTTAATCATTCAGAAGCCAAGGAAACTGGAACTCACAAAATGTCACAAAAGTCAGCAGTGTTTGTTACAGTGTTCCCAAAGAAATCATCATGAGCATACAAGGACAGTCTTGACAGTCACATGGCTCTTCCATCCAGCTCTCTGCCTGGCTCAGTCAGGCCTACAGGACAGCACCATCCTGGGCCCAAAGGGCAGCCAAAAGCTCTTCTGTGAAGTGTACTTTGACTCCTCACCAAGGAGAGGAGCTAATGGCTGGAGACAACTGAGTTAATCATTAGGAGTTACTACCTGGGGCAGTCAAGACAGGAACTCCAGGAAGAAGGCTGACTTTGAGAACAGGCTGCATAGTAAACTGAGGTGTTCATATTCTATACTGGAGTCACAAATGACTTTCTTCCATTTTTCCTAACAGTCTCTTATTTTTTAAAAAATATGCAGTAGTAATATCAAATAGTCAGACTAGGGCTTGGAGACTGGAGCAGTTCAAAGCATTGGCTGCTCTTCTAGAGTTCAGTTCCCTCATCACTATCTGTAATTTCAGATGAAGGGAGACCTGACTCCCTCTTTTGACCATCAGTATCAGGCAGGCAAGTAACAAGCGTATATGCAGGCAAAACACTCACACAGTTAAAATAATAAAAAAATAAAAATACACAGACCAAGGCATTTTTTTTTCTGTTGTTTTGTTTTGTTTTTCAAGACAGGGTTTCTCTGTGTAGCCCTGGCTGTCCTGGAACTCACTCTGTAGACCAGGCTGGCCTCGAACTCAGAAATCCACCTGCCTCTGCCTCCCGAGTGCTGGGATTAAAGGCGTGTGCCACCACTGCCCGGCAATCATGCCCCAAACAGATCGGGTAAAATTAGATATAGCACCTCACAGGCTGTCAAAATTGATTTCAGCTCTGAGGCCACACACATAACTAAAAAACAAAACAAATCTTAATTGCATCAAAAGAGAGCAGAAAGAAACCACAGGATTCAGAATAATTAAGCGGTGTGTTTTGCTTTCGTTCCCAATGTGGATGGCAAACCTGTGCGGAACCCAGACCTTCTTTCACATGGCAGTTTGAGGAGGCTAGACAACTACATGAACCCAAAGGGGAGAGGAAGCTGAGATGACCAGGGCTCACTGCTTCTCTGTCTCTCCTTTCTTGAACTCTTGTTTCAGTTTATAATCAGCCATGGTGGTCTTGATTGTGTTATCTCCCAGCAGAGCTCCTGGGTGTTGTCTGTGGTCTTAAAAGTCAAGGCTTTTTGTCCTCAACCTCCCCTCCCTCTGTTCCCCGCCCCCCCCCGCCCCGCCCCCCCCCGCCCCTGCCCCCCCCCCCCCCAACAAGTGGCTGGAGGCCACTGCAGAGCCACAGCCTAAACTTTTCAACAGAAGTGTCAGCAATCATCTCCTGCTCATATACTTGAATCTGTAATTTCAGACTATCAGGAAGGAACGCCAGAAACCCCTTCTTTTTCTGCACAAGCTAAGAAACCCCATCTGCCCTCCTCCCCCCAAACCCTCCCACAGAGAAAAAAAACACCAGGTTGATATGCTATCACCCCTTGTCTCTGCGTTTCTAGCAACCTGCTCAAGAGTGCCCGCCGAGAAGCTCAGTTTTTGACTATATGAGCACAATCCCAGCTCCTAGTTAACAGGTCATCAACCCTGACCCCAGACCCAGAAAGCCCCCTTGCTTTAGCCTGGATAGATGACTTCACTGACCTCCACCTGTGAGATTGGTGAATTTACCAGAGAGCTGCCTTCTAATTGTGATCTAATCTGGCATATATCTGCATCACCAAGGGAAAGAAAAAGCTTCTCAGTGATTCACCAACCAATCAAGTTTCAAGCCCATGTTTCTGTGATTCTCAAGAAGACCCACAACCTTCTTGTGCTAGAGCAAGGCTGGAACTGACTGATCCAGGGAGGGCATCTCAGGCTCCAAAGCAGCCCCAGGGCAGACTCCAGCAGTCTCAGGTCTCACCTAGGCTGGTCACCAGCTCACTATGTCTATAGAGAAGATGACCCTGAATTTCTGGTCCTCCTGCTCTTTCCAGCATTGTTTCTTTTGGGGGAACCTCTGGGCATAAATAGTGATAATGGTTACACACATTTATATATTTACAAAGGACTGTGGGGTTGTATGTGCTAAGGAAATGAAGCTTATGCATGAAAATTATATTATTTAAATTATATTATTATATACTTATATTATTTAAATTATAATTAAAACTGTGAAGATAATGCTTCTCAAATAGGAAAATGCCCAGGGCCCCAAGTGATAGACTGAGTCCCAGGAAGGATGTTGGTACTATGACCAGAATCCCAGGATTTACTGTTACCTGTTACTTTCAGATGAATCTTAAAAAAAGTACCATTTCTTCAGAGAGCTAGCAATCTGAGAAGATGGTGGGTTAATTAAACTGGACGATTATTTAATGTTAACTGTTGTGGGCTATGCACCAGGCTGTCGTTGACCGTGGGCTTTCCCTGACTATGGCAGAAGGTAAGGGGCACCTAAAGGTCCACCAACAGACTCCAGTGGCAGGTCTCAAAGGGGGCCACATGATGACCCACAAATCTGACCAAGGTATGTGAGGATAAGCAGGAATGAGTTGCCCGAAGGCTTTCTAGAGCAGCTCATGGAGGCATTATACATCCTATGACCCCAGCAGCAAGGAGAACAAAGCTAAGATGACAATAGCTTTTATAGACCAGGCTAGTAGAAATAACAGGAAAAAGCTTCAGAGGCTAGAAAGACAGGATAGGCCGTTGAGGGAGTTAGTGCAGGTTGCTGAGAAAGTCTACCATAACAGGAAGACACAGGAAGAGAAGGAGCAGAGAAAGAGAAAGGAAGAAAAGCAACAGGTTCCATGTGTATGTGGTTTTTCTGTTGTTTTTGTTGCTATTGAAGACCAGCTGTATTTGTGGAAAGATATTGTGTAAATTTGGTTTTGTCACAGAATATCTTGTTTTCTCCATCTATGGTAATTGAGAGTTTTGCTGGGTATAGTAGCCTGGGCTTGCATTTGTGTTCTTTTAGAGTCTGTATGAGATCTGCCCAGGATCTTCTAGCTTTCATAGTCTCTGGTGAGAAGTCTGCTGTAATTCTGATAGGTCTGCCTTTATATGTTACTTGACCTTTTCCCCTTACTGCTTTTAATATTCTTTCTTTGTTTAGTGCATTTGGTGTTTTGAAGATTATGTGATGGAGGAATTTCTTTTCTGGTCCAGTCTGTATGGAGTTCTGTAGGCTTCCTGTATGTTCATTGGCATCTCTTTCTTTAGGTTAGGAAAGATTTCTTCTATAATTTAGTTGAAGATATTTACTGGTCCTTTAAGTTGGGAATCTTCACTCTCTTCTATACCTATTATCCTTAGGTTCTGTCTTCTCATTGTGTCCTGGATTTCCTGGATGTTTTGTGTTAGGACCATTTTGCATTTTGCATTTTTTTTGACTGTTGTGTCAATGTTTTCTATGGTATCTTACTCACCTGAGATTCTCTCTTCTATCTCTTTTATTCTGTTGCTGATGCGTGCATCTATGACTCCTGATCTCTTTCCTAGGTTTTTAATACTCCCCCCCCCCCGTTGTCTCCCTTTGTGATTTCTTTATTGTTTCTGTTTTCATTTTTAGATCCTGGATGGTTTTGTTCAATTCCTTCACCTGTTTGGTTGTGTTTTCCTGTAATTTAAAATCAATTCTTCATAGAGTTAGAAAGAGCAATTTTTGCAAATTCATTTGGAATAACAAAAAACCTAGGATAGCAAAAACCATCCCTGACCTCAAGCTGTACTACAGAGCAGAAGTAATAAAAACTGCATGGTATTGGTACAGTGACAGGCAGGGAGATCAATGGAATAGAATCGAAGACCCAGAAAGGAACCCACACACCTATGGTCACTTAATCTTTGCCAAAGGAGCTAAAACCATCCAGTGGAAAAAAGACAACATTTTTGACAAATGGTGCTGGCTCAACTGGCATCAACATGTAGAAGAATGCAAATTGATCCATTCCTATCTCCCTGTACAAAGCTCAAGTCCAAGAGGATCAAGGACCTCCACATAAAACCAGATATACTGAGTCTAATAGAAGAGAAAGTGGGGAAAAGTCTCAAACACATGGGCACAGGGGATAAGTTCCTGAACAGAACACCAATGGCTTATGCTCTAAGATCAAGAATCGACAAATGGGACCTCATAAATTTGCAAAGCTTCTATAAGGCAAAGGACACTGTCAATAGGACAAAACAGTAACCTACAGATTGGGAAAAGATCTTTACCAATCCTACATCTGATAGAGGGCTAATATCCAATATATACAATGAACTCAAAAAGTTAGACTCCAGAGAACCAAATAACCCTATTTAAAAATGGGGAACAGAGCTAAACAGAGAATTCTCAACTGAGGAAACTCGAAGGGCTGAGAAGCACCTAAAGAAATGTTCAATATCCTTAGTCATCAGGGAAATGCAAATCAAAACAACCCTGAGATTCCACCTTACACCAGTCAGAATGGCTAAGATTAAAAAAACTCAGGTGACAGCAGATGCTGGCGAGGATGTGGAATACTCCTCCATTGCTGGTGGGAATGCAAGCTGATACAACCTCTCTGGAAATCAGTTTGGCAGATCCTCATAAAAATGAACATAAATACTACCTGAAGACCCAGCTATTACACTCCTGGGCATATATACTCAGTAGATGCTCCAACATGTAATAAAGACACATGTTCCACTATGTTCATAGCAGCCATATTTATAATAGCCTGAAACTGGAAACAACCCAGATGTCCCTCAACAGAGGAATGGATACAGAAAATGTGTATATTTACACAATGGAACACTACTCAGCTATTAAAAATAATGACTTCATAAAATTGGCAGGCAAATGGATGGAACTTGAAAATATCATCCTGAGTGAGGTAACTCAGTCACAAAAGAACAAACACGGTATGTACTCACTGATAACTGGATATTAGCCCAAAAGGTTGGAATACCCAAGATTCAATTCACAGACCGTATGAAGCCTAAGAAGAAGGAAGACCAAAATGTGGATGCTTCAGTGCTTCTTAGAAGGGTGAACAAAATACTCATGGGGGAAATATTGAGACAAAGTGTAGGGCAGAGACTGAAGGAAGTGCCATCCAAAGACTGCCCCACCTGGGGATACATCCCATATACAGCCACCAAACCCAGATGTTCTTGTGGATGCTGGGAAGTGCTGGCTGATGGAATCATGATAGGCTGTCTCCAGAGAGGCTCAGGCAGAGCCTGATAAATACAGAGGCGATGCTCAAAGCCAACCACTGGACTGAGCATGGGGTCCGGGATGGAGAAATTGGAGCTGAAGGAGCTGAGGGGGTTTGTAGTCCCATGGAGGGAGCCCCCAGAGACTGGACCACCAATCAAAGAATACACATGGAGGGACCCATGGTGCTGGCCACATATGTGGCAGAGGAGGGCCTTGTTGGCCATCAGTAGGAGGAGAGGCCCTTGGACCTGTGGGTGTTAGATGCTCCAGTGTAGGGGAATGCTAAGGAGGGAAGAGGGGAGTGGGTGGGTGGATGGGAGCACCCTCATAGAGGCAGGGGGAAGGAGATGGAGTAGGGGGTTTCCAAAGGGGAAAACATTTGAAATGTACATAAAGCAAATATCCAGAAATAAATAAAATAAAATAAAATAAAATCCTTATCTGCATAGAGTTTGCATCTGGCAATATAGGGATAACATGTAAATAAACAAAACTATTTAATAAAAAAGAAAGAAAAGAAAAAAGAAAAGCAACAGGGAGGGAATCTACAGAGAGTCCTGATTCTCAGGTTAGGGGATAAATACAAGTTGTTTGAGCCCTGAACAGGGCACCCCAGGACCTAGACTGGCCTGGGTTGAGATGGCAGGGATCAGAAGGGCCACCAATCAGTCCCCAAGAGCTCAGAGCCCAAGCCTCCCCAGTGTCTCTGTGCCAATGTCTGATGTGGAAGGAGGCCTAGGATGGAATCAGGCCCCACATTACCTGGCTCCTAGAACAAGGGATCCTGCTGAAGTACCAATCAGTGTGGAATACTCCCTTCCTGCCTGTGAAGAATCCTGGGCCCCAAGACTAAGGAGGACTGTCGAGAGGGGACTAAATGCCTCTTGGAGGATCTGGGAGGATTGGGATACAGAGCCTCAGCCAAGAAGGCCCAAATCTGCCAGAGAAAAGTAAGTTATTTGGCTATCTGCTGAAAGACAGCCAGTGCTGGCTCACCAATGCTCTAAAGGAGACCATCCTGCACATCCCTCCTCGGTAGAGCCCCAGGCAGGTACGGGAATTCCTGGACATGGCTGGTTTCTGCTGGCTATGGATCCCACAGTCTGTTGAATTGGCTGTCTTCCCTCTATCCCCTGACTAAAAACGAACAGCCCTTCCATTGGGAGGAAGAACAACAGGCTTCTGACATGATCAAGCAGGCTCTGCTCAAGGCCCCTGCTCTAGGACTGCCTGATGCCAGTAAACCTTTCCACCTTTATGTGGCTGAAACAGGGGGATAGCTAGAGGGTGCTCACCCAGCAGCTGGGCCCCTGGAAGTGCCCAGTTACCTATCTGTCAAAGAAATTCAACGCTGTCACTGCTGGGTGGCTTTGCTTGCCTATGGATAGTGGCAGCGGTGGCAGTTCTAGTTAAAGACACTGATAAATTGACTCTGGAGCCGAACCTGACTGTGACATGTCTTAGAGATCATTGTTCGCCATCCCCTGGATCAATGGTTGACCAATGTCTGCATGACTCATTATCACACTTTGTTGCTAAATTCAGATTGGGTGACATTTATGTCACCAGTGGCCCTCAATCAGGCCACTCTGTTACCCAACCCCAACCTTGACCCGCCAGCTCATAATTGCCAGCAGATTCTAGCTGAGGACCAGGGATGACGAAAGGAACTGTCAGATTGGCTACTCCTACAGAGGTGACCTGATTCACTGATGGCAGCAGCTACCTGGTGGAGGGACAATGCAAGGCATGGGCCACCATTGTGGATGGGAGCAGTGGTCTGGGTGGAACCACATCCTCCAGGAACACCAGCCCAAAAGGCAGAGCTAATAGCTCTGACCAAATCCTTGGACCTGGGGGCAGGCAAAAAGATCAACATCTACACAGATAGCAGGTATGCCTGTGCCACAGCCCATGTCCACAGAGCTATATGCCAAGAGAGAGGACTGCTCACACCAGAAGAAACAAACAAGAAATCCTGGATCTCTTGGATGCCCTAATAAAGCTGGTAACCATGAGTATTATTTACACCCAGGACATCAGAAAGGAAGAAAGTCAGTGGCCTGAGGCAATAACCAGGCAGATCAAGTGGCTCGAGAAGTGGCAGGAGCCTATCCTGGTTATGGGCCTGCAAGAAACACCTGCTGGGAAATGGGACTAGACTAAGAGATGGCCTCACTTAGAATACACTGAAGAAGAAAGGACTCAGACTGCTAGCCACCCTACCAACTATCACCTAGAGAAAGAAGGGAAATGGCACACAAGAAAGAAAACTATGCTCCCCAGAAGGCAAGCAAAAGACTTACTAGGCCAAATGCACAGATGGGCTCATTTAGGGGATAAAAAGCTTGTCCAAGCAGTTAAGGGACCTAACGTATGTATAATAGGACTCAGGTTTTGGGCCAGAAAGATAGTAGGACAGTGTAAGGTATCCCAGCAAGTGAATGCTTATGCAGCCAAGAGTAAACAGGGCAAAAGACCTAGGGGAGAACAGCCTGGGGTATGTTGAGAATTTAAGCCAGGAAAATATGGTTACAAATACCTTCAGGTGTTCATAGATACTCTCTCTAGATGGACTGAGGCATTCCCCACCAAGCGGGAAACAGCTACCATGGTATCCAAGAAGATATTAGAGGAAATTTTCCTGAGGTTTGGAGTGCCCAAGGCAAGTGGACAAGACAATGGTTCTGCTTTATCTCTCAGGTAAGCCAGGGGGTGGCAAAAGTATTGGGGACAGATTGGAAACTTTATTGTGAGTACCGTTCCCAAAGCTCAGGGCAGGTAGAGAAAATGAATAGAATCCCAAAAAAGAGACCTTAACTAAATTGTCCTTAGAGGCTGGCTCAAATTGGGTGATACCTCTCCCCTTGACCCTGTTCCGAGCTTGGAACACCCCCTACCATTTTAACCTGACCCCTTTTAAGATCATGTGTGGTACTCCAACTTCCTTGGTGTTCACTTGTCCCTCCCAGGAGGTATCCCACAGCATAAGATTTGGCCTAAACTGTCTGCCTTAAATGCTCCAAGGATGCCAGAGACCCCTCACCACTTCCAGATTGGTGACTTGATCTATGTAAAGAGGCATTGGGCATAATAGTTGGAACCCCAATGAAAGGGACCCTTCCTGGCGCTGCTAACTACTACCACAGTCCTCAAGGTAGATGGTATTTCAGTCTGGGTGCACACTTCCCATGTGAAACCTCCAGATACCCTGTTCCCCAGAGACCCCTGCTGGATGGTACAGGAGATGGACAATCTTCTCAAGCTCAAGATCACTCGACCTTGATCATGACTGCTTGTGGTACCTTTGGACAGCATTCACTGTCTCCCTTCTGTTGTGGTTGGAGGTGGCTGGGGCAGCTAGCAGGGCCTCTGCTTTGGTCTTACAAAGGGAAAATTATGACATTCTGAGGGCAGCCATTGATTTAGATATAGAGAGAATAGAAGCTTCCATCAGTCATCTTAAAGAATCACTGACTTTGTTATCAGAAGTACTATTACAGACTAGGAAGAGATTAGACTTGACTTTTCCTCCAGCAAGGAGGGCTATGTGCTGCCTTCGCTGAAGAGTGTTGCTTTTCTATAGACCATTCTGGGGTTGTTAAAGATTCAGTGGCCAAGGTGAGAGTAGGGTTAGCCAAGCAGAAGAGAGAGAGAGAACAGAGCCAGGGCTGGTTCGAGTCTTGGTTTAACCTCTTAGTTAACCGCCCTCATATCTACATTGTTAAGACCTTAATTGTTCTCCTGCTATTGTTGGCTTTTGGCCCCTATATTTTGAACTGCTTGGTTGCTTTTGTTAAATAACGCATAAGTGCAGTACAGCTAATGATCTTAAAGCAGAAATACAAAAAACTAGATACAGACGACCAGGAGTATGAGCTGCATAGCTATCAACAATAGCTTCAAGATTGAAGCATGCACAAGAAAAAGGGGGGAATGAGAAGTCAGCTCAGGAACTTTTCCACCAGCACATGGGCACCTCTCCCCTCTTAGATGAAACAGGTTAAAGAGCACATCTGCTGGAAGAGAGGGGATGATTAAGCCCCTATAGACCAATCAGTTTAAAAGTCACACTGTTCTGCCAATCACATTATACCTAATAGCTGATACTCAAAATACCATATAAAAGCTTGCTGAATGGGCTCTATGTGATAGTTCTCCCCTGCCTTGGTGTGCAGGATGACCCCAGAATGCTGGGTCAATAAATTCCTCTTGCATTTTGCATCAATCCCTGACTCCATGTGTTCACTCGGGGGTGGTCTCCGGTAAGTAAAGGCTCCCCAGAGTCTTACACTGCTTGTGTGTGTTAAGAACAATGTGAGTACAGATGAGGGTAGGGAACGAAGGGTGGGCTGGCTAGTGTTATGTCTACTCTACACAAGTCATTTTGGAAGAGGGAATTGTAAAAGCATTGGGCTTTTCTGTGCTCCCTCTATCTCTGAAACAATGACATAGAGACCTGGTATATTTATTAAAAGCTTCAAGCACTAAGCCGGGCAGATTCTGATCTATTCTAACCTGACTAAGCTGGCCTGGCCTACTTCCCAGCCTCCTTTGCGAACACATGTGGGTTACCTGCCATCTTGTCTTGCCTTGGCCTCCTTCTTCATTCATGTCTCATGGTAGCTCCCCAGGTCTCTGAAGGCTACTCTCTTTCTCTGGGCAAGGAAGGCTGATCAGCTCTTTCCTGACCAATCAGAAGATGATGGAGAACGATGTTTTACAAAATACCAAGTCAGGAAATGCTTCATAAGAATGACAATATCAAAATCTGGACTGGATCTCTGTGTACAGAAATCAGTATTCAAATAAACAGTACACAAAAGACAACCCCCAACAGGGAAGCTTAACTGAGAAAACGCCAAGCCTATGTGCATTTTCTAGAATAATGATTGCTGTGGTTGGTGGCATCCCCTGGCCTGCAGGCTGAGCAAACCATGGGGAGCAAGCTAGTGAGCAGCACTCCTCTGTGGCTTCTGCTCTAGTTCCTGCCTCCAGGTTCCCGTCCTGCTTGAGTTTCTGTTCTGACTTCCTTCAATGATGAATTGGGCTATGGAAGTATAAACAAAATAAACTCTCTCCTCCCGGTTGCTTTTGGTAATGTTGTTTCAATGAAGCATCAGGAAACTCAACTAAGACAGGGACTCACCCGTTAGAGTCACTGAAGACATCATGGAGCAATATTCCATATGTGGCGCTTGAGTCTGGGAATGGAATATGAAACGAAAGGGCAGTCTCAATATGCTCTCTTGAGTGGCAAGGGAGTCTCCTAAGTCAGGGTGCTGATGGCTGATGGAGAGTTGGATGGAGAAGATGGTAGTCAACCTGCTGGGCAAGTAGGCATTTTCCAAAGAGTCTGGAGGGTGGGGAAGGAAGATCCCTGTGATCCCAGGTGCTCGAGACACTTCTCCAGCAGCTACCTCCAACCTCTTTAGCAGAGTGATCTCTGGGATGGCTTGGGTCATGCTTTCTGATGAAGTACAGAAACTTGCTGATGATGTTCCTGTTTGCTTTCATGTTCCCTTCTAAGGTAGATTCAAGTCTCCTTTTATGACTGTGTGACATCTATCTGTCTTGGTAAGTATTCATGGGGGTCAGAGAAAAGGGTGGTGTGTCCTGCAAACAGCAGAGAGATGGGTGTCAGAGCAGCTACATAGGTGCTCTGTTCAGACTTGCCATCTGTATTTTTACATTCTTTAAGAATGTCAGTGATAAATGTTTCCTCACTGGTGTACACTGTGACATAGGCACAATAGTTAGTGTGTGATTTTAGAACATTCTCTTTTGAACCTTCAGAAATTTTGTGAGAAGGTGCTATGGTAGAGAGGCAGGTGTGAACTCCCCCCCCCCCAGCTTTGTTGGGTCTGACAAGAAAGACTTTGTATTGAATTCATTGGTCTTCATATTTAAAATCCACAGTATGTTTGTTTTACTTGCTTCCCCTGGGGAAATATGTACAAAAACCCGTTTGCCCCAGATTGGACACCAACAAAAGACCAAAATAAGGATTTCATTGAAGTCCACCTTTTAAGCCAATGGGTAAGAGGTTACTTACAGGTGCCTGGGTGACCCCTAAAACATCACCACAGAATCCCACCCCATTGTGGGTAATGATCTCATGGAAGCTACATCATGGAGTCTTGCCTTACATTCATCCTCTTCTTTCTGTAGGTTCTAGCATGTCCCAAGATCATTTGCAGCTTAGGGGTGGTAGGAACAGAAGGAAATAATGGCTAACATCCCAGTGCTACTTCTGGGTGAGCTGCCTCAGTTCCACTGCACTAAGCCAGGAATGAAAGTTACTCTTTTGTCATTTTCTTCTTGGATGTGTAAAGATTCACAGATACTCCACCCCCTCCCTTAAAGACACAAACTCATGTAGTCTGGGCTAGCCTTTAACTCACTATGAGGTCAGGAGTGACCGTAAACTTCTGATCCTCCTAACTCCACTTCTGATAACAAGCATGTACCACCACACCCATTTTATGGGCTATGTCTCAGGATCCTGGGCTCTATCCATGATAGACAAGCAATCAACTATCTGAGCCATGCCCTTCATCCCCACAGTTATGTCTCGCAAAGGCTATTGGCACCATTAGAGAAGGGCTGAGCAGGGAAAGCATGCCAAGTAGCCATCTGTGCTGGAGTCAGGCTCCTCATGACAACACACTCAGCTAGTTCTGCTGTCATGGCTCTAAAGGCAATGCCCTCTCCCATAACAAGTGCACTTAAAGAGAAGAATCCTGGAAGTGAGTGCATGTGTGGATGAGAGGACTTTTAAAGTGTTTCTTCTATAAACTCCAGAGATAGCCATCTCAGTAGTATTGCAGTATAGTGTAGTATAGTGTGGTGTTGGGCTTTTAAAGCACATCCTGCTGTAGGCTGTTATAGCTGTTAACCTGAAGCTCCTCATGCTATTTTTTGGGGCATCAATGCCCACCCCTGATACAAGCTCTCATATGGTGATACATGCCCAACTAGAACCTTCTAGTCAGTAGTTCTCAACTTTCCTAATGCTGCAACCCTTTAATACAGTTCCTTATGATGTGGCGACCCCCAACCATAAAATTATTTTCATTTCTACTTCATAACTGTAATTTTGCTACTGCTATGAATCATAATGTAAATATCTATGTTTTCTAATAGTTTTAGATAAGCCCTGTGAAAAAGTCATTTGACTTCCAGAAGGGTCTCGACCCACAGGTTGAGAAACATTGTTCTAGTTTATGGCCTTGGATATGAACAAGCCCAGCAAGTTTCCAAGTATAAAGGAGGAGCCTGCAGCTGGGTAGACACATAGAATAATCCAGCATTTAATGATTTTGGTGACTGTGCTGCAAGTGGGAGGGAACTGTCTTGGAATAGTACCATCTGGAATCTTGCATCAAAGGCTTAGCAGAGGCTAGAATGGCAGAGCGGGGATGCAGAGAAAAGACACTGAGAATAGGAAGAGAGGAGGAGGCTCTCAGGCCTGGAGTCATGCACTACAGTCCTTTTACATTCTCTCCCACTGACCTCTCAGCCCAGCTGCAGCCTCATCTGATACACACGCACACCATGCACCTGACAGTCTTCTTGCTGCCTGACCCTGGTGGTTCACAAGTTAAAGGGTGTTGTGCTGAGTTAACCATCCATGTTGATTAGTGCCCATTAACCAGAAAAGTCATGGCTTCATTATCTTTTATTGTTTTTCTTAGCTGGTTGTTTTAGTTTCACTTCTGTGTCTATGATAAAAAACCACAGCTAAAAGCAATGTGGAAAGGAAGGGATTTATTTCACCTCACAGTTCCAGGTTAAAGTCCTTCACAGCAGGGCAGTCACAGTGGCAGGAACTAGAAGCAGCTGCTCAGATCCATAGCCAAAGAGTGGAGAGAAATCAATGCATGTGTGCCTAGTACTCAGCTCTATCTCTCCACTCCCGTGCAACACCTAGGGAATGGTGTTGCTCACTTTTGGGTTGAGACTTCCGACCTCAATTAACATAATTAAAATCATCCCCCATAGACATGCCCACAGGCTGTCCTGACCTAGAAGATTCCTTACTAAGACTCTTACCACCAGGTGATCCTAGACTGTGTTGATAATTAAAACAATCAAAATGTTTCAGGATAGAAACCTAAAAACCAATTTGAAATAAAAATCTGAATTGAGAGTTTGTATTCAGATGCTAGCAATTGCCTAGAGAGAAATACTTCTCATAGAGTAGCCTTGAATGCATTTTACAGAGAGCTTTTAAAAACGAAGAGCAGAAAAACTACATGCTGGTTGGTAGCTGTAGGAGGAAGCAAAGCAAGCAAGCAATTTAACAGAAGCCAAACACATGCAGTTAGCAGGGACATTTCAACCCCACATTTCTAGAATAGGTGTGCTTAACCATGAAACTTTCCACAGCATAGTAGAAATGGGGTCAGTTTCAGGTTAGATTGAAGATGGCTCCAGCTGAGACAAAATGGAGGAATTTGCCCTGTCACAAAAACTCCACTCTTTGTCAACTTGACACAGAAGCAAATAAAATTATTACTCCTTGTTCCCAGTTTCATGTTTATCTCACAATAGAAAATATAATCCAACTTTGTAAGTCTTTAAAAATTCAAGTATTCTATAAGTCTAAAGTCTCTTAACTGAGGTCTCTCACAAAATAGTCACAATTACAAAAGAACACAAGTCATATACTATTGATGACACAGAATAATGGCACAGAATAAACATTCCTATTTCAAAATGGAAAGATCATAAAACATTTATACCATTGCAACATCAAAACTCACCAGGGGCAAATACCAAACCTTAAGCTCCATATCCTGGGGAAGAACATGGAGAGCTCATCCCAACTTACAGGAGAAGACAGAATGGAGGAATTTACTAAGCCCAGAGGATCCCCGGGGAGATAGACAAGTGGAGCTGGGACAAAAGAGATAAAATGTGAATGCAGAGGCATAGATACTCCTGACACATTCTGTGACCTCCAGAGAAAGGGGACAGGGGAGGAAAGATAAAGCAGAGATCAGTTTTGCAAGCCTGGCAACCCTAGTATTCATTTAGGTAAAAGAATCATTTTCCATGCCCAATATGAGACCTTAAAATAGCTAAATATAAATTCTGTTGAGAGCAGTCACCACTTCCAGGACAGTGCTGTGCTTCCATCTCTCCAGATGCCCACAGCCACCAGCACAATAGAAACCATCAGAGGTTTTTCAAGGAGTGATGCACCTCAGGCTCTGATCTATGGTAGTCTGTGTTACCTCAGTGTGGATGGGATGGCTGATAGAAAGCCAGAGGCTACAAACAAAGAGGCTGATACCAAAGTCCAGACAGAGAGAACTAGGAGACAGAAGGACACTTGCTGATAATTGTCTCGTGGGAAAGAACTTGGGGAGAATGAGGGTTCACTGGACATCCAAACTCTGCACTTCATGACTGTCTTAGTCAGGGTTCCTATTCCTCCACAAACATCATGACCAAGAAGCAAGTTGGGGAGGAAAGGGTTTATTCAGCTTACACTTCCATGCTGCTGTTCATCACCAAAGGAAGTCAGGAATGGAACTCAAGCAGGTCAGGAAGCAGGAGCTGATGCAAAGGCCATGTTACTTACTGGCTCGATTCCCCTGGCTTGCTCAGCTTGCTTTCTTATAGAACTCAGCACCACCAGCCCAGGGATGGCACCACCCACAATGGGCCCTCCTACCTTTGATCACCAATTGAGAAAATACCTTATAGCTGAATCTCATGGAGGCATTTCCTCAAGGGAGGCTCTTTTCTCTGTGATAACTCCAGCTTGTGTCAAGTTGACACACAACCAGCCAGTACAATGACCAACAGGAATATCTCAAAATCTCTGGAAATATTTTAATGCCCCCTCCCCCTCCACATCCAGCACCAATCAGGCCAAATTTTCTTATATCATTCTGGTTGCCTGTTCCTGCCTTTGGGGAAGGCATGGGACAAGTCAAAACTTGTCTTTTTTCTTCCACTACCTTGTTTCTGTCCAGTAAAATGTACCTCGGTTTACACACTGGTGCATTAAAGAGTTTACGCCCGCTGACAGTAGATGTTAGCACTCTAGCAGAGAGGATTGTCTGGATGGTGGAACTGCTCAGAATCACTGGTGGAAAATTCTCAGAATACAAAACAGCACTGACAAGTTGTAAAAACTGCCTTTTCCTGTCTGTTTTGGAATATAGACATTAGTGTTGTGGATAGCCCTGGGGCTGTTGGTATTCTGCTAGTTCTGCCCTCCTGGGAGAGGCTTCAGACAAGGAATGAGTTACACATGTGACTTCTTGTAAACCAATCCCCTAATGAATAAAGGAGTCAATCACTGGGCACGTAGGCAGGACTTCCAGGTTGTAGAGGGGAAGAGAGGAGGAGGAAAGAGGGGGGCACTTTTTGGAATGGGGACAGCAGATAGGTTAGATGTAGCTACTAGAGTCTCCTGGTGTCATGGCAGATCTGCAAGGATTTGCCACCAGAGGAATCAGTCTTTGATAAGGTTTACAAGATTAGGTTTTGTTTGTTGTGCCCAGAGATTGAGTTACTATTGTTTCTGAGCTAAGTTTGTGTTGCGTTTTTCTTCATGTGGTGGCTTGTCTGGGTTCCAGAGAGAAAAGTACAGTGGCAAAGTCTGGGTTTGCCTAATGTGCACCACAGAGGCCATGGGGGTATTGAAACATGGGGCTTGTGTGGTAGTGACCCTCCAGTGGGAACCTAGCGAGCTGGGTAGAGAGATTGTGGAGCTTCAGAGCTCCACGAGATGAAAGCAGCTCAGCCAACCGGGCAGTGGTGGCGCACGCCTTTAATCCCAGCACTCGGGAGGCAGAGGCAGGTGGATTTCTGAGTTGGAAACCAGTCTGGTCTACAGAGTGAGTTCCAGGACAGCCAGGGCTACACAGAGAAACCCTGTCTTGAAAAAAAAAGAAAGCAGCTCAGCCATTGCTCGCCAGTGTATGTCTGGCCAGCTTACTGGGGCTTAGAGAACCAGGGACTAGTGAGGTAGCATACTATATATTCCTTCTTTTTAAATATTTCCTGCAACACACTGGCATCTCAGTTAGACTACAGACAGAAGTCACTTGTCCACTGATGTCCACAGATTTTATTAGGTCTGCAGTTTTCCCCTCCTGGGGCCTCAGTGACTCCTGGAGCAATTGTCCCCACCAAGGAAGCACCTGCTCTCAAGCAGGGCTTATTATGGACAGAAGTTAGGTTATCTCATTGCTGTTTCTTGCTTGTGGTGTTACTGTAATTAATTGCAACAGTGCTTCCTTCTGCCTCTGCACTAACCAGTAAGCTGCAGGGGCTGCTGTCTTTCACAAGCTGAGATGCTGGTTTGGATGGTCTTGTACGGTGGTCATTGATGTAGGAAATTACTCAGTGGTTGCTGGGACTGCATGAGCAAGTGACATGAGAAAGACCCAGCATGGTGTTTTAGAGCAAATTATAACCATCCCTCTGCTCCTATAGAAATGTCGGCTGTTTTGTGTGCTAACACAGTTGGGGCCATTTTGGGGAAAAGACTGTGTTTTATATCCAACATCAGGAAAATATGTCATGATTTCTTTTCTCACTTTCAGACCATGTTTTCAAGAGAAGCATCGAGAGAATTTAAATAACATTCCACTTCATATCTTTATTATGGACAATTAATTAAGTCCTTTGTATTGGAAACATTTCTTCTTGACGACTTCCTATCAGTGAGACTGGTTTTGATTGTGTGTGTGTGTGTGTGTGTGTGTGTGTGTGTGTGTGTGTGTGCTGTTGATCTCAGTGGACACTGATCCTCTGACATCATAATTATGATCTCTGACACTCTTCCAGCTCAAGTGTGGAAGGTCACTTTCACCCTGCATACAGACCTCTGATTTAGGTGTCCTAGACAGGAATGCCAAGTGTGGCTTGAACTGTAGACTATCTGGCATGCCCTCTCCCTGTCAGCCACATGGGCAGGAAGCTGGAGCAAGAGGCTATACAGTGGGTCTGAGGGTGTTTCAGGATGGATCAGGAAGAGCCACTGCCATGAGTACAGCAACTAGTGACCAGTGGGCAGACTCTAAAAGTCAAGAATTGACTGCCAAATAAACAATATTCCACTTTCTAATAACTAAAAAAAAGAATTACTTTTATGTATGCCTATGTCTGTGTGTGTGTGTGTGTTTATACCCTGGGTAGGTATCAGAGTAGGCCAGAAGAGGGTCTCAGACCCCTTGGACCTGGAGTTACAGGTGTCTGTTAACTGCCCAATGTTGATGCTGGAAACCAAATGTGGCTTCTGTGGAAGAGCATTCATGATGCCAGCTTTCCATTGTCTCTGATATAAAGACATGTCTAACTAACACTGTCATCCACTCTCCATCAACAATCAGCAAACTTTCTGTAAAGAACCAGGGAGTAAATATTCTCAGTTTTATGTAGCTCAGGTTAGGCTTGATCTATGTATTGAAGGATTGAACTTCTGATCCTTCTGGCACCACTTTCTGAGTCTGCTGAACATTTAAATGTGACAGAACCATTCTCAGCTGACCAACTATGCAGAAACAAGGGGCAGGCTGATTTAACTCACAGACCTTTAGGATTCTAGTCCCTGCAATGGCAGCCTCTCCAGCTTTAGTTAGCGTGTGCTATACATTCTAGCCAATATGCTAAGCTTCCGGTTTCCCTCACAGTTTGAGAACTTCCTCCTCCTAATTTGATAGCCCACATGTCCTCTCCTTCCGTCTCAAGTTTCATATGAACCAGTCCATGGAGATGATTTTCCTCCTGCTTTGCAAATGAGTTTCTTCATGGGTTTTCTCTCATTCTCCCAATGATCCTTTGTGAGGTGTGTGTCTGAGGAATAAGTGTTTGTACCTTTGTAAAACCTCAAGGGATTTGAGAGATGGTTCAGCTGTTAAGAGTACACACTGCTCTTCCCGAAGACCAGAGTTCAATTCCCAGGACCCATGTCAGAGAGTTCATAAAGCACATGCGCGCGTGCGCACACACACACACGCACACACCTAATAAAAATAAATCTTTAAACAAGTAAGAAAGAGACCAGAACTAGAATTGATATAGAACAAAAACCAAAGAACACACCAATACACCTGTGGTGGCTTGAATGAGCACGAGCCCTGTCTTAGGGTTTCTATTGCTGTGACCACTGCAACTCTTATAAAGAAAAAACTTTTAACTGGGGCTGGCTTACAGTTGATAGGTTTAGTCCATTGTTGGCATGGTGGGAAGCACGGTAGAATGCAGGCAGATGCAGTACTGAAGAGGTAGCTGAGAGTTCTACATCTGGTTCTGCAGGCATCAGGAAGAGAGTGTACCACACTGGCCAGGCTTAAGCATCTGAGACCTCAAGGCCTACAACCAGAGACTCCCTCCCTCCAGCAATGCCACACCTACTCCAACATGGCCACATCTCCTAATAGTGCTGCTCCCTGTGAGTCTATGGAGGCCATTTTTCTAAACCATCACAACCTTAAAGGCTCATATGTTTGAATACTTGGTTCCCAGTTGAAGAACTGCCTTTGGAAGAATTCAATGGTATGGCCTTGTTGGAAGATGTGTGTCATTGGGTATGAACTTTGAGGTTTCAGAATCCCACACCAGACCCAGTCTCTTTCCCTCTCTGTCTGTTAATCTGTCTGTATCTTTCTATCTGTCTCTCTGGGCCTGTCCATCTTCCTCCCTTTCTCTCTGCCTCTGCCTTGTGGTTCTGGATGTAAGCTCTCGGCTGCTGTCCCAGCACCATGCCTCCCTGCCTACCTCTTGTCATGCTCATCTCCATGATGGTCATGGACTAACCTTTGAAACTGTAAGTCCTCAATTAAAGGCTTTCTTTTGTAACTTGCCTTGGTCATGGAGTCTCTTAACAGAAATAGAACATTAACTAAGACAATTCTCTCCATAGAAATAGAAGACCACTAAAGTTCTAGACCACTAAAGAACTAAGTAAATGAACATGAACTATTAGGAAAATATATGACAGCCACACATGATGATGTATGTTTATATCCCAGCACTTGGGAGGTAGAAGCAGAAGGCTTAGGAGTTCAAGGACATCCTCAGTTACATAAGGAATCTGGGGCCAACCTGGTCTACATGAGAACCCTGTTTTCAATTAAACCAACCAACTAAGGAAACAAACAAAAAGGAAAGGACAAGTAGCTTCAATTATAGAATATTCTCTTACGTACATGACAAGAGAACATAAGGAAAAGATTCATTAATTTGACTTCCCCTAAAGTTGAAAGCTGTTTATGAAAAAGACAATGTAAACATAATTTCTACAAAAAAATAAATAAATAAAACCAAAACCCAACAACACTATAGGAGGATACATTTGTGGCTTCTGTAATAAAATTCTCCCCCAAGTCAATTAAAAAAGACTCTGGTCTCTGGAAAAGTGGCTCAATGATGCTTAATAGGAACATACAATATATTGTTTTCATTAAAATTTTGAGTAAGGAGGAGTAAGGTAAGGTGCCCAGATACCAAAGAGCTGGTGAAAAATTAACATGGGTAATACCTGAAGTTGTGAGGATGTGCTGAAAGGCTCTACCTTCAGTAGCAGAGGTGTAACTGTTCAAGTCCAGGCATCTTCCAGCAGGAATACTGTACACATGCTTGGGAGGCAGAGCCAGGAGGATGAGAACCTGCCTTGATGAACAGATGATGGTTGGGATGTAGCTCAGCGGTAGGGATACAGGTGCTTGAGAATAAGAGCGGACACGGATTAGAAAAGAAACAAGATGCAGGGCAGTGGTGGCGCACCACACGCCTTTAATCCCAGCACTTGGGAGGCAGAGGCAGGCGGATTTCTGAGTTCGAGGCCAGCCTGGTCTACAGAGTAAATTCCAGGACAGCCAGGACTACACAGAGAAACCCTGTCTCGAAAAACCAAAAGAAAAAAGAAAAAAGAAAGAAAGAAAGAAAAGAAACAAGACAGCTTTATTCAAAGTGAAGGGGTAGTGCAGGTAACAGGGTGTACACTGTGAAGATTGACAGCAGGCCACATGAGTGAAGATAGCAAGGGCTACACACTACAGCTAGGATTTGTTTTTATGGTGTCTAAAGGCAGGAGGAGCTGGTTACTAAGGGGCATTGTTGGAGGAGGTACTTTACTTTGATTGCTAGATTAGACCATGTAGTTACTTTTACTACTGATGTGCCTCTTATCATATTTAGGACCAATTACACATGAGCATAAGATGTGAGAGTTCCCCTAAAAGTTCACTTGAAGACACAGTTTTCCTTTATGTGATGCACCCAAAACCAGTTCAGGCTAAATTGGCCTTTATACACTTCCGACCTAGATATATAAAAATATACTTGATTAGAACTGGTTTAAATTTGATTTTTGATGTGGTAAAGAAACTTATTGTTCAGAGAGATGTACATGTAGGCTGATACAGGTGGAAACGTGAAGGGGTTTTGAAGTTGCATTCTTCAGAGAAGAGGTGTGTGTATACGACATAAAGGTGAAGGAAATAGACAGCCAAGGGCATCGATACTCTATGTTAGGAGGTCCTTTTGAATCCATAACAACTCAAAAATCAAGTCAATGCAGAAAAGAAAAGGTTATTGTAATCAAGCCACTACCGATAGATCAGGGACGCAGAGTAGGCTTGGGAGCTGAACTGCGTCCCTGGGCCAGAGTTTTAAGCACAAAAATCACAAAAGGCAACTGTGCCAAGTTACAGTTACATTTTCCACCAATCAGGATTCAGGGACAGGGCACTTTCCTAGGAGCATTTACTCTGTTCTCATCGGTTGGTTTGCTCAACTGAGGACTTGTCCAGCATTCATGTCTCAACTTGCCAACCAGGATGTTGCTCATCCAGGGAGGTCTTGGGAACTTAAACTTTATTTGACTCCTATTCAAAATGGAAGTTTTATTCAAAATATCTTCAGTTTGGTTCCTTCTTACAAAACAAAGTGTAGTTCCATAGTGCTCAGAAATTTTGCCTCAGTAAGAACTGAGTAAGCATGAACAAGGCTCTGAGTTAGATCCAACAAACAAAACAAACAAACAAACGAAAAACAACAGGACACTGGAAAAAGATGTTCATCAGTTTGAGGGATGGGGTCTGGAGACATAGTTCAGTCGGCAAATCACTTTCAGGGCAAGCCTGATTGCCTGAGTTCAGTTCCCCAGAGAGGGAACAGAGACAGGAAACTCCAGAAGCTCATGGGCCAGTTACCCAGTGTACACAACAGTGAATGATGTGTGATCCAGCCATAAACAGAGTAGAACATGAGACCATTCTGTGGTCATCTCTGACTTGTATACATATGCCATGGCATACATGTATCTGCATTCGCCCACATGAATGCATGATGCATACAGAGCCAGGTGGATTGTGTTGGGGAATTCCAGGTGCACGTAGAGAGAGGTATGGCGAACCCCAAGTTCTCCTCCAGCTCCACTCATTTCTAACTGTGTGACCATGACTGAATCTCTTCACTTTAGCTTTCCCATCAGATAGCAAAGGGAGGCTTTAGGTCAAGGTTTACTGAATCTGAGATTTGGAATTCATCATACGCTAAACACCTTAGGAAAGTCTAATCTGAAGTCATCCACATAGTTTAGATATTCTTGGATTCTTCACTTCCGTAGACTCATGGTGACAACCTCTTAGGATAAGTGTTCTCACAGGACATGTCCTTATTGTAGGAGCATGTCCCTAAAAGGATATTTGGTGCCCTAGTGGAGCGGGTGGAGGAGTGTACACGGCAGGAGTGTTCACAAATAAGCAATGGAGAAACCAGGAATGCTAATCACACAGGGCTGTCCCTCAGTGGAGGGAATGAATACCTGTTTTCCACCAAGAAGGCTGGGAGTGGATTTTGTTAATGACCTGGTGACCTTTACTATTTATAGAGCCAGACCCCACCCAAATCCTAAGGATCTTTATCTTTGTTCCTCAGTCAATAGGACAGCACCTGTACCTTATAGCCTGCTGACCTCTA
This sequence comes from Rhynchomys soricoides, assembly GCA_019843965.1. NCBI lineage: Eukaryota > Metazoa > Chordata > Mammalia > Rodentia > Muridae > Rhynchomys > Rhynchomys soricoides. Next base: position 13,038,743 of record JADRCH010000043.1, on the reverse strand, counting down.
CAGCACCTGGGCCTGAAACCATCCCTGATCCTGAGTCCATAAGCTGTAAAATCATCTTCATAGTAGAGGTCACGTGTACTTTGCAGAAGAGTTTGATGCAGTCATGCCTTAAACTTTATTGTGCACATGGGGTTGGATATTGTCATAAAGAAACATTCTTTCTGTTTAATATGTATAATAAACTGGCCTGATATCAGTGCCCACGAAATTGAGCTGAACCGAGTTTCACTCCTACCTTACCTGGATTGTTCTCCTTCCAGCTGTGAACTTGCAGAGACTCCCACAGTGGAGTGTTTGAAAGTAAGTACTCTGAGTTTAGGAGGGGAAAAAATATTCAGTGAGTAAGTCAGAGGCTTTGGCAGCCACTAAGCAGGTGGCCTAGCTGGGGCAGGTAGACACAGTGATGAAAGGTAACTGTCTTGAAAGAAAGAAATGACTGGGGACATCAGGAAGAAGTCCACAGGAGCAGTGGTCTTTAGCCCTAACCCTAAGAAGAGGGAGCCAGCAGCCCGGCCAAAGAGAAGAAGGAAAGACATATGAAAAGCAAGGAGATATGGAAGTCATCGCCCTGGTGATGAAGGCAGGGACACCTGAGGAAAGGTGGGGTAGAGGAAGTGAAGCTGGCACAACAGACTCTGGTCTGGCCAGGCCAGCTCCGAGACTCTTTTGACTTTCACACAGAGCATCCCTTTTCCAAGTAAAGTACAAGTAGGTCTTCGGATTGCTTCAGGGAACAACAGGGACATCAGATGTGTACACTGAGGAGTGACACACCTCAGGCTCTCCACTGGGACATTCTGTGTAGTTGTAGAGAGGCCTGAGGGTTGGAAAGATCAAGTGAAGAGGCTGATACCAAAGACCAGACAGAAGAGAGAAATCGGGGTGAAGGGGTGCTTGCTGAGAACTGCCTAAGAGACAAGAAATGGGGCAAGAAATGACAGTTGTCAGGGTAACACCAACTCTGCTGTCCACTACAAATGAGAGCATCCCGAGATTTCTGAAGGCATCCCCATGCCATCTTCTCAAAGGCAGGACCAGTCATGCCAAATTCCCATGTACCGTCTGTCTCCTGCCTTTGAGGCAGGGTTGGGACAAGTCAACAGACACCACCTTCTTTCTCCCACTACCTTGTGGGGGCTAAAATGAGTCACAGTTTCTAAAACTTTAAATAGCTTACACCTGCTGACCCTGTCAGCACTCCAGAAAGGAGGCTTGTCTGGACTGTGGAACTGCCTAGAATCATTGAGGAAGGATTGTTGGAATACACTGAAGACTGATGACAAGCTGTAAAGATTGTGTGCTACTTTGCTTTCTATTGCTGTTATAAATACCACAGCCAGAAGCCACTGGATGAGCAAAGAGCTCATTTGGAGCACAATGTCCTGACCACAGTCCATCACCGAGGGAAGTCAGTGCAGCATCTCAGGGTCCTAGAGGCAGGAAGCAGAGCAGAGAACACAGCAGGCGGCGGGGGGGGGGGGGAACTCTGCTTATTGGCTTGCTCAGTTTGGTTTTCTATATGGCCCAGAACTACTCACAGTGGG
>JADRCH010000043.1:13024096-13037189 GCA_019843965.1 Rhynchomys soricoides | reverse complement strand
TACACAGAAGTATATATAAACATTTGCTACTTATTTAAACATGCTAATAATGCTACATGCTATTAATAGTAGAATATGCATGCACAGAACATTCTCACTTTAAAAACATATATGTATGTACATTGTGGACATGTGTGGCCATTGTATATGTGCTCGCACATATCATAGGCATGCACTTATTGTGTGTGTGAGTCACCATAAAAACCACAGTGGATAGCGCTTTGCACTTAATTGGTACTCACTAATGTTTGCTGTTTTGCCCATCCCGTGTTTTGTCATTGGCCATTGCTCTCATGAGTACCTGTCAATAAAGACATCAACAATTACCGATGTTTGGCCAATATCTGAGAGGAGCCATCCTCTATAAAATATCCAACAGTAGGCAACTTGGCAGGCAGAACTGCTGTGGCCAGCTGAACAGAAGGAGCCTCATTGCCACCAAGAGTACCTACAACATGGCCAAACGATTGACGTATGTAGGGAGTGAGACCATCACAATGGAAACTGGTAAGTGCTAGACTGGACACCAAGGTGTAGGTCATAGGACTGTAGGTCTGGCCCTCCTGCCAGCGGCTGCCATTCAAGATCTGACGTGGAAGGAGAGGTCCAGCTTATTCCAAACTGGGTAGAGCAGATTTTACTGTTTTTGTTTTGTTTTGTTTTGTTTTGTTTTGTGTCTCTTGCCATTTGTTCTATTACTTACTGGACGAGGCCACTTGGAAGCAGTGGCAATGGCCCTGGTCAGCATGTGATCTAAGTGGACGCTTGTACCTACTGCCACTTCATTGCATGATCTAGTTCACATTTAAAAAAAATTATTTTATTTTTAAGTGTGTGTGTGCGTACGTGCATGTGTACGTGTGTGTGTGTGTGTGTGTGTGTGTGTGTGTGTGTGCATTACATGAGTGTAGTGCTTGAGGAAGTCAGAAGACAGCATTGGATCCCTTGGAGCTGGAGTTACAGGCAGTGGTGAGCAGCAGTGGTGAGTGGTGATATGTTCAAGGAAGAGGGGAGGAGAGGGTGCAGTATGACAAGGGAGGATGCCAAGAGGGACGAGAAGCGGGGAAACAGCAATAACAGGGAAATGAGGACCCTAGGGCCGTCCCAAGACTCAGCCTCTTCTGTAGGTAATCACACCATTTCCTGCTTCTAGCATCTGTCAGCTGCACAAAGGACCCTTGATCCTGCTGGCAGCCTATGTGCTTTTTGTGAACCTCCATTAATGTAAAGGCTCAGATGTGCTCTGAGGTTTGCAAAGCCCTATGCCAGGGAAGGGTTTCAGTAGAATCTTCCCCAAGAGTCTTGACTCAGAGGTCACAGGATGCCTGGGTGAGCTCAGGTTTGCCTGGAATTGTCCTGCTTTTTGCATGGTATCCTGGTCCAATTACTAATAGCTCCCTCACCACCTCACCACCTCACCACCTCGGGGGTAATTAGATTTGGAAGATAAACTTCCCAGGCTCTCTGCTGTGGAGGATATAGTGTTCCTATTCCAAGATCCAAGCCACTAAAGGATGAGGGAATGGGGAAGGAGAGTGAGTGAGGAGCAGACAGCTACTGAGAGAAGGATCCTGAGGCCAGAGGATGGGTCTAACATTAAAGAATCAGATGGCTAGGGATGCAGCTCAAGTATACAGTGCAGAGTCTAGACGATATAAACCAGGCATAGTGACCTATTTCAGGAATCCCAGCACTGGGAGGTACAGGCAGGAAAACTAGAATTTTAAGGTCATTTCCAGGTATCTGGTAAGTTTGGGGCCTACATGAGATCCTGTGTTTAAAAAATTACCTGGAAAGATATCAGAAGGCCTTGCCAGTGAAACTTCTGTCAGAAGCCAACAGCCTTGCTTATTCATAAGTTTGCCATGAGAGTGTGAGGCCTCTGCGTTGCCTGCTCTTCCAACTGTGTCTTTTGTCTGTCTTGACCTTTCAGAAGACATACAAACTGTCCACAATTTTTGGAGATGAAGCCAAAGGTGTTGGTTCCAGCCATCATTGAAAAGCAGACTGCCATCACTGTCACAGAGAAGATTCCAGTCTTCATTGAACAACCAAATCCACTACCCAGGGTATATGTTACGTGTAAATCAAGTCCCTATAGAGGTAAAGGTATGTGCATCTATTTCAGATACTCTCTGCTTCCAGATCTGTTCCTGGAGCCAGGCCCCAGGGCTCATTTCCTCAGCATTTTCACCACAGTTCTAACAGACACCAAGTCTGAAGCCGCCTCTCAGCTCTGAAGGAAGATGCTCTCACTGTCTCAGGGATCGTGGGCATCTGGGCTCTCACTGTGGAGGATGTGGGGGGAAGGGGCACAGAACAGGATCCTCAGTCTCAGGGTCTCCCAGGCACGATGCTCCTGGCTCTCAGAGTCCTTCAAGGAGAGCCTGGAACTGGGGCAAATTGGGGTCAGGGAAAACCTTTATCTGAGCCAGGGCAGCTTCCTGGAAGATGGTTCCAGGCAGCAATGTCAGCTGTCCGTGGGTCGTGTGAGCAGTGGACAGGTGATAGCAGAGAGATCCAGGGGCTGTGGGTCCTGTCATCTGCCCCTCTCTACAAGGCCTGGACAGCCCAGGGTAGCCCGGGTGGACTATGCATCTGCAGCTTTGTGCCTCAGGTTCTGCAGGAGTCTCTTTATCACTTCTGGTTGCTCTTATTTCTGCCTCTTTTACAAGGAAGGGAATTCTCCTGATGTACTCATTGCAAGGGGAGGGTGGCATGTATTTTACTACAGCCCTTTTCCAATGGTCTATAATGGAAGCAAATTTCTAACTTTGACCAGTGCTTCTGGCATTGCTTTGGGTTACTTCTGGTTATTCATTCACTCACCATTTATGCATTCATTTACTTTAAGCCAGCATCTCTTGCCATGTATTCCTGACTAGCCTCCATCTCAGCATCTTCCTGCTTCTACCTCCTGAGTGCTGGGATTACAGGTCTGCACCATTGTGCCCAGCCCTGGTTGGGTTTCTGCTTACCTTTTTCCTGGATGTCTAAAGCCTCAAAGCAAAGCCACGATTGGAAAGAATAATGTTCTGGAAGGTTTAACACTTATCAAACAAACCATGTGTCACTTCAGCTGCTGGTGACTAGCATTTTGCTATCCACCCCCTCCATGATCTGGAGAACTGAAGGTTTCCTTAGTCTTAACATTTGTTTGGGGACCACTTAAGTATGCTATGCTCATTTCTAGAATACATCCCAGGAGTTGAAATGCTAATAAAAGAAATCCTGGCAATCTCTCCCATCCATAAATACATCACATTTACAGATGAATGCCAGAAAATTGTGTGTCTGGGGATTGTTGGCTGGGGTATAGAGACAGGACATGCAGGCTGTTGTCAGCTGATGTCACATATGGAGACCAAGTTCATAACAGGGCCTTCCTCCTACCAGGACCCCTCCAAACATGAAATATTCCTGCAGACTTTTAATGAAATTACAATACTTAAAGTCTCTGACCGAACTCAATGGCAACCCATATTATCACTAACAAAAGTCTACATTCTCTGCCTGTAGAGCCCAGTGCTTGAGGAGAGAGATGCCGTGAGGCATAGGCAGCTCCCCCTTGCTTCTCATAGCTCAGCTGATTCTCCTGCAGGCCCTCAACTCCTCACGGTCCCTATTGTCAGTATCTTTTGCAGCTGTCTTTGGACTCATTATGTACTCAGAAGCTTAGGCACATTGTCTCTAATCTTTTAAACAAGTATTTCTTAGATGAGAAAAATCAAGGCAATGAATGGCTTGAAATGGTCCAGTCAGGGTTTCCTGACCTGGGTCTGTCTCTTGGGCCGATCTCACAGCTGTTCACTACTCAAGCCCTAGGGGAGTCTGTGCACACTATAGACAGTGAGGATTTGCACTGGGTACACCTGCAGCCATCTTGTTCTTATCAAAGCATGGCAGAATATCAGGGTGATTTCCTGACAGATAGTAGAGCAGTATCTTGAGGAAGGGGAACCTTTTCTAATTAACCTGGTATCTCACACCTCCTTGTACTCTACCACTATGGTAATCTGTAGTGTTCCTCCCATGGTCAGGTCTTCCAGCTTTCCTTTGTATACAAAATGCACCTTAGGGGGTCACAGAAGGCAAACCCTTGTCTCAGTGACCACATCTGGTCTAGTGAAAACCCCCTCCACCATGGAGAGAGAGGGGTATCAATCATGAAGCAACATTCAGTCTCCACTTACACAGCAGAGTAGGGGGGCACAGAGGAGCCATCTTGCACTGGGTCTTAGTCCATCATTTGATTTGACATATCACCCAAACCCTCCCGTCTTCTGGGAGGGAGGTAGATCATGGATTTCATGATTACATCATCCAAAAATCACCTAGCTGATAAGAGGTAGAATCTGAGGACTGGAGGGATGGCTCAGCAGTTACAAGCACCTGTCTTTCATGCAAATGACCTGGGTTCGATCCTCCACATCCACATGATGGCTCACAACCATCTGTAATCCCAGTTCCAGGGAACCGAATGCCCTCTTCTGGCCTCCATGGGTACTGAGCACTCATGTGGTGCACATACATAAATACAGACAAAACACACATAAAATAAAACCAATAAATCCAATAAAAATAAATTTTAAAAAAGAGGTAGAATCAGGGATCCCATCATTTTGCCCCAGGGTCATTTCTTGGTTTGACTATGTACGTGTCATGAACATGCACTTGATGCCTAATAGGTCTTAATGAAAATTTGAGACATTGGATTGAGCTGGTTTGGATGGTCTTACTGTAGCTCTCATTGATGCAGGAAATGATTCACAATGGCAGGACAGCCCTCCACATGAGTAAGGGAAATGACAAAGAGCCAACATGGTGTTTTAGAAAAAAATACGAAAGAAAATAGGGATTTGGAGGATTGTTTTGTGTGCTAACACATTTGGGGCAATTTGGGGAAATGCCTTCGTTTTATGTTCAGCAGCAGGTAAACACTTAATGGTTTCTTTTCTCACTTTCTGACTATATCCTCAAGAGAATCAGCAAGTGAAATTAGATAATTCTCCACTTCATAGTTCACTAAAATTAATAAAATTAAATTAAAAAAAAAAAAAGAGCTTAGTGTTGGAAATTTTTCTTTGTTCCACGCATCTAAGGGCTTAGATGGGTTGATCTGAATTGGATCTCCCTGAAAGTTTCCCGTTGAAGTCCTATCCCCCACCCCTACCCCAAGGTTTCAGAAACAAGATTACAGCAGAGGTTGTAATGAAGTGTGTGTGTGTGTGTGTGTGTGTGTGTGTGTGTTTTGGGGGGTGTATTTCAGTACAAGCTGGTGTCATTCTGGAAAGAAGAAATTTGGAAACAGACATGTCTGGCAAGTATGTGAGTGAAGACTAAAGTTACCTAACTCCATGAGAAGCAGTTGTTGGAGGCCAGGAGAGCAACCTGGACCAGGCACTTCCCTCAAAGGGAGCTGGTCCCTGCTCACACTGGATCTCACACGTCTAGCCTCCAGAACTGTGGGCTCATGAAGCTCTATTGCTTGGCAGCCCAGGCTGTGGAACAGTGGCAGCTATAACAAATGAACCCAGGTCTCAGACACAACATCGTCAAAATGTGCCATTCCTGCCTGCATGGTGTCTTTTGGTAGCCAAAGTGGAGAGGGCCCACGGTAGGCCCTGGGTAAAGGACTACCCTGTCCATGTTAGAGGTGACACCGTTACCTGTCCCTTGAAATATTTCCTGCACACCCTGTAGCACACCTTGTCCCACTTGCAACAAAGTTTCATCCTTCAACAGACCGGTCCTCGGCTCTCCAGCCCCACAGTATTCCACTCTGCTTTTGTAGCACAAAAATGGCCACAATGTACAAATGGATGTCTGAATACTAAAACAGTTATTTATGGGCACTGAAATTTGAATGTATTTGCTTCACATGTCATAAGAGATTGCTTATTTTGATACTTCATTTTGAAACAGAGCCTCATGTAGCTTATGCTGGGCTTGAACTAACTATGTAGCCAAGGATAGCTTTGAGTTTCTGATCTTTCTGGCACCACTTCCTGAGTCTGCTGAACATTTAAACCTGTCAAAACCACTCTTAACTGACCAACCACACAGAAACAAGGGGCAAGCTATGATAGATTATTTCTCCACCAGAGAAACGAACCAATTCAAGCTAAATTAGACTATATTAGAGGCAGTTGGCTGCTCTCAGATGGAGGATTTCACTGGCTGAGGCCAGAGAAGTCTCTATGAGGAGAAGGAGGGAGGGGGAATAGGAGAGAAAGGGCAGGCGCACAGAGGGAGACGGGAAGGAGAAAGGGAGAGGGAGAGATGGAGAGGAAGAGAGGGAGAGGGAGAGAGAGAGAGAGCAAAATGTCTGGATTACATAGGGAAAACCTTCTGGGGGGAAGGGCAGCCCAGCCCCTGGGCTGGAAAGTTCAGGGTTGGGGGCAGGTATGCCAGGTAGGGACTAAGGGATGCTGGGAGAACCTGGAGGCCAGATCTGCTTTGATATGTAAAATATGCATCTTGGTCCTTTGTCCCCAACCAGCTGATTCAGCTCCCGGACCTTTGGAGACCACTCCCTGCAATGTTAGCCTCTCCAGGTTTTGTTAGGGTCAATCAACCTGCTAAGCTTCCAGTTTCCCTCACAGTCTGAGTGCCATCTCCTCCTGATTTGATATCCCCAACTGCTCTCTCCTTCCGTTTCATTTCATCTGCAGCAGTCCTTGGAGATGAGTTTCCTCCTGCATTGCAAATGAGTTTCTTCATGGGTTTACTCTCATTCCCTAAGACTGGAAGAAATAGTTTCTATATTTCTGTAAGAGCTTGGCGCTCGGAACTACAGAGAATAATGCCAATATACCAGTCACGAAGTCCAGACTGCTGAAGAGCTAAATAAAGAAATATGAAGTATTAGAAGAGAACTGACAGCCAGGTATGATCATGTCTGCTTTAACCTCAGCAGTAGTATGATGGAGATTGGGGTTTCAGGAGTTCACAGTCATCCTCAGTTACACAGGAAGTTAAAGGCCAGCCTAGACTACATGAGACCTTGTCTCAAAAGAAAACAATAAAACTGCCAGGGCTATACAGAGAAACCCTGTCTCGAAAAACAAAACAAAAAAAAAACAAAAAACAAAAACAAACAAACAGCCAGTGCACGCCTTTAATCCCAGCACTCAGGAGGCAGAGGCAGGCGGATTTCTGAGTTCAGGGCCAGCCTGGTCTACAGAGTGAGTTCCAGGACAGCCAGAGCTATACAGAGAAACCTTGTCTTGATAAAACAAAACAAACAAACAAACAAAAAAGCAAAAAAACAAAAAAAACAAAAAAAACCCCAAAAATAAAAAAACAAAGAACAAAAGAAAACAATAAAACCAAGAAAGAAAGAAAAAGAAATATGTATGACAGTAAAAAAAAAAAAACAAATTTTAATATAAATCACAAAGATTAAAAGAAAAGGATTAATAAACTTGACCAACAAGGCCAGCTCTACCCCGATGCACAGGCGAGGTGCATGGCTTGCTCTCACCATTGGACTAATGATACTTTTATTGTAGAGATCCCCAACTTATCGACACACTGGAAGCCTCTAGAAAGAGAACCTAGGCTTGGGAACTGGATAAACAGAGTCAGAGAGCATAAGCCCATGGGAGGTATGTACTAAAGTAGTGAGCTGCCCGTGTCACTGGGATCCTGACTCCCAGAGCTTAAGTTGCACCGTGTCCAGGGTGCATCATGTGCAGATCCTAAATCATGCACATGGGGCAGAGTGACTGCTGTACCATCGCTGGTGGGGAACCAGTTTACTCCCAGCTTTCCGCCCTACCCCCACTCAGGCAAGCAGCTGCTCCTCATGCACAGAGGGGCCTTTTAAGATCAACATATACCAACTATGTCTTTGCTACCTCTTAGCCTCATTCCAAGTGCACACACATTAAGCTGTATTTACATTTTTCTTAAATTTTAAACGTGCTTTTGCCCACTACCCTGGCTTGAGTTGTTAAATAGAATTGAAGCAGTGACAGTCTGAAGTTTATAAAATGTTGGAATATGTTAGAATCACAGGATAGTTTGGACTCTCCCCAACACACACATTCTGCCGACATAAGCATGACATAAGAAATATTATCAGGCCATTCCCCCATCTACAGGGAAAGGCAACAGTGAAGACACCAGTGTGATGGTCTGTAATGGCTAACAAGACAATGGCTGCGAGATGCTTTGGTAGGAGTCAGCAAAGAAAGCAAAAGAGGCTGACAAAGGAAAGGCTTTGGGTGAAAACAAGAGAGTCCCATGTGGAAGGCCGGCCCAAAGCTGATGTCTTTTTAACCAGTTACAGCCAAGGCAGGCCTGTGAGTCACGGAGGATTGCTGCTTAAGAAGTCTCAGTTCTGAACACGGCGAATCCAAATCAAGGCGTCAATCTTGATCTGGTTCTGGATATGGCATCGAGGAAGATGTAAATGAAAAAGTGGAGTCATTTACTAAAGGCACTAGTGTTCCCCTTGCTTTAGCAATCAGTAAGGTTGCTGGGCTTACAGGCAATGAATGGGAGATGAAAATAGGGGAAGATACCTGGAGGTGTAGTTCAGTGGGTAGAGCTCTTGTCTAGCGTATGTGGAACCCAGCATATCATAAACTGGGTATGCTGGAGCACACCTGTAATGCACACTCTGGAGATGGAGAACTAGCAGTTCAAGATCATCCTTGGCTATGCAGAAGGGTTTGAAGACGCTGGGGACACATGGGACCCTGACTGCCTTGGATCCTAGTACTAACCCATCCTTCCAAATATAGTGTCACATGTACTGTTTTCTGTAGCTTGATACTGACATATACCTGAATATACCTTCTTGTTCTGTGTTCTGAAATAAATGGAGGTGGTTACATTTACTGCCACTAGATGGCACCACATGGCCAACAATGCTGGCAACAGGTGTTTGATGGCCAGCCTGGGAACTGGTTTTGGTAATTCAAATAGAAGATGACGAAAGTCATGTCGAATTGTGTAGCTTATCCCAAAACAGTGCCTGAGATAAACCCAGCAGAGAAGAAACAGAAAAAAAAAATTCAAAACGTACTAGAAATTTTATTGGCTATGAGATCCCAAAACACTTGAATTATTTAAAATTGAACACAAAATTGTAGTAGATGATGAGAAAGTTTCTTCTCACCAGAATGTCAGCTCTGTCTCTGCAAAGTGACCAGATAGCCATCTGTCTGCACATGGTGACTGAGACAGAGTATCACTCTGGAGCCCAACCCAGCCTGGACTGTACTATATAGGCCAGTCGGACCTCAGCCTCCTGAATGCTGAACTTACAGTTAAATGCCAGCATGTATCATGTGTGTGTGTGTGTGTGTGTGTGTGGTGTGTGCGCATGCATATGTGTGTCTCTGTGTGTGTCTGTGTCTGTGCCATAAAATGTGTGTGGGAGCCAAAGGAGGACTCATGGAAATCAGTTATTTTCTCCATCAGTAGATCCTGGGATCCCATGCAGGTTGTCAGGCTTGGCAGCAAATGCCCTTACACACTGAACCACATCTCCAATCCTGAAAGCCACTGAATTCTAGTCTTTCTTGGGGACTTTCTTTGCTTTGCAGTTCAGTGAGTGAAGATTTTCTACGAAAGAGTGATCCATTGGTGCCCAAAGAGAATGAAGTAAAAAAAATTACAAAGATGCTGTTTAAAAGTGTTCATTTGTTCCCGGGGATGGAGAGATGAGGGATGCTCAGTGGGTAAAGTGCTTGCTCTACGATGCTGTTTAAAAGTGTTCATTTGTTTCTGGGGCTGGAGAGATGAGGGATGGCTCAGTGGGTAAAGTGCTTGCTCTACCAGCATGAAGACCTGAGTTCAGATCCCCAGCACTACATAAAATCTGAACGTAGTGGCTTATTCTTGTAACCTTAGTGCCAGCGGGGCAGACAGAGGAGGGTTCCAGGAGCTCACAGTCAGCCAGTCTGGCCAAAACTGTGAGCTCCAGATTTACTGAGAGATTCTGCCTCAAAAGAAGTAAATGAAGAGTAATAAGAAACACTCTTGCCACCAGCTCTGGCTTCCATATGTGTGAGCACACACGTGCACAAACACACACAGACACACACTGCAGACATAGGCACACACACACATCTGTGTACAGATATGCATAAAGACAAACTTAGTAATAATGTTGAATATTTCAGTGGACTAGGAAGCAATAGGGAAATTAGGAAGCTGCATAATTCTGAGGAGGAGGAAAGCACCACGGGTGACTATGTTGTGATATGAGTCACTCACCAGATATGCATGAAGCATTTACAGCATGCTGCACGTGAGGATGGGGAATGGAAGCTGAATGTGTCAATCTCTGCCTTACAGATGTTGCATGCTGGGAAGCAGAGGAGAAAACAGGGCTGAGTCTGTTGTGACTTATATGAGTACACTGTAGCTGCCTTCAGAAGAGGGCATTGGATCCCATTACAGATGGTTATGAGCCACTGTGTGGTCGCTGGGAATTGAACTCAGGACCCCTAGTAAGAGCACGCAGTGCTCTTAACCACTGAGCCATCTCTCCAGCCCTTCTTTTTTTCCCTTTTTAATAGAACATCAAATTTAAAAGCGTAGGCTGTTTCCTGAACGTCTTGTAAGTTATAAGGGATGATACAGAATGGAGAAGAATGAGTCCGGTAGAAAGACAGAAGAAAGACAAAGAAGATAGGTGTGGCTCCGGCAGCAGCTGAAAACCACCAATGGGCTCTAGATCCTAATTTCCATGATAATAAGTCATGCTGGTGCACCCCTGTCATGCAAGCACTGGGGGTGGGTGGGGGGTGAGGCAGGAGAACCATAAGTTTGAGGATACTCTTGGCTTATTGGATTTGGATGGAGGGTTGGGTTGAGAATGTTACAGAAGACTTAGAAAGGTCCGATCTGAAGGTTTCCGTTCAATTCGGTTGTTCCTGGGTCTTTCAGGGTCCTGTAGACTGGTGGTGACAGGTATTGTCAAAGGATGTGTTCTTATTAGAACATGTCCTCAATCTAGGCAGCAGTTTCAGGATCCCAAATGGGGATGTTAGGTGATAGGCAGGCGATAGAGGTTTTGAAGAAGTTTAGTTGGGAAAGCAGAAAATCTTGAGTATTCATCAAGTGAAGCTTCACACCCAGTGAGCAGATGAATCAGGGATGCTGTAGGCACAGAGAGGAAATATGTGTGGAGGGTTTCAGAGGAGGCGGTCAAGAGGGACTAAGTAGTTTATTATATAAAAGTTATCATTGCCACAGACAGACAGACAGAAAGGCAACAGCATGACAGAGGAGTTCAGGCCCCAGTCCTAGGACAGACACATGGCAGAGAGGAATCAGAGTTCATGTGGCAAAAGTGGGGTCTCTGTACACCTTTCTGGGGATGGGGGAAAGTAAGGGACAGGAATTAGGAACGAGATGTACGGTCACCAATGCCCCTTTTGATATAAATCACTTTTAAGAGATCCTGGCACCAAGATGTCTGTTAGCTAGGGACTCACAGTGTCTTAGCAGGTGACTGTCAGTGTAAAAGGAGAGATGCTGGAAAGTATCTCAGGAGCAGAAGCTGGATGGTAACGCTGGGTTCTTACACATGTGACCTGCTTGCAAGATCAGACATGAGAGAAATCATGAATGTCTACAGAGACAGTGGTCTCCAGGCCAGATCTTGAAGGACAAATAGGAGCTCACCATCTGGACAAAGAGAAATTTTCAGGGGGATTTGCAAAAGGAAAAGCATATGCAAAGCAGAGAGGTGTGGAGGCCCTTGTCCTAGTGACTGGCTCAGGGTGTGCCTGAGGAAGGATGGGAGTGAGGATGGAAAAGCTCATGTGGGCAAGAATGTGGCAGACTGAGGACCATTCCATTTTCATTCAGAAGACCTTGTCTATGAGTCAAGTAAAAGCAGATCTGTGGGTGCTTCCATCTAGGTCTGGGGACCTGTTGCCTATTAGGTTTGCTTACTGGTTTTTGTTGTCACAGGTAAAGTGACAGCAGAGATATAGTGGAATAAGAAGATCTAGGAAGGATGGTGAGAGGGCCGTTTTAGCAATTTAATGTACCTACCCTCCTTCAAAGGCTTTTAATTTCATGAATCATTATTGTCTTCCAAAGTACTTGACTTGTAAAAACGTTAAAATAAACATAAACATAGCACAGAGGCATATAGGTGATCAAACTATACTAAACAACTACACCAGAACAGGCAGAGCCTAAGAGCAGGCAGCAAATCAATTCTGATGTGTGAGCTAGCCCAGTTACTGGGTAAGGCACTCACGCACCCACACACAGCCACCTCCTCCACGCTGGAGCAATGATGAACTGTGACCAGGAGCCCTGTGCTGGGTTGTGTCTGTCCCCTGTAGATGACTCAGTAGCCCTGTGACCATTGGCCACCTGGCTGGGAGCCTCAGATCATTAATTAATTTCCCTGAGATTAGAGAAGCAGCTGGAGCAATGACTTCTGTGATTAGGACTGGGCTAGTCAGAAATCAGCACTTAACCAGAAGCCTCTGATGATCCCAAAGCGGAGCTGCCTCTTCCACCTCAAGGTCATCCCAGGTTTGACAAAGATGGCTACCTCTTCCCAGAAAACCTGAGCTCTTCCATAAGACTTAGGTTATCTTGATGAAGACCAGGGATATTTACGACCTGGTTGTATCTGCCGAGTTAGGGAGCAGCCAAAGAGCAGCACGAAGCAGTGTCCATTGAACAGGTGACCTCAGTGAAACAGAACAAAGCAAAGAGGCTACAAACCTAGATCACCTCAAATGTAAGGAAACTTGAAATTAAGACTAAGACAAAATAACGCATCACTAACTGTTGCTACTGTCATGGCTCTGCAGATTATAGTGCAAGAAAAAGAAATGATGGCTAGAAAAATTAGAAAGGAAGAGGTGAAGCTGCCACCATTTGAAGATAATGTGAAGACAGGGGAGAATAGGAAACACTGTCACAACTGTGCCAACTGCTACCACCATTACTACTGATATTATTACTCCTACCACATTACTACTGTGCCATTCCTATTACCACAATTACTACTGATATTATTACTCCTACCACATTACTACTGATATTACTGGCTGCCACCATTACTACTGATATTATTACTCCTACCACCATTACTACTGAT
>JADRCH010000043.1:12944475-13020610 GCA_019843965.1 Rhynchomys soricoides | reverse complement strand
CTCCTCCTCCTCCTCCTCCTCCTCCTCCTCCTCCTCCTCCTCCTCCTTCTCTTCCTTCTTCTTCTTCTTCATGATAGGGTCTTGAAAAGGCCAGGCCAGCCTTAGACAGCAAAATTCACCATGTAGCCCTGTATGGTGCTGGACTTTTGATTCTTCTGCTTCTACATCCCAGGTTCTGGCCCATTTTCTTTATCCATTCATCTGTTGGACTCAACATTTACGTTGAGCTCATATGTTTTGGAAAAAATGATGTGTGTTTGTGTGTGTGTGTGTGCAGAAGTGAGAGCAGTGCTTATAGAGGCGAGAAGGGGGTGTTACTGACAGTTGTGAGCCTCCAGACACCAGTGCTGGGAATTAAATTCAGGTCCTCTGGAAGACTAAAATGTACTCTTAACAGCGAGCCATCCCTCCAGCACCAACTGATTTCCATAGTGGCTTTAAGGATTTCCATTCCCACTAGCAGGACGTAATGGTTTCATTTCTCTAGAACCCTTGCTAACATTTGCTTATTTTTCTTTGCCCTATTCTTACTGGTACAAGGGCTCAACATAGCTTGAATTTGTATTTTCCAGGTGTTGAATATTTTTTCATGACTTTTCACTATTAATATTTTGAAATGATCCTTTATGAGTTGTTTGTGCTTTCATTTTAAAAAACCTATTTAAACAAATTGACCACTTATTAACTGAATTATTTGTTCTTTTGGGGGTTTTGTTGTTGTTTTTGTTCTTTGTTTCAAATGATAATTTTCTGTCAGACTTTCCCCATTCTGTAGTCTGACTCTTCCCTAGGACAGTCGCTTCTTTTGCTTTAAGAAGCTTTCAGATTTTCTGTAATTTTGCCAGTTCTGACTATTGCTTCCTGAGCCACTGCAGTAATGCTCACAGAGTTACTGAAGTGTCGCTCTCTGTAGTGAGTTTAGGCTGCTCTGCTTTGGCACCCGGGCTTTGGGTCATATGCTTCCAGGCACCATCCAGGAACTCTTTGGATCCACAAATGAAAAACACACACACATTAGCTTATTTTTTTTTTAATTTATTTTTTGATACTTTATTTACATTTCAAATGTTTCCCCCTTCCAGGTCTCCCCTTTGGAACCCCTCTATCCCCTCTCCCTCTCCTGCCTCTATGAGGGTATTCCCACCACCCACCCACCCACCCACCCACTCCCATCTTCACTCCTTGGACGTTAGCTTATTTTTGAAATGCCTTGGTTACTCAAAGCTGGGCAGTTCTAATCCTCCCATGGCTAGCATACTTTTTCCTCTGGTACTTCTGGCTCGACACCTTCTAAGTCTACCTTTAACCTTGCTGCCCTGCTAACTTCTGTGTAGCCCATAGGTCTTTGCTGCCCAAGACATTTCTGTGCGGCCTTTCCAGGGGCCACTTTCCCTTTCCTCCTACCTTTCGGATGATCTTCCCTCTGCAGCTCTAAATCTTAGCCATCTCTCTCCCCCAACTCATGGCAATTCTCTGACTCTCCTTTTTCCCTATTCCTAGTGCATGCGAATCTAAGGGCCCCTCCCTGTCTCCCTTGGCCTAGCTGGTATCTTTATTGATTGATCAAAAGCTAACTGGGGACAAGGACCTTCAGCATTTGGACATGCAGACTCCTGATTAAATCAAAGCATTAGAACCAATCCCCAACATCTCTCTGTTTACCTGTAGCTTCTAGAGTTTAGCAGTTTCAAAGTTTCAGGCCATGCATTAAGATCTATGGCCCATTTTGAAAGGAGTGTTGGGGTGTGTGGGGGGGGAGGCTGGGCTCTTCTATATTAATTTTATACATTGATTTCTGGCATCTCTTGTGGAAGAGGCCGTCTTTCCTTCAGTTTTGTTTGTTTGTTTGGCTTTTGCTGAGAATCTGATGGCTATAGCTATGTGGGTTAATCTCTGATTCTCTTTCGACTCTGTTGGTCTACGTGTTTTAAAGCTTCCACTGTGAAAACCTTTCATCTCCTTGGTTATGTTTACACTCAGGTTTGAATTGTTGTCTGTGGCTATTGTGACTGGAGTGATTTTTCCCCAACAGCTGTTTTGTTTGTTTGTTTGTTTGTTTGTTTGTTTTCCATGTTGATTCTGTGCTGTGCATCTTTGTTGAATGAGTTTGTGGTATCTGAGAATTTTCTGGTGGAATCTTTAGAGTCTTTTAGGTGTAAGACTGCATTATCTTCAAATATGGACAATCTGACTTCTTTCTTTCCTGTTTGCATCCATTTTAGAAGTTGGTTGGTTTTAAAGATAGGTCTCACTACGTAGCACAGGCTGGATTTGAACTCCTGGTCCTCCTGTGTCAGCCTTCCAAGTTCTAGGATTACAGGTTTTTAACTACTAAATCTGACCTTGTGTTCTTTGTATTTCTTTAAGTTTTAATTTTGTGTGTATGGGTTTTTTTTGTCTGCATGTCTACAAGTGTGGGCCTAATGAACATTGAGGTCAGAAGAGGGTGTCGGATTTCTTAGAACTGGAGGTGTGAGCTGCCATGTTGGAGCTAGGAATTGAACCTGCATCCTCTGGAAGAGCAGCAAGTTCTTAACCACTGAGCCATCTCTCCAGCACTATATTGTGTGTATGTACATGTTTATATGTGCATGGTTTATACATATATGCTGGCGTATGTGCATGTGTGAACATGCAATTGGATGCCAAAGGTCAAAGTCTTCCTGTCATTCTCCAGCTTACTTTTAGAGACAGGGTCTCTCCCTGAACCTGGAACTTGCTGATCTGATAGACTGGGCAACCAGGAAGCCAGGGATTCTTCTGAGACCTCCATGCTAGGATTCAAGGCACTTGCCAGTGTGCCCAGCTTTCATTTGTGGATGCTACAGATTTAACTCAGGTTCTCATGCTTGGGGTGGTAAGAACTTTACCTACTGAGCCAGTGCCCCGCCCTGTTTATTTCTTCCTCTAGACTTGCTCTAGCTAAGAATCTCAGCACTGAATCCAATAAGAATGCACTGAGTGAACACCTCTCTCTCTCAAAACACCAAATCTATATTTACATCCACATATAATAAACATAACTCTAACCTGAAATATATCACAAATAAAGCATGTCTAGTATTTGACAACTTAAGTATCAACAATTAAAATAAAGAAAACTGAAATGAAACAAATACATTAACAAAAATCCAACAAATTGTATTCTACCACGTGTACTGTTTTGAAGGGAAAGACACACAAAGCCAGTAGTATCACAGGAGCTCACATCTCTGTGAGCTTCCTGTACACTCAGTGGATTTACGCAAAGATCGAGTTAGTCATCTTGCAAATGGGTTAATCTTCAAAAATAGAATATAGAAGTGCAGAACTTAAGAAAACAGTCCATATTGTGTACACAGGGTTCAGCTTATGGACAGGAACAAGGCCTATTGGACCTGTGCCTGACACAAAAGCACTTTCTGCAAACTCATTTCAAACCAGGTCTCTCTTCAACACAGGAGATAAGACATTTCGCAAGGTCCTTGTCTGATTCTTAAGAGGAGAGTCATTTTTTTCTTCCACTCAGTTATAATGTTGACTATTCAGAGTTGGCATCTATAGCCTGTGTTATACAATCTTTGTATATTCCAGGATTCTAGTGTCTTCCAGGATTAGATCATAGAAAAAAGTTGAGTTCCATCAAAGGCCTTTTCTCAATGTATTGAGATGAGCATGTAATCTCTCCCTTGATTCTTACATAATACATATAGTATGTAAATAATGTAATTAAGTACATAAGTAAGTAATATAAGTATGTTGGTTGATTTGACTTTGTTGAATTATCTTGGTATCTCTGGGAGAAAGTAAATTTTACCAGAGTGTGCTGTCTTTTCCAGACAATGTTGAATTAAGTTTGCAAATATTTTATTAGGGACGTTTCTATCTGTATCTATCAAGGAAATTGATCCACAGGTTTTGTTATTTTGCTATGTTTTTACTGAGTTTGAGTTTGGCTTTATAGGCTGGTGTTTGAAGCAGCCCTTCCATTTCCAACGTGTAGAATGGTTCGAGGAGCTAAGAGTGAGGCCTATAACAAGGAAAACAATGCCAAGTGGGAGTCTGAACCCACACAAGGGAGGGGCAGCAGAGAAAATGGCAATTATGTGATAAGATTTTAGTTATTGTTTAAATATCTTTAAAAGATAATTAGTCATTTCAACATTAATCATAGTGCAGTATGTACATAAGGGTAAAATGTGACCACGATTCCATTGAGCTCTAAAAGGAAGACGTGGAAGTGTACAGCTTCAGACTTTTTATGCCATGCATGTGAGGTACACTGTGATTCAAAGGTGGTGTGTGATAAGTTGTGTACTCTAAACTCTAAGGCAATCACAAGATGAATGAAGACTCATAGATGATTTACAAGCAGAGCAGATAGGAAGGAAACAAAATGTGTAATCAATCCAAAAGAAAAAAAGAGGCACCTGACGGAAGGGAAACAAAGGAGAAAATAGTAAATAACTAGAAAGACAGGCATTTAAAACTAGTGGAAGAATGTACCCGTTAAAGCTGATGATCCAGGATTGGCAAGATGGCTCAATAAGCAGAGTGCTTGCCACCAAGACTGGTGTCTCAGTTTGACCTTTAGAGCCATATAATGGAAGGGACAACCAATTCCTGCAAGTTGTCCTCTGATCTCCACAACTGAGTCACTCATACATGCACACACAAGCACACACATACACACACTAAAAATTATATAAATAAAAATGTATGTAATACATTTTTAAAATAAAAATACTGGTTTAGGCAGTAGTTTCTAGACTAATACCAAAAACACAAACACTGAAAACATTGGTGACTTAGTGGAAATTAAATCTTTTATATTCAAAACGGCACCATTGAGACTGTGAAAAGACAACTCTTAAAATGATTGAAAATATTTACAAATCATGTATGTGATAATACAGGAAGGCCTCCTGACAACTGACTCAAAATTAAAAACAAAACAAAATTATAATCAAGGAAAGAATCTGAGTAAACATTTCTCCCAAAGAAGACACACAAAAGAACAGCAAACACACACAAACATCAGTAGACTTTGGAGAAATATGAATCAAAACCTCAGGAAGGCATTGTGTAAACATCCTGTGAATGCTATATTTTAAAAGATGGGACAACATCGACCACTGACAAGGACGATGCAGGAAAACTCAAATCCCTTTCTCTGCTGGTTCAGGAACAAGACTGGCATTGTCTCAGAATGGATGATGAGTAGAGAGAGATGTATTAGGAAGTGGCTCCAAGCATGTGAGATATTACCAAGCCTGTGTAGGGAACAGGTTTGAGGTGGGAGGCAAGACCCCAGAGTTGGAATACCAGCTTCAACACACAAGTATGCTGGAACTTTGAGACTGGGGCTTTTAAAGTCTTTGGTCTCTTAAACCATCCATGAAGGCAAGTTTGGGCTACTTGATTTCTATATTTAGCTCCACATTTCACCACTAAGGTACCAGACTTAGGAAAAGCTGAATGAGTTAGGCACTCTCCAAGCTCCCTGTTCTATATTTTCAACTTTTGCACAGCAACCCTGGGAGAAAGAAGCTGCTTCTTAGCCTCTGGGACCCCAGGTCTTGATCCTTTACAACAATATCGATGGTTGATCTCCATCCGTGTTCCCAGTGACCTCATACGGCAGCCAGAGTTGATCCTTGAGAAATCAAACTGCTAACTGAAAACTGCTAGTTAAATGAGTGATAAATATTTTTATATGAGTAGATAAGTAGCTTGCTGTTGTAGTAAATATTTAATCTAATATAAACTAATATTTAATATAAATATTAATTGGGGGTTTCTACCCCACCTTTGATAATTCAGTACCCAGATAAAAGACACAAAACTGTTATATTTATAATAAGCCTTAATTAGCACTAGAGCTGGACAGATATTTGCCCTCCATGCTATTATGCCAAATTTCCTGCCAATAACCCTTCAATGTGACTTGCTATGTTCCATCTGGGCTCCACTTAACTCTAGGTGGTCAGCCTTCATGACCATGTTTTCATGACTCTCCTACCCCATGCCATCTTATCCTCTCTCCATCTTCCTCTCCCTCCCGGTCTCCTGCCTCAGACCCCCAAGTCCAGGAATCAAAACCCCATCTATCTCTCTTCTGCCCAACTATAAGCAGTAGGCATCTTTATTTACCAATCAGGAATACCTTGAGGGGCAAGGTTACATAGCATCATTTGGGCCTATGTGAGAGTCTCCTTGTCCATGAGGGCAACCAGGGCTAGAATTTAGCACAATACATAGCAAAAGACCAAACTTCAACAGCTTGCTTATTCTGTAAATGGGAAAATAGCAGTGAAGGAGAGCAGTGCCCTCCCCACCCCCAGGATTGTGTATTCAGGAATCTATGATGTATAAATGTAGCTATAATCCTCCACTTTTCAATTTTCCATGATGCCTATTTCAGATTTCTATTAAGGAGAATGAAAGTGCAGGTTCTTCTCAGGAGTCACTGAAGATATGGCATCTAAGTCTGGGAATGGAAGCTCCAACACGAGGCAGTCTTGATATGCTCACTTGAGTGGTGGGGAGCCTTGGATGGAGAAGACAGAGATCAACCTGCAGGATAAATGGGCACCTTCTAAGGGGCCCAACTAAAGGGGAGAAAGCTCCCTGGAGAGAACCCAGGATATCCACGGCATCTCTCCAGCAGACCTCCAACCTCTTCTGTAGAGCAATCCCTGGAAGGGTTTGGTCATGCCTTCTGATGAAGTTCAGAAGAGGCTTGCTGATTTGTATCTTCTTTGCTTTCATTTTCCTTTCTAAGGTGGATTTAAGTCTCTTTCTCTATGTGACACCCCTCATTTGCTCATCAGGGTCACAGGAAAGGGTGACTTGCTGGAAACGGCAGGTAGGAGGTTTGTATCACTTCTGCATGAAGCAGAGTCAGTGTCAAAAAGCATTTTATACCTTAGAGCCTCAGTGCTGGAAGCCAATTAGGTCTCACAGTACTTTTAGAGTACCTGCCCAGTATGAATTGGTGGCCATCTCATGGGCTTGGACCCAGTCCTGGGAATAAGGAGTCTGTGCTCCTTGATCTTCCTTTGCTCAGTCTGGACCAACAAGAGTTAATTGCAAATCAGGGAATGGGTGACATGTAGTAGAGGGGTTTTCCAAGGCTCATGCTCCCTTCTACCCATTCATCTATTCTTCAATAAGTATTTGTGTCAATAATAATCAGAGAGAGGCTCTAAAACACAGCCATGGGTCTTTGGGAATCACAGAGTGATGCAATGGACTCCTCTGCCACAGGAAATGATGTGCATGTTTGAGAAAAGGGCAAGGCAAGCTCTTATTTTACATTTAAGTTTGCATTTATTATTAGTGTATATGTGCAGTGCATATAGCCACACGTGTGTCACATACCTGTGTAGAGGTCAGAAGGCAACTTTTAGGAATTGGGTCTATCAATGGAAACTTTGCTCTTGAGGCAGACTATCTTGTTGCTTCTCTTGCTACACTGTATTCTCCAAGCTAGCTAACTCAGAAGCTCCATCCTGTCCTGCTTCCCATCTCACCAGAGGAGTTCTGGGATTGCAGATAAGCACCGCTGAGTGCATAGCCAAAGAGTCATGTGGTTTTACTTTTTACATGAGTCCTAGGAATTGAACTCAGGTCACTGGGCATGTACTATTGACCTGTCTTGCCAATCAGGAAAGCAGAAAGTTTTAAGGGGAAAAGGGAGAAATTTCTGCAAGATCTTTGGATATAGAGTTTTCTGTAAGCTATTTGAATATAAGGTTACTGTTCTTGAAAATCCAGGAGAAATTGGTATCCATTCTTTGGTGGAAGTGCTATCTCTGGACAAGTGTTCTGACCAGCAAATGTATTTGAGTTGTGCCATTCTTAAAAAATGTCAAAGATGGTCTGGCTAGATGGCTCAGAAGGTAAGGCACTTGTTATACAAGACTCACAGCCTGAGTTCAATTCCTAGGACCCACATAAACAGGGAATGAAAGGACCAACTCTAAGGTCATTCTCTGATGTCTACATGCAAGCTTGTAGCCCCTACTTGACACTTGTGGCCCCCTACTATGTCATACCACAATAGTAATAATACTAAAAAAGAACGTCAAAAACACACTTAGTTTCATAACTCAGTGCACACATGGAAGATGCGCACAGCACCCCGTGTACATAGAGTGAGAAGATTCTCTTCGAGCCTTTAGAAATTTTGAGAGAAAGAGTTATCTCAGAGAGTTGGACATAAGCCCTGCCCCTTCATAACTGCTTTGGGTCTAACAAGAAAGACGTCAAAGCCTCCTTTACACCTCGACAGTGTGCTTACTGAATTCACTTTTCTTTGGGAGATGTGAACAAATGACTCTTCGACCCAGATAGGGCACCAACAATAGACCAGAGTAAAACGTCCAGTAAAGTCCAGGTTGGTGAACAAGTGAGTTTATTGGGATTACTTACAGGGCATAGGTGAGGGACTACACTTGGGTGACTTCCAAACAATTGCATCACCACAAAGTCTCACGCCAGTCTTGATAATGACTTCATGGAAGCTGCATCACAAAGCCTCACTTTTAGTTACCTTCTACTTCCTGTATGTATATTCTAGTGTCTCCAAGATCACTTGCAGTTTGTAAGAAGTGGAAGGGTGTAATGGTTGGAGTCCTGGGTGAGGGTCCCATGCTCTCATATAGAGTGTTATGGTCACATTAACATTACCATAGCTCTATCTATCTCTGTATAGTTCTTGCTCCATTGGCAAGACTAGCAGGCTTCAGTAGTCTCTACTCTGTGATGGTCATGGAATAGACATGTTATGCCTACTGCAGATACCCAAACTATCCAGTGATATAGCAAGGGTGTGCTGGATAGTTTTATGTCAACTTGACACAAGCTAAAGTCATTTGACAGGAGGGAACCTCAATTGAGAAAATGCCTCCATAATTGTAGGCAAGCCTTTACAGCAGTGATTCTTAATTAGTGATTGATGGGGATGGGACCATTCCTGGGCTGGTAGTCCTAGGTTCTATTAAAAAGCAGACTGAGCAAACCATGGGGAGCACACTAGTAAGCAGCACTCTTCCATGGCTCCTGCATCAGCTCCTGCGTCCAGGTTCTGACCCTGTTTGAATTTCTGTCCTGACTTCCTTCAGTGATGGACTACAGTGTGGAAATGTAAGCCAAATTCCTCCCCAAGTTGCTTTTGATCATAGTGTTTCATTACAGCAATAGTAACCCTACCTAAGACAAAAAGGAAATCTTCAAATCCTTCATTCAAACACAAATGTTATCCTCCATTTAGGATGAAGCTGTGAAGTGAAGGCTTGGTTAGGAGTGGAGGCCTCTGGGATTGCTCTCAGAAGGCCTGTCCTCTCTGCTGCCTCATGAGGGTGTGATCTCAAACAATATACTTTCCCTCAAAGCAGATTCTCTCTGATAAGATGGAGTAATAGTCAGCATCTTGTCTGCCAAACAGATGCTTAGAAATGAGCTTAGACGTAAGCGAGTCTAGGTAATATCGGACAATAAAGGTAACCATCACATCCTGGCTGTTCCTGTGGGCATAAGTGAAAACTGGTGAGCTATGCCATGTAGGGTAAAGTTCACCACTGAATTCTGGCTGTTCCTGCCAGGGCCATGTAAGTAAAGATTTGCTTCCCTCTTTTAATCAGCATTGCTGTTCTTGCTCAAGATGTTGAGGTTTCCCTTCGTTCTGGTTTTGAAAAGTAACTCTACTCCATGCTATTATCAGCAAAGCCTGAGAAGTGTGACAGCCCAGGTCCTCTTCAGTTATCAGGGAATAGTTCAGTCAAATAAAATGTAGTTGAAATTTAACTGAATTGTCAAAAGCTTCAGTGAAATGAGGGATTTGGGCCAGAGCTGTCCACATGATTAAAAACGATCTCCATATACACGCCTACCCACAGGTGGGGTGATCTGTCTCACCACTCTCTGTGGGCAATGTACACTTTGTAAGTTCTGTGTATGCCATGGAATCCTGCAGTGTCTCTGCTATTTCTTGAGAACATTTCACACCAAAGGCATGGGTTTTAGAGTTTCTATGAAATGTTGTTTGCTTATTATTTGTTGACAGGGTCTCTATCCCAGCCTCAAATCCACTACATAGCAGAGAATGACACCTTATTTCTGATCCTCTCGCCTCCACCTCCATGGCATAAACATGTGCCATCATATCTGGTTTTATGCTGTGTTGGAGTGGCAACCTAGGTCTTCATGCATGATAGGCAAGAGCTCTACCAACTGAGCTGTGTCCCTAACCCTTCCACAAATGTTTATTAAGATGCCATTGAACAGCCTCCAGGCTTTTTCTCATAGATCTCATTACTTTTTCATCTTTACTCTTTGTAAGGCTGTTGTTGTTGTTGTTGTTGTTGTTGTTCCCACAGGTAATCAAGGATCCTGACCGGATATTGTTTTATTCTTATTTATCCAACCAGCCACTCAACATACATGACCTGAATGCCTTTCTCAACAACATTCTTAAGCCCCAGAGATACAGATAAGCATACATACAAATCCCTCAGAATGTGATACATAATAGGCAAAAGGAAACAAACAAAACTATCATTCCAAGCCCTCAAACCACCATCTCTAGTTTCACATTGGACCCTTGACTAATTCTTAGGTTTATTTCCCAAAAGTTAAAATCTTTCCCATCAAATACTGATAAGCCAAAAGCAAAGACTAGCAACTGTGTCTTTTTGTTTGTAAGAACTTCTTTTTCAAACCTGCTAGCTATTTAAACATTTAGGAACCCACAGAATCTCATTGGTTGAGGGATGCTGTGCTGGCTGGTTTTATGTCACCTATAAGCTAAAGTCATCTGAGAGGAGAGAAGGTAACCTCATTTTAAACAATGCCTTCCTAAGATCAGGCTGTAGGCAAGCCTGTGAAACAGTGGTTCTCAACTTTCCCAACGCTCGACCCTTTTCCTATAGTTCCTTGTGTGGTGGTGACCCCACCCACCCATAAAATTGCTTTCATTGCTACTTCATAACTATAATATTGCTACTGTTATGAATTGTAATGTAAATATGTGTTTCTGATGGTCTTAGGAAACCCCTGTAAAAGGGTTGTGTGATCCCCGAAGGGGTCATGATCCACTGGTTAAGAACCACTGCTATAGAACATTTTCTTAATTAGTGATTGGTGTGGAAGGGTCTAGCCCATAGTAGGTGATGTCCCCCTCTAGGCTGGGGGTCATGGGTTCTATAAGAAAGTAAGCTGAGCAAGCCATGAGGAGCAAGTCAGTAAGCAGAATCCCTCCATGGCCTCTGCATCAGCTCCTGCCTCCAGGTTCCTGCCATGTTTGAGTTCCTGTTCTGACTTCCTGCATTAATGAAGTGTAAGCCAAATAAGTCCTTTCCTGCCTATGCTGCTTTTGGTCATGGTGTTTTATTGCAGCAATAGAGACCCTAAAACAGATGTGAAGCAGGAAGGGAAGTCATCACAGACCTGTTAACAACTTTCATCTGCTTTCTGCCGTTTCTGTTGGGCCATTGGTATAGATGCCAGGGTCTGCTCTCAGGGTTTTTTTCTTTAAGATTTGCTTTATTTTTAATTATGTGTGCATGTCACAAAGGTGCCCTCAGAGGCCAGAAAAAGGGGTCAGATTCCTTGGAGCTGGAGTAATGGGCAGTTGTGAGCCACCCAACATGAGTGCTGGGAACCAAACCCAGGTCCTCTTCAAGGGCAGTAATTTGTTTTTAACCACTGAACCATCTCTTTGGCTTCTGACCTCAGAATATGAAGGGTATAGACTATCTGACAATGGACAAATCATCTGCCAGAAGCTAAAGGAAGGTGAGGAACAGCTGTTTCCTCAACTATTCCCAGAGCCCGTCTGAATACCACGAACCATAAAAACCTCTGGTTGGAAACAGAACTGAACCTTTGTATCTTTCTTGCACCAATCACCTTGACAACCAGAAAGAAAAGAAGATGTGGATCTGGGTATTGTTGAAGGGGAGGGCAATCCAAACAACAGCTCTATAGTAAGAGATTCCGAATGAGAGGAAAACACTTCCAGGAGATGGGGAAAGAGAAGGCTAGCTGCTTCTCTTTCCATTGTGCCGCTCAGCAGATGGCATGAAGATCACCATGGCGACCACATGAAGCTTCTGAGGCTGCATTCAACTCCTGCTATCCCTTCATGCTCATCTATCATGGATCTCTAAGAGGTCTGTTAAGACTGCAGAAACTCTCCAGTCCAAGGTTCATGCCCATTCCCAAGTTCTAATCTCCTGTTACCAGAATCTGTCATATCTTCAGATGCCTTGTGCTGATTATTGCCTATATCTCTCAGCCCTTGCTTTTATGTCCTTTTTTATGATTCAAGTCTTAATCAATGTGGCACCATTTGATTGTATCCGCACCTACAGGCAACAGCCATCTCCAAGCTTATAGAAACAAGGACACTCCACCCTCACTCCATCCCAGTCATTAAAAGACCCAAACCCCTTCCTTTTCTTGGTCTTTCAAATATTTTAATGACCCATCTCATCAATGAAATCTGCTCTTTTGTAATTTTTAGTTAGAATGTGTTTTCTATACTAGACTAAATTATTACATTCCTAATCTATGTCAAGAACCTATGAAGGAGTCTTCTAGTAGAAAGAAGAAGGAAATTCAAGCTTTCTCTAAGATGTTCCTTATACTTGGGATTAAGGAAGTAGCTCAGAGATAGTATTTGCCAGTATGTATATTCAAGGCCATGGGCTCAAGTCCCAGTATCACAAAAAGGGGAGCATGAGCTATAGCTCAGTGGCAGATTTGCTTGCCTAGCAAGCATGAGGCCCCAAGTTCAATCTCTACTACCCCAAACAAACAAAACAGACTTGACTTTATTCTAAATAATAATATTTATAAGACAGTGAGTTATACCTGGTGGTGGTTGTTACACACCTTGAATCCCAACACTCAGGAGGCAGAGGCAGGCAGATCTCTGAGTTTAAGGCCAGTCTGGTCTACAGGGCAAGTAACAGGACAGCCAGGGTTACACAAGAAACTCTATCTCAAAAACAAACAAACAAAAATACCAAAAAACAAACAAACAAACAAAAACACAAATGAAAGACAGTGAGTTGATATATATTTTCTAACATAAATTAGATCAAATTCATAATCATCATTACTAAAAACGCCTATCTGTCTCTAAGCATCTGTGCTGTACTGGGGGAGCAGCCTCCTTCCCCATCTGCTGAGGCCTGTCTCCAGCTCCCAGCCCAGCTCTCCCAGTCTAGCTCCTCCAGCCTCTTAAATGTCTGTCTCTTACGCACACCTTCTGCAGCAGGCGGGCATTCTCATGCTTCTGAACACGTTGTCATCTCTTCATGAAGATATCCTGACTCCTTCACAGCCAGAAATTTCTTCTTACTCTTAGTTCAAACTGTCTCTACATTTTGAGATTTTTTTTCCCCAACTATATTTGATCTAAAAGGGAGCTTTAATTTTCTTCATGGTCCTTGCTACACAGTAAGTTCCTTTATAGATTTGAAATAGAATCCCAGTACAATGTTCACACAGTAGGTCAGAGTATTCTTGTTGAGTGGATAATTGGGTAAATAGTTTATTCTTCTGAGAAAAAAATTAGGAAATAATGCTTGCCTTATAGGATTATTTTAAGAATTCAGAGAAAGCACTAAATATTCAGTCAACTCTTCATCTCCTCTTTTTTTACCTCTATCAATAGAGTTAAAAGAACAGAGTAGAAAATGGGATGTAAATAGGGATGTTATTGTGCAGAGGGACCTCGGGAAGTCTTTCTGCAGAGGGTGCCTGCTGGGTGCCTGTGTGTGGCCACTAAGGCTCAGAAGGGCTGCACGTCTACTGCCAAGGGCGCAGCTGCTGGAATTCAGAGGGGAGGGGAGGTGTGGACTTGGAAACTAATTGCTGTGAAAGGTTATGCAAACTTGGAAACCAATTTAGGCTAGCAGTCAACCCTCAGAGGGCAAGGGACAGAGAGACACCAGAGGACAAGCACTATTTACTTTTGCAGTCAAAATAGGGCCTTACCTGTCGGGTTAGTGATAGATTTTATGTTCTTTCATTAGAATGTCCAGTTGTCTGAACCCCTTCCCACATCACCCCAGGCTTTCCCATTCCACAGTGTCAAGAAGTCATTGAAGACCATAAAACAACGATCAGAAGGTCTCATTTTAGACAAGGAGAGTTCTAAGAAGTCACTGTGTAGAGAAAAGGTTGTCTGTTGAATGTACTTTGTGTGTGTGTGTGTGTGTGTTTCATAGAGAAATTTACAAGTCAGCAAGATGGTTTAGTGAGCAAAGGTGCTTGCGAGCCTGGTAACCTGAATGTCACATCTCCTAATCCTTCTCAAGTAGTGCCACTTCCTGATGACTAGGCATTCAAATACATGAACTTAGAGGCTATTCTTCTTCAAACCACCACAATAACATATAATAGCTTGGACCCTGAGCCAAGGTTCAAGCAGCCATTCTCTGACGTTTAATGGCATAGCAGCATGCTCAGTGCAAATGTGTCTGTCGTGTGTTCAGAACCCACATAAAGGTGGAAGGAGAGAACAAAGCTGTCTTCTGACCTCCACACAATCACAGTGGCATGTGTGCCACCCCATTTTCATACCATGTATACACACACACACCAATAATATTATTTTAATTAATTAAAAAAGAAAAGAAAAGAAAGAAAGCAAGCAAGCAAGCAAGCAAAGAAGGATGAACAAGATGGCTTGGCAATTATAGAACTGACAAAAAGGGGTTTCCTCTTGAACATGGAACTGCTAAGCCGTGTCTGGACAGTGTGGGGAATTCATGTTACTAGACTGACTGGAGGGACAGAGAGGTTCACAGGGCGAGGTCTGCAGGTTGGGACTGCCATCCTGACAGCCCCGCTGTGGGTGCATCTCCCAGCGGCTCCGTGGGAATACGTCTGTGGAGTGGGAACACCCCTTCTACATATGTTAGTATAGAGATCTGATGATATGCTTAGGAATGCTATACTTAGTGGGGTCTGTTGCTTTGTGTTTCCTTGTGAGCTGAGCACTGAGCGAACGCAGAATTTAATTGTAACTTTGCCAGTACATCTATCTCGAGGCCTGCAGCCATTTTTGTCTTCTATGAAATTTCTGTTGCCAAGGAAGACGATTATAATTTTGTCTGACAGATTGAGACAGCATGGTGTATTCTTGGTTATCAAAATCTTTGTGAATCATGGGGTTTTTAGTTGGTGAATATTCACAGTGTGGGGAAAGCATGGTACATACTATATAATCTCAATTACCTAAGTGTATGTACGCTTGCAGGATCTAGAACGACACAAGACTGAGCTGCTTATAACTGGGTGACTTTGTTCTTGCCTTCTTGTGTTTTGTTTCCTGTAATGCACATATTAAAAAATAAACGAAAGCTTCTTTTCAAAACTTAAAAAAAAAAAAAAAAAAAGAGCACTGGCAACTCTTCCAGAGAACCACAGTTCAATTCCCAGCATTCTCACTGCAGCTCACAACTGCCTGTAACTCCAGCTCCAGGAATTCGTTGCCCTCTTCCTGCCTCCGTGGGCATCAGGCATGCACATTGTGCAAAGGCATTCATACAGACAAAATATCCATACACATAAAGTAAAATGATGATAAAAATGCCACGGTCCAGCCATGGCACTAGACATTGAGGAAGGTAGCAATGAGTGGCATTGGTGGTTTTCAGGGGTAAAACCTGATTTTGCAAGGGTAAAAAGTTGGGTGCTTTTGGTAATATTTACCTTTCTTAAATCTTTGCTATTCTGTGGCCCAAAACTGCTGGCTTCTGGCTATTACCACCTACTGTTCAGCAGCAGAGGATTAAGTAAGGAAGTTGATTATTCGCTAGGGCTTTTGTTTTTTTTCTCACAGGCCCCTTGCTGATCAGGAGAGAGGCTAGGGGTTCTTCACTCTTTTTGAGCCAGAAAAAAGGAAAAGAAAGCCACACTAGCAGAAAAAACACTCAGTCTAGATGAAAAAGAAAAGAGGCTTGAATCTCTCTTTATTTTCTTTATATAATCTCTCTAAAATTACCTCATCCAACTGTCAGGTAAGTGTTATAACAGGATAAGTGATTACATGAGTTTCTAACTACTTGTGCATTCCAAGTAAGTATAATAAGTTTAAGGCATTAATTCATGTCATAAATTGACAAGACTTAAGGAATAACAGCAGAATTGTTTACATGTCTTTCCATTAAGACTAGTATCTGACTAAATGTTCACTATGTGTTATTAGCCCCCACACGTTCATTATCATTTTAAAGCAATAATTTGTATGTCACAAGTTAGCACAGTTTTATCAAGAGACAAAACATCTGCTTTGGGTCTTACTAGTTTTGAAGTTTTGTATGGATAAACTAGTCTATATTTTATTTTTTGTATGGATAAACTAGTCTATATTTTATTTTTTATCCTTGCATCTACAATAAATTGTCCATTCCCAGTTTATGACCTTTAGTTACCAGAGAGTGGTTTCAGCTAACCTAGAAGGAATGTCTTCCGTGATTTGTTCCAAGCCTGATTTCTTACCCTGGTACAATTAGCCCATGACATATAAAGGTTTACAGAGCTCTATTTGCAGTTTTTCATTCTATAGAGGGCTCAAAATTATGTGTATAGATTTAGGAATTCTATAAAATCATTACTAGAAATCATGAAATCAATTTATCTACACAGCATTACTACATAAGAGTATGCCTTTGTGTTGATCTTCAGAAAATCTCCCCAATAGGGTGGGCTAATGCCCAGGAATCATTAGGCTATGTAATAGTGACAGGAAAGGCATATCAACAGTGAGAAGCAATCCTGGGATGAAATCTCTGAAGGCCCTGCAATTCAGATCCACAAGCAGCAGGAAGAGGGTGACATTGGACCTAGCATGGGCTTTTGAAACCTCAAAGCCCATCCCCAGTGACACACTTCCTTCAAAGAACATCATATCTCCTAATCCTTCTCAAGCAGTGCCACTTCCTGATGACTAGGCTTATTTATATTTATTTACATATTTGAGCTTATAGAGGCTATTCTTCTTCAAACCACCACAATAACATAATAGTTTGGACCCTGAGCCAAGATTCAAGCAGCCATTCTCTGGCATTTAATGGCATAACAGCATGCTCAGTGCAAATGTGTCTGTCGTGTGTTCAGAACCAAGGCTGGGGTTATATATCAGTAGTAGAGTACTTGCCTAGCATGTGTGAAGCCCTGGGTTAGGTTCTTAATATGAAATTTAAAAAAAAAAAAAATCCCTGAAATAACAATTAACCTATGCCAGAAACATTTTGGACTCAACACACACTTGATTTTGAATTAATTTTTGGTTGTTGTGGGTTCAAAACCTTTTCTTTTTTTTCTTGAATTCCACACTGAGTGCACATTCTCTATAGTTCCTTTCACAGTGCACACCCCTACCTGTGCTTTTTAAAAATATTTGTTACCTATTTACTTGTTTTTATGTGTGTTCAGGTGCAACCAGGCCATGCACATAGAACTCAGAACCCAGCTCTCTCCTTTCATCTTACCAGGGGGCCATCCTGCTGCTGTGCTGTGAATCCCTGGAAGCTGGCTGAGAACCTTCTACATGAACCTCCTGTCTCCACCTTCCATGTCTCCCTAGGAATTCTGGGATTACAGGTGTGTGCACTGCAGCACTGTTTTGTTGTTGTTGTTTTTTAAATAAAGGTTGCAAGGATTGAACTTGGGTTGTCAGGGTCACCAGCTACCACCTTTACTTGATGAATCTCCCTATCCATTTGCAATTATTGTTTAGCATCTATTTTTACTCCCCCCCCCCAAGTTATCTTGTTCAGAAGATAGATTTCTAAAACACAAAACAAACAAAACCCTCACCATGGTCTGTTAAGACAGGTCTCATTTTAGGCCAGAACATAGTTGCCACAGGGAAACTCTGAAATGAACCCAGTACTTTGCGCATGCTAGGCAAACAAGTATCCCTGAACAATATCCCCAGATGCAGGGAAATTCTTTAAAGAACTTACTAGTTCAACCCAAGTCTGGCTGGAGAGTGAGAGTTGAACCTTAACAGTTTTCAGATAAACTTGTTCCCCACCCTAGGTTCTAGGCACTCTGAGGAAAGTAGAAGCTTCATGGGAAAGCAATGAGATCAGGCTAGGTCCTTTGGGCCAGTTGCCAGAGTTGGACACAGACTCAAGTGACCAGCAGCTTGGGTCCACACGGCCTGTAAACAAAAGCCTAGGGCTCAAGCCTGTAAGACTCAGCTGAACCATCAGCAAACCTGGGATTGGAGACACTACCCACTAGTGATAGGAAAGAAAACACCTCCAACACCAACCCCCACCCCCCACCCCCTGCCACTAAGCCAACAGATGAACTTATAATTGGGTCCTAGACCAGTGACCCCAGCAAAGAAACTGGCAGGTGCAAAGACCAAGTGTCCTGACCCTTTGTAATTAGAGCTTCACATTCTCAAAGGGCTCAACAGTTTCCACCAAAGAATATTATGACCATGACAAGTAAGGAAAATAGAGCCCCATGAGGCTCAAGAGTGGTATAGTAGCTTAAGGAAGAACAGTGCCTTAACCCAATGTCTTAGTCAGGGATTCTATTCCTGCACACACATCATGACCAAGAAGCAAGTTGGGGAGGAAAGGGTTTATTCAGCTTACTCTTCCAATTGCTGTTCATCATCAAAGGAAGTCAGGACCGGAACTCAAGCAGGGAAGGAAGCAGGAGCTGATGCAGAGGCCAAGGAGGGATGTTCCTTACTGGCTTGCTTCCCCTGGCTCACTCAGCTTGCTTTCTTATAGAACCCAAGACTACCAGCCCAAGGATGGTACCACCCACAAGAGGCCCTCCCGCCTTGATCACTAATTGAGAAAATGCCTTACAGCTGGATCTCGTGGAGGCATTTTCTCAACTGAAGCTCCTTTCTCTATGATAATTCCAGCTTGTGTCAAGTTGACACACAAAACCAGCCAGTACACCCAAGCTCTCTCCTTCTGTAGCCCAGGTCTGAGGGATGAGGAGACTGCATCTTTGAGTTGATTGAAATCCAAAGCTGTGCCTGTGGTATTGGAAGTTTCTTTTTGTTTGTTTGTTTTGTTTCTTGATGCTACTTGAACTTTGTCAATGTAGTTGGCCCTTGTCTCTTTACTTGTTTATTCAGCGAGTAGGTGGGATATGTCATTGTGCTCACCTAATTTTTATATAAAACTATGCACAACTGTGACTTTATTTTGATTATTATTATTATTAATTTTTACTGTGTATATGTCTCTTTGTAAGTTTATAATGCATGTTTGCAGGTGGCCACAAAGGCAAGAAGAGGCCATCAGATCCCCTGGAGCTGGAGTTGCAGGTGAGCCACATGGGTGCTGGAAACTGAACTCTGATCCCCTGGAAGAGTGGCAAATGCTCTTAACCATTGAGCCATTTCTCCAGCCCCGCCTTTTTTTTTTTTTTTTTTTTTTGAGATAAGGTTTTTACACTGTAGTCCAGGCAAGCCTGTAACTTACTATGTAGCTCAGGTATGCTTCATTCTAAAGGAAATTCTCTTGCCTCTGTCTCCCAAGTGCTGGAATTACAGGTGTGAACCACACAGTATTGCTTTTTGAAATAGCTACTATCTCTGAGGCTTGAAGACTCATGCATTCCCCTCAAAATCTTGACTCAAGGAAGCTATTGGGGTTGTCTACAAATGGGCAAGTCTGAGGTGTGAGGTCTGGGGCAGGGGACACATCCTTGTCTTACATCTCTTAGCCTGCTTTACTTGTTTCCTTCCTGTTAGGCTGGCTGTCAGTCTAAAAGTCTGCTGCAGCATCTTCTTCTGCTGTGCCAGGCCCTGGACCAGCCTCATGTCCCGAGAGTTGTTCTCCATTTGTAAGGCATTTCCTAAATGGGGTAGATAGGAAGTGAGAGACCAATCAGAAGTTCCAATAGAACTTTCGTTAAAGAGTTCATGTGTCCTTCTCTTCCTCAGATTCCAGAAAAGCTACCCAAGACTCAGGCCTTCCCAGAGACCTCTGGGATTGATGTTGACTTGCCCTATGTAGGAAGCTTCATGCCTTCCTTCCCATGCCTACCTTAGGCCTCAGAAAATCGCAGCTTGACATCTATGACCAAGGGAAGAAGGTGTGTGTGTAAGAGTTTTATATTTCAGGTATTGCTTGTATGTGAATGTGACATCCTACAGACAGCTGTGTGCATAGGGGAGCATGCTATATAGAGAGCATTGCCCACAGATCCTCCCAAAGTAAGAACTTGCTGGGTGGGATGGGTGGGCATGACCCTATCACTATTACCTTGATGATTATCTCATTGGTAGTAGACTGCAAAGCTCCTTGGCTTTCCCCTCCCTCTTTTCTGCCCTTTCCCCTTCCTTCATTTCCATTTTCAGCTGCTATCATGTGCCTATTAGTTAGTATTGCACCAAGTTGGACTAGCTCTTTGGACAGATGGTAGATGAAAAGCACTGAATGAGGGGCAGAAGCTCCTATTGGGCAGGTTAGTGACAGCATATGTGTCTGTCCTAGAAGAAAGTTGTCTGATACATCTGACTGCTGAGGACAGCCTTGTACCTATGGTAGGAAAGTTTCTGCACCAGAATGTGGAAGTCCTCAGAATCTAAATTTGTGGCAGCTACTGATCCTTAAGACTGATGACCCTCTGAGGAAACAGAACTTCTCCTGGGCTGAGCTGCCACCCCCAACTCAAATTGTCCTCAGTTCTTAAATTCAGGGAATAGATGGGCTTGTGGATGGCCAAGGCTGCTGGCTCCAGCACTTAGCTGTTAAGGAGCTGCCATTCAAATCTCCAACTTCATGCTGGGATGCTGCTCCTACATTCTGCAGTGAGCACACAAGTCCAGCTTTTTTAGGTTTGTGCAGCCATCATGGCATACTGAAACATCAAGTCCCAGGTTTCATTGACCCCACACTCCTGTGGAAGTGAATCTCTATGACAGATAAAATGAAAGCAGTTCAGATATGGTCATAGCTGTCTCACAGGGCTCCACTCTTGCATGATCATCAGGCAGGCATAGGCTACCTGTGCCTACGAGCCTTATCCCCAGCCCAACAACTCCATCTTCAGAAGCCTTTGAAGGAGGAGAAAAGGGTTTAAAACAAGGGTAGCATTCACCTTGAAGTAAAGAACCAGTGCCAGAATCAACACTGGTCTTCTGGGGATCCCCGCTTTGCCCACTGGAGGTATCTTAGTGGCCTGTCACTCTAAACCCTCACAGATTTATTCCTGTTTGTTCACTTGTTTGTTTGAGTCTAGTGTATTGAGCAAGAGGGCAGCAGGCTTGGCTCTCACTGGAGAACTGCCTGCAGCCTCATAGGTCTCTCTGCCTCCCCTCCAGGCCTTTTCTGGTCTTCTGTACAAGAGAATTGTTGCTTTCTCCATCTTGGCTCTTGATGCCCAGGCTGGAGTTTTAAACAAGCTTTCTCCAAGAAATTCATCCAGTCATTTACATACATACATACATACATACATACAAACACACAAACACACACACACACACACACACACAGAGCCAAGATCTCCCAACAAAATTCCAATGCAATTTCTTAACAGACTAGACTTTTAAATTCATTATATATGTAAATATAAAAATTCAGTGTCCCACTTAGGGATCAGCGGCTAGATTGTGCTCTTCCTAGAGTAAGTCACATTAAAAGATGCACATTCTAGGCTCAGGGCAAGTACATACCTTGAGCCACTTTGCCTACTCTGTCCTTGTGTGCAAGTGATTGGGTCACTACAAATGGACATAAATTCTCAACACACAAGATTGCTGAGGGACAGCCCTGATTTGATGTTGAAGGGACCAAGGTAACACCATCCCTGTCCTGGCAACATTTTGTGTTTTCTTAGATAGCTCTTATCCCTCAACCTCATAACAGTCACATTGGCCTTGGCAACATGTATGAGATTTTCATGACCCTGACTATAGTCCAGATGTATTAAGTTTATACAAACTTAACACAAACTAAACTAAGTGAAGAAGGTATAAGTCAAAAATAATTGTTATGTTATGCCTGAAATAATTACTATGTATTGTCAAAAATGAATGTTTCATTGTTATTCTGACCCTCATCTAGCTTTTATATAAATTAGGATTTCTGTGGAGTTTGCCTTTTAAAATAGTGTCTCCCTGATTGTATTAGTCAGGGTTCTCTAGAGTCACAGAATTTATAGGTAGTCTCTATATAGTAAGGGAATTTATTAAGTACTTATACAGTCTGTAGTCAAACTCCCCAACAATGGTCAGCAGCAGCTGTGAATGAAAACCTGAGGATCTAGCAGTCGCTCAGTCCCACAAGGCTCGCAGGCAAAGAAGATTGAATCTTTCTCCTTCCAATGTCCTTATGTAGATCTCCAGCAGCAGGTATGGCCCAGATCAGAAGTGTGCGTACCACCACACCTGAAACTTCTGTCTTCCAGACTTAAGATATAGATCACACATGAGTCCTCTAATTCTGGATTGTAATTCACTCCAGATATAGTCGAGTTGACAATCAGAAATAGTCACTATAATCCACCCCTTGTCAACTTGACACAAATAATATCTCATATCCACATGAAACAATACCAAGGTCAGAAATACGCTTAACATGATATAACTATTCCTCATACAATTGCAAACACATTTATAAACTTACAACGGGGCAATGTCCCTTGGAAACATTCCTTTAGTATCTCAACTTAAATACCAGCTGATGTTAAAGAAATTGGAAGACAAACATGTTCATAACAAAATACAACAGAAGCATTCATATTACTTTATCATCCTCGTCTCTGCAGCTGGTCACGTGGTCTTAGCTGGTATTTATGACTACCTTCCTCTACTACCCATTCTGTATTTCCTCCACCCTTTGCAAGCACCTCAGCAGGTCTTGGCTCTTTTCCTGGAGGAGTGACCCATATCTTTGCATCCTTTGTCATCCTGCTTGGATTAGGCTGTTGTAGTTTCCCACTGACTTTAATCCCAGGACATGGTAGTACTAAGAGACACCCTAAGGGATCTCCTGCACTCAGACATAATCCTTCTTACCTTCATTGTGGAGAGGCCATCCAATTTCCCCATGGTAATCTGGATCTATCACCCCTCCTAACACTGTTATTCCTTTCTTAGCCTGCTGGTTTAAGGGCATTAGAAGCCCAAAATGACCAGGGGGAAGTCTGACCTTCCAGTTCAATGAAATGTTTGTTGTAGCTCCTGGTAGGAGCACTCCCCCCTCTGGAACCAAAACTTCTAGGCCAGCAGAACCTAGAGTTGTGGGGACAGGAAGCAAAAATTTTCCTAGAGGGTCACAAGGAGTGATAGTGAGTGGAACTGTTCCCTTTTCCACCCCTTGATTCCTGGACCCATGGATCCCGGCTATGGGAGAAACTGTACCATCTATCGGATGCTGATTCAAAGCATATACTGCCTCCTGAAGAACTCTGCCCCAGCCTTCCATGCTGCTGCCACCTAATTGGTGCTGTAACTGTGTCTTCAGAAGGCCATTCCATCTTTCTATCAGACCAGCTGCTTCAGGATGCTGGGGAACATGGTAAGACCAGTGAATTCCATGACCGTGGGCCCATTGTCGCACTTCTCTGGCTGTGAAATGAGTTCCTTGGTCAGAAGCAATATTGTGTGGAATACCATGACGGTGAATAAGGCATTCTTAAGTCCATGGATGGTGGTTTTGGCAGAAGCATTATGAGCAGGAAAGGCAAATCCATAACCAGAATAAGTATCTACCTCAGTAAGAACAAAACATTGTCCTTTCAATGGAGGAAGTCCAATGTAGTCAACCTGCCACCAGGTTGCTGGCTGGTCACCTCAAGGAATGGTACCATATCTGGGGCTCAGTGTTGGTCTCTGCTGTTGGCAGATCTGGCATTCAGCAGCAGCTGTAGCCAGGTCAATCTTGGTGAGTGGAAGGCCATGTTGTTGAACCCAAGCATAACCTCCATCTCGGCCACCATGGTCACTTTGTTCATGTGCACACTGAGCAATGACAGGGATGGCTGAGAAAAGAGGTTGACTGTCCACAGAACAAGTCATCTTATCCACTTGATTATTGAAATCCTCCTCGGCTGAAGTCACCTTTTGGTGATCATTTACATGGGACACAAATATCTTCACATCCTTTGCCCATTTGGAGAGATCTATCCGCATACTTCTTCCCCAGATGTCTTTCTCACCAGTTTTCCAATTGTGATCTTTCCAAGTCCCTGACCATTCAGCCAATCCATTGGCTATAGCCCATGAGTCAGTGAACAATCATACATCTGGCCATTTCTTCTTCCAAACAAACTGTAATACCATGTGTACTGCCCCAAGTTCTGCCCACTGTGAAGATTTTACTTCACCTGTATCTTTCAGGGTTGTCCTAGAAAGGGGTTGTAATGCTGCAGCTGTCCACTTCTGGGTGGTGCCTGCATAACATGCAGAGCCATCAGTAAATCAGGTCCTAGTCTTCTCTTCTTCAGTCAGCCGGTCATAGAGAACACCCCATGAGGCTATAGGCACATACTTGGCAGCAGATGGCATTGTTACAGGAGTAGAAACCATAGGCATTTGAGCAACTTCTTCAAGTAACTTGCTTGTGCCTTCAGGACCTGCTTGGGCTTGATCACGGCTGTACCACTTCCATTTGATAATGGACTGGTGCTGTGTACATCCTACTTTATGACTTGGAGGGTCTGATAACACCCAGTTCATGATGGGCAGTTCAGGTTGCATGGTAACTTGGTGTTCTATTGTCAAACGTTCAGTTTCCACTAAGGCCCAATAGCAGGCCAAGAGCTGTTTTTCAAAGGGAGAAAAGTTGTCTGCAGATGATGGTAGAGATTTGCTCCAAAATCCCAAAGGTCTCTTCTGTGATTCACCTACAGGAGACTACCAGAGGCTCCAAACAGCATCTCTATCTGCCTCTGACACCTCAAGTACCATCGGGTCTGCTGGATCATATGGTCCAAGTGGTAGTGATCATGTGGTCTGCACAGCTGCCTGGGCCTGTTGAAGAGCCTTCTCCTGTTCCAGACCCCACACAAAGCTAGCAGCTTTTCAAGTCACTTGGTAAACGGGTCTGAGTAACATACCCAAGTAAGGAATATGCTGTCTCCAGAATCCAAATAGACCCACTAAACACTGTGCTTCTTTCTTGGTGGTGGGAGGGGCCAGGTGCAATAATTTATCTTTCACCTTAGAAGGACTATCTCTACATGCCCCACACCACTGGTCCTAAGAATTTCACTGAGGAAGATGGTCCTTGAATTTTGGTTGGATTTATTTCCCATCCTCTGATACGCATATTCATTACCAATGAGTCCAAAGTGGTTGCTACTTCCTGCTCACTTGGTCCAATCAGCATAATGTCATCAATATAGTGAACCAATGTGATATTTTGTGGAAGAGACAAATGATCAAGATCTCTTCTAACTATGTTATGACACAGGGCAGGAGAGGTAATAGATCCTTGAGGCAAAACTGTAAAGGTATACTGCTGGCCTTGCCAACTAAAAGCAAATTGCTTCTGGTGGTCCTTATGGACAGGTACTGAGAAGAAGGCATTTGCTAGATCAATAGCTTCACACCAGGTACCAGGAGATGTGTTAATTTGCTCAAGCAACGAAATCACATCTGGTACAGCAGCTGCAATCAGAATTACTACCTGCTTTAGTTTTCGATACTCAACTGTTATTCTCCATGATCCATCAGTCTTCTGCACTGGCCAGATAGGAGAGTTAAAGGGAGATGCGGTGGGAACCATCACCCCTGCATCTCTCAAGTCCTTGATAGTGGCAGTAGTTTCTGCAATTCCTCCAGGAATACCGTACTGGTTTTGATTCACTATTCTCTTTGGCAGAGGCAACTCTAGCGGCTTCCATTTGGCCTTTCCAACCATAATAGTCCTCACTCCACATGTCAGGGAACCAATGTGAGAATTCTGCCGATTTCTAAGTATATCTATCCCGATTATACATTCTGGAACTGAGGAAATGACCACAGGATGTGTTCGGGGACCTACTGGACCTACTGTGAGTTGGACATCAGTCAAAACTCCATTAATCACCTGTCCTCCATAAGCCCCTACTTAAACTGGAGGGCCACAATGTTTCTTGGGATCTCCTGGGATCAACGTCAATTCAGAGCCAGTATCCAATAGAACCCTGAAAGTCTGATTATTTCCTTTCTCCAAGTGTACAGTTACCCTTGTAAAAGGCCATAGGTCCCTCTGGGGAAGGACTGGAGAAAGGCTAACAGCAAAACTTTTAGGTGTCTTATCAAGAACCTTCCTCAGGGGAACTTGGCCACCCCCTCATTCAAGGGGTTCTGGGTCTGCAAACTGGCTCAAGTTTGGAAATTGATTCTCTGGCCGAGATTGCCTTTTGCCAAGATCCAATGTAACCTTTCTTTCATTTGTTTGAGATTTTTTCTGCTTATACAGATCAAACAGATATGCAGTAGGCTTCCTATGTATTTCATACCTGGAAACACCATGACTGATTAGCCAGAACCAAAGGTCTGAACAAGTCATGCCATTATAAATTTCACTTCTCCTGTGCTGACCAGCATGGTATATGTCATTATAAATGTTTTGTCTATGCTATCCATTATAATAAACTATGACCAGCTTGTCTCTGGTGATTCAATGCTGCCACCTG
The DNA here is from genome assembly GCA_019843965.1 of Rhynchomys soricoides. Taxonomy (NCBI): domain Eukaryota; kingdom Metazoa; phylum Chordata; class Mammalia; order Rodentia; family Muridae; genus Rhynchomys; species Rhynchomys soricoides. The sequence continues at coordinate 12,993,994 of JADRCH010000043.1, read as the reverse complement.
GCCCTTGTTAGCTTGAGGCCCAATTAAACCCATTGCATTTAATTCATCTAATTGAGCAACAGCATCTCTAACCCTAAGGTCTGGCACAAGGAAAAGAGCAAGAACAAAACTCCTCAAATGTGCTGGTGCCCCTCTCACCAGTTTGCATCTTATAGGATTGGTGAAGGGCATATCTTCTGGGCCTTCCCATTGTGGAGAATTAGGTCTTACGCAATGTATCCACTCTAGCATTGCAATTTTCCTGAGCCTTAAAATCCCTTCATCAACACCAAACCAAGGGATATCAAGAATTTCTAACTCCTATTGAGTAGGCCATCGTTTGATAAATGCTTCAGCCAACCATTCAAACAAACTTCTGACAATTTTTTTTTTAACTATATGAGCTTCCATATTAAACCTTGAATCTCCACTCAGGGGACCCATGCCAATAAACTCAGCCTGATCTAGTTTTATGTTCCTTCCACCATTATCCCACACCCTTAAAATCCATTCCCACACATATTCCCCAGACTTTTGCTTGAATGAATTAGCAAACTCATTAAGATCCTTAGTAGTGTAGCACACTTCCTCATGGATTAACACTTTCTACCTCCCCTCTAAGGGCCTGTTTTGCCTTCAGTCTGGTTATAGGTCTAGAAGAAACTATTGGTGGGCCTTGAGAAAAATCAATATTATCTTGTCTGGCATTTTCTTCAGCGAAAGTCACCGCTGGCCCATCAGACTCTGAGGGATTAACTTCCTCATGTGGAGAAGGCATTATTTCAAGGAGTGGGGCTGAGGATACTACTTCCTCAGGTGGGGTAAACCATTGAGAATCTGAAGATTCAGAATTCTCAGCTTCAACAGGGTCCTCCCACACATCCCCATCAAGTTATAGGATCCCATTCTTTGCCAATTAATGCCCTTACTTTACCTGCTGACACCCTCTGAGGCTGAGGCCTGAACTTTCACTGCAATTCAGCCAACCTTATAATGAGAGCTTCAGTTTGATTTTCTGCAACTTGAGCTCTATGGCTTCTGGCGAGAAGTTTCTCTTCAAGGACACACTTAGCAACTTTTAGATTGGTCACTTGCATCTGGATCTGTTCAATTTTATTATACAACTCCTTTTCCTTCATCATCTTTTCCAGAGATACTAAGATCAACTGGCCAACAAAGTCATTTTCAAATTCTTTTCCCATACTGCAAAAAATTTTGAGCATACAATCACCCAATTCATCAAGACGCTCAATGGCATTAGCTTCTTTAAGTTTAAAATATATTTGCAACCACGAGTCTTCAATATCCTCCAAGTTCTCAGAAGAGAGCGGCTCCCAGAAGAGAGCGTATCTGGAGAGGTTTCAGCAGTTGAAGGTGCTGGTGAATTATTAAACCAACTCCAGATTCTTAAAAGATTCATTCTTATACTGCTTTCTGCTCCACTAGAGCCACTCCCAGTACAACTTCTGTATTAGTCAGGGTTCTCTAGAGTCACAAAAGTTATAGGTAGTCTCTATATAGTAAGGGAATTTGTTAATGATGTACAGTTTGTAGTCAAACTCCCCAACAATGGTCAGCAGTAGCTATGAATGAAAACCCGAGGATCTAGCAGTCACTTAGTCCCACAAGGCTCGAAGGTGAAGAAGATTGAATCTTCCTACTTCCAATGTCCTTATGTAGATCTCCAGCAGCAGGCGTGGCCCAGATTAGAGGTGGGCGTACTACCACACCTGAAACTTCTGTCTTCCAGACTCAAGATCTAGATCACAAGTGAGCCTTCTAATTCTGGATTGTAATTCACTCTAGATACAGTCAAATTGACAATCAGAAATAGCCACTACACTGACCTTCAGTACCAAGAGACACTGAGACATTAGCTCACTCTTGGTCACCAACCAAAATTAAAGAACTCTTAATATACTCTTAGTTGACTTAGTCTGTGTGCTTGTCTGTATTGTTCTCCATGGATTATTTCAAGTGTGAATCAGGAACCTTCATGTCTTCTACAGTATTAGAAGAGGGAGAATCAGGAAAGGCAGAGTGGTCAACTGTGCTGGGACCAAGATCTGCATGCTGATACATTCAATTGAGGCCTTTGCTCTCATCATGCCAAAGATAAATGACCTCGCTTATAACAGGTGCATATAAATACCAGCTGTGAGGGATGAATGAGAAGGGCTCAGACATTGGGCATGTGGTATGTAGATTTAAAGACTTTGTAGAGTCAAGCATTTGACTGAATCAGAATCAGCAAACTACAGGGGCTCTGGGGAGTACATGTGATCAAGGTGATAGTCCACACCTACTGTAGGCTGGCATGGCTGTTGGCCCTAAGACATCTTCCTGAGCCACTGATGCGCCTAATATGAGCTCTCATCAGTTCAAATTCCTCCCTCTCATTTCCACTTACCAGAACTGTATGACCTAGAGGCAGACACTGCAACCCTGAAAGTTTCTGGGTGGAGTAGGGAGCTGCAGCAAGGCAGATGGGCTGGGTATCCAAAGCATTTTGTCATTTGGGTGATGATGATGCAAGCGGGAGGGAATTGGTCAGGAACAAAAATACTCCATGCAAAATCTGTCTCCATGGGCTTAGCACAGGCTGGGATGACAGAGCAGGGTTACAGAGAAAAGAGAAAGAACCCTGAGGATGAAAAGGGAGAGGTGGGCTCACAGGGCTGGAGAAACATTTTCCATCCCTTTCAACCCTCTTCCTCTGGCCTCTGAGCCAAGCTGCAGCCACATAAGGTGCACACCTGCTCATGCGCAGGCACACTTGCCCTCCAGTCCCCTTGCTTCAGGACTCATATGATTCACTGATTACAGGACTGACTTGCTGACCTCATTACTCCATATCTCCCACTACTTCTGCACCACAAGAGCCATGGCCTCGTTATCTTTGGGTGGCTTTTCTTTGCTGAACCATCACTGATTGAGCTCATGTCTTGTGCCATCCATTGAGAATACCAAGGAAGGAGCACATATAGAGGAGGAAGAATATAGAGAAGCCAGCCCAGCTGAATGGAGGAGGCAGAATGGGGGTAGGGATGTTATAAAGTGGTCCACTCGATGGGAGGATTTACAGGGAGGCAGACAGCTAGAGGACAGGAAAAGAGCAGAAGAGACACTAATTCAAATATAGAGGAATGGATACCCCTGACACTTCAGCTGACCTGTGCCTGTGACCTCTAGAGAAAGGGATGTGTGACTAGGCTGGGTTTGGCAAGCCTAACAGCCTCACTAGAAGTTTAGGCAATGGCAGTCATTTGCAAGACAAAAATGAGAGCTCATGATAGCAAAGTACACCCTCTATTGAGAGCGTTCATCATAGTCAGGACAGTAGACACAGACCTTCCACACTAATTAGGACTTGTCACTGCTAGAGCAATAGGGACCATTCGAGGTTTGGCATTCCAACGGAGGCATACCATACTCCAGGCTCTGGTTTACAACAGTCTATGTAGCCTCAGGGTAGAGAAGACTAGCTGATGGAGGGCTGACAGCTGTGAGTGAAGAGGCTGGTGCTAAAATATAGGCTATGAAGTAGTACTTGCTGAGAACTGCCTCAGATGCAGGAACCAGGGGAGGGGAATGAAGATGCACTGGGCAACACAACTACCCATGACAAACAAGAACATCAGAGATCTTTGAAAGCATCCCTATGACTTTTCCCCAGTCATCTAGTCAGGCCGAATGTCCATGTATCATCTTAGTTCCCTGTTCCTAGCTTTGAGGCAGGGATGGGACAAAGTCAGCAGGTAATGCCCTCTTTCTTGGCTTGACTTGTCTCTACTAGACAAAATTATCTAAAATTTCAGACTGCTGCTTTAAAGAGCTTATACCTGCTGACAGTAGATGCCTTCAAAAGAGAGGCTTGCCTGGACTGAGGCTTGCCCCAAATCACTGAGGAGGAATTCTCAAAATGCAAAACAGCTTTAGGGACTAATAAAATGTATGTAAAATTATGTTTGTATAATAATAAAAAATTGAGAAATAAACAGAAGGTTATGTGAAAAAGGTTTTGAGTTCAAAGGTATTTTCCCCATGTAATACACATATATGTATAAATGTATTTATGTATGTACATATGTATATGTAGCTACATGCATATGAATATATGCACACATACAAGTGTGCACGTGTACAAACACATACATATGTGCACATAGGTATATATGCATTTGTGTGTTGTTAGAGATGTGATTCACATGTTTCTGTTGCACATACATACATTTGTCAACAAACATTTCATGCATGCACACTTATTTCATGAGCATTGTTAAGTCACCATAAAGGCAACATTTACAGAGAGCGAGAGCTTTGCCCTTGATTGGACTCACTAATGTTTGCTGAATTAGAACAAACCTCTGCCTTGCCCATTCTGATTTTTATCATTGACCATTGCTCTCAGGAGTTAATGTTTGAACCTGGCCATAAAGAAATCGACAATCACTGACCTATGGCCTATATTTTGAGGAGGAAGAAGCCCCTTATAAAATAGCCAACAATGGGTGGCCTGGCAGGCAGAGCTGTTGTGGTCAGCTGGGGAAAGGAAGCCTCATCGCCACCATGAACTTCTCCGGCAAGTACCAACTGGAGAGCCAAGAGAACTTTGAGCCATTCATGAAGGCAATAGGTAAGTACTGAATGAGACACCAAAGCTGATATCACAGCAATGAGGGGCTACCCCTGCTATCAGCAGATAGTCAAGGTTTGATGTTGAGGTGGAAGGAGGGGTCTAGCCTATACCAAATTGAAGAGTTCTCCAGTGATTCTCCTGGTCTCTTGTTACTTGAACTGTTCCCCACTGGACAAAGCTATCCCAGAGAAGTGGAAATGACCCTGAACTGGAGGATGAACTGGTTTGAAGTGTGTGTCCGCTGGTACTTTATTCTAAGATCTTGTTCCTTCACTCACTTTCTAGCAACCATTGATTCAAGGCCAACCCCACCCCAAGCACCATGCTTGCACATATACCAGAGAGACAGAGTGTGACAGGCTGCAATCCTGACCAATGTTTGGAGACAAAGCTACAATCTTGACCAATTATTTGGAGATAAATGTAATTAAATGTCCCCTAACATGTAAGACTTTATGCCAAACAATGCCCACAGTAAATACTCACCATAAAACTGTTGATCACTGTTATTTTCCCATGTTACAGTTGAGGCAACTGGGGCCGAGAAAGGTGATGTATCTGTGACGAGGCTCACCGTTTAGAGAGTGTTTGAGCTGCAGTTAAAAGCAGTTAAAATCTCTGGGTCCCAGAGATCCTATTTAAGTACCCTATGTCTCCCAGGGTATGGAGGTGCGGGTGAGACTTTGTGGAGGTGAAGGCTGAGTCTGGGACCAGGGAGAGAAGAGAGAGAACCCTGTGGGCAGAGGGGCAAGTGCAACAAAGGAGGGTACCAACATGGGAAAACTGAGGAACAACAAGAGTGGGGAAAGGACTCTCAGGCCATCCCAGGACTCAGAGCTTCTTCTGCAGACAAGTCAAAGATCATGAATTTGAGGATTCCTTAGTTGTGCAAGGGACCCTCCACTGTCCCTGTGAACTCCATGGTTCCTGAGACAACCTCCCCCCCCAACCCCCATTCATGTAAAAGCACAGATTTGTTCTGAAATCTGCAAAGCACTATTCTAGGGTAAAGGGTTTTTGTAATTTACCCCCCAAGAGCCTTGACTCCAGAGGTCACAGCAAGGTTCCCTGGCATGGTCCTACTTTGTGCATGGCCTAGTTATTCATAGTTCCCCTATGGATTCAGGAGTAATTGGATTTGGAAGATAAACATTCTGGAGGATGAAATGTTCCCACTCTAAGAGCAAGGCCACTAAAGAAGGAGGGACCTGGGAGGGAGAATGAGTAAGAGGCAGGGAGCCACAGAGGAAAGAGTCTTTACTACAAATGGATCTGTGGGCTGAGAATGTAGCTCAGTCGGTAGAGTGTTTGCCTAGCATGCCTGAAACCCTGGGTTCAATCCTTTGCACCGTATAAGCCAGGTATGATGGCGCATGACTGCTATTTTAGCACCAAGAATGTGGAAGCAGGAGGATCAGACACTCAAGGTCATCCTCAACCATAGAGTGGGTTAAGGCTAGCCTAGGCTGCAAGAGACCCTGTCTCAAAAAGTAATAGTACTAACTGGCAAAGTACTAGCAGACTACTGACTTTCCGTATCAGAAGCCAAAGACCTAACTGCTCACAGGTCTACTATATGAAAAGTGTGGAATCTCTGTTCTTCCAGTTTTTAACTTTACATTGTCTCTACCAGGTCTGTCTGATGACCTCATCCAGAAAGGGAAGGACATCAAGGGGGTGTCAGAAATCGTGCACGAAGGGAAGAAAGTCAAACTCACCATCACCTATGGACCCAAAGTGATCCACAATGAGTTCACCTTGGGGGAGGAATGCGAACTGGAGACCATGACTGGGGAAAAAGTGAAGGTAGGAAATACCACCTCTGGCCACCGTCTGTTTCCCAAAACTTCTCCTAACAGAGACCATGTCACTGAATCTGCTTCAGGCAGGAGACACAGAGCTTTGAGAGTAGACTTCTCACTGTCTCAGGGATCATGGGCATCTAGGCACTCACTGTGGAGGATGTGGGGGGAAGGGGCACAGAACAAGATTCTCAGTCTCAGGGTCTCCCAGGCACAGTGTTCCTGGCTCTCAGAGTCCTTCAAGGAGAGCTTGGAACTGGGGCAAATTGGGGTCAGGGAAAACCTTTATCTGAGCCAGGGCAGCTTTACTTCTTCAAGGAGATGGTCCCAGGCAGCAATGTCTGTGGGCCCTGTGAGCAGTGGACAGGTGATAGCAGAGAGATCCAGGGGCTGTGGGTCCTGTCATCAGCCCAGGGTAGCCAGTGGAATATGTATCTGTTCTCTGTCCTTGCCTTTCCAGGCAGCTTTGTGCCTCAGATTCAGCAGGAGTCTCTTTATCACTTCTGGTTGCTCTTATTTCTGCCTCTTTTACATGTCAAGGAGAAGATAGGACAGGGATTCTCCTGATTGGTTCATGACAAGGGTTGGGGTGTCATGGGTTTTACTACAGCCCTTTTTCAATGCCCATTGTAGAGGCAGATATTTGGTGTCTTTTGCTCTTGATTAGGATCCTTCCCTCCATGCCTCTCTTGCTTCCTTTCCTTTATTATTTTTTTCCCCTTAGCATCTTGTCATGTAGCTCATCCTGGCCTCAAACTCAGCATCTTCATGCTCCTGCCTCATGAGAGCTGGAAAGCCTGAAGCAGTGTGCCCAGACAGTTTCTATTTACTGCCATCTTGATGTATACAGCTTGGAATTGGCACCACAATAAAAAAGAGTCAGTAGCCACCAAAGTAAACGGCATCCCCCCCCCCCCCCGCTGCTGATTGGAGTTTTGCTACCTCCTCCTCCCATAAACTTGAGAAATGGGATTTTATATTTTATATTTTGATTTTTCCCCCCAGGGGAGAACCACTTAGGTAGGCTTGACATTTTCTTTCATTCATAAATACGCCCTATTTCCATTTCGCACTAGAGAACTGGAGATGGACAGGACATGTGATTCCTTGTCAGTTGATACCATGCAGGGAACCAACTTCATTAGTTTCATTGCTAGGCCTTTGCTCATGGGCCACCATATGTCTTCCCTGCAGGCAGTTGTTAAGATGGAAGGTGACAATAAAATGGTGACAACTTTCAAAGGCATAAAGTCTGTGACTGAATTCAACGGAGACACAATCACCAGTGTAAGTTGGCACTCTGGTTTTGCCATCCCTATGCTTGAGGTGAATGGGGATGTAAAGAATGAGGGACAGTTGGATGCCATCTCTCATTCTCCACCCTTTATTCCAAGACCTTGACTCTCTACCTTGCCTCTTGTCAATGTCTTCTACCACCTAAGAGGATCTATTATGTACCATGGAATTGATAGATATCTTATCAAATCTATTGAACAATAGTTTTCTAAATGGGGAAAGTAAGGAATGACCAGAAGAACTGGGCAAATGGCATCGTCAGGGTTTCCTGACCTGGATCTGTCTCTTGGGCTGATCTCACAGCTGTTCACTATTCAAGCCTTAGGGGAGTCTGTGCACACTATAGACAGTGAGGATTTGCACTCAGTACACTTGCAGCCATCTTGTTCTTGTCAAAGCATGGCAGAATATCAGGGTGATTTCCTGACAGATAGTAGAGCAAGATAGTATCTTGAGGAAGGGGACACCTTTTCTAATTCACCTGGTGTCTCACACCTCCTTGCACTCTACTTTCAGAGTCAGCCACTCCCCTGCCTCTGCCTCTCTCCTCCTTGCCCACTCCCTGACACTTACCCTTTTCCCAACAGCATCAAACAGGATGGGGTGAGGAGGTGCTTGGTGTGCTGAGGCACAGGACAGCATGTGCAGAGCACAGCTGGCCTTTCCCTGTTTCTGCTGGCATGGGGGCTCACACCTCACACTCAGGCCATAGGACAGAAGTCCATTCAACCCAGAGATGTCCCCAGAGTTCACATGACTGCAGATATCCTGTCCAGGAAGTCTCAGTGCCTCCTGTAGCAGCACTTCCCAGCAATGAAAACCTCCACAAGGGAGACTTTGTCCCTTCATGTTCCTAGTTGATGACATCAGAGTGATTTACAGCCTCAGCACTAACCAGTGAGCCACAGAGCCAGGCATCTTCCACAGCCCAGGTGCCTAATAAATGCCTCTGCCCACTTGGCATTGGTGTGGAGTCACACTTTTACCAAGTTTATGTCTGCTAATGAATGCCACGCTGGGCATGCACTCCTATGCAATTACCCTCCATGCCCAGCTGTGGGTCATATGTTGTCCCCACTATGGTAATCTGTAGTGTTCCTCCCATGGTCAGGTCTTCCAGCTTTCCTTTATATCCAAAATGCACCTTAGGGGGTCACAGAAGGCAAACCCTTGTCTTAGTGACCACATCTGGTCGAGTGAAAACCCCTTCCACCATGGAGAGAGAGGGGCATCAATCATGAAGCAACATTCATGTCCCACACTCTTACAAAAGACCAGGTGTGCCCAGTGTTCTCATGTGCTTCATTCACAAGTGTAAGAAGAAAGTAGATAGAACCTACTATGTTCTAGTCTAATGGCCCACTGTACACATCCTTGTGTTCAGCCACAAGTAGTTAATGTGCAGGAATAGATCTCAGTGAAATTTTGAGACATTTGATTGCTCTGGATGGCTTTTCTATAGTTGTCATTGATTCAGAAACCATTCAGTGGCTGTTAGGACAGCCCTCCGCATGAACAAGAGAAGTGAGAAGACCCAGCATGCTATCTTAGAAAAGGTTGCGATTCATTCCTCTGCTCCTAAAGAAAGTGGGAATTTTTCAAGTTGTTTAATGTGTTAGCACATCTGGGGCTATTTGGGGAGACTATTTTTTTGTTTGTTTATGATTCATCATCAAGAAAATATTTCATAATACCTTCTCTGATTTTCAGACCATGACACTGAACAACATTGTCTACAAGAGAGTCAGCAAGAGAATTTAGACAAGGCTATATTTCATATTCTTTTACGGTGTAAAATTAATCCAATAAAGTTACCTTTGTTTTGAAATAATTTCTCCTCGATGGCTTCTCATTGCAGTGCTATTGTTTTTTATTTTATTGGTGTGTGTGTGTGTGTGTGTGTGTGTTGGGAATTGAACACAAGATCTCACATATGCGAGGCATAAGCTCTATCACTGAGTATAACCAAAACCATGTTGTTTTCAGTGATCCTTGATCACCTATAATTTTTTAATTATAATTTGTGTGCACCACTCCATATACTCAGATCTGTAGTTTAATTTTACCCTGAATACAAATTTCCAACACACTTGTCCTAGACAGGAATGTCAAGAGTGGCCATATCTGTAGAGTGTCCAGTGTACCTTTTCACTGTCAGCCACATGGGCAAGAAACTAGAACAAGAGGGTATTCAGGACTCTGGGAGAGTCCCTGCATAAGGACAGGGATCCGGAAGACCAAACAGGCAAGGGGAGCCACTGCCATGAGCACAGCACAAGTGACTATCCAGCAGTGGACAGCTCTAAAAGGTTGGGCACTCAACAACCAAATTAACATTTTTTCTTTTATTGGAGGGCTTAATGTACAGATGTGGCACAGGTGTAATTCCTCCCACAACATGGGCAGAAGCAGAAAGCAGAAGCAACCCCCTGAATACTACTTTATCCCAGACAACTAGGGGTTTGATATAAGTTTAACGTCAGGCAGCTGAAATCCACACACTGAAATCCTACTGCCCAGACACTCAGAATGTGGCCTTATTTGGAAACAACATATTGCAGCATAAAGCCCAAGAGAGTGGCTTATGCACCTCTAGTCTCTATACCCACAGGAAGAGGGGGCAAAGAAGAGAATCCTTAGAAGCTCATGGGCTAGTTCATGAGCTACCGGTCTCAAACAAGGTAAAAGGTGAGAACCAACACCCAAGGTTGCCCTCTGACTCCATGTCCTGGCCATAAAATGCATATGCCTCTCACCACCACATGCACAGAAAAGAGGAGCAGAGGGGGCTGGAGAGATGGCTCAGTCATCAACTGTTCTTGTAGAAGACCCAAGCTTAGACCCAGTATCCATGTAGGAAGGCTCACAACCACCTCTGATTCTAGCTCCAGGGCAGATGCCCTCTTCCGGTCTCTGTGGGAACCTGCACTTGTGTACACACACACACACACACACACACACACACACACACACACACGAGGTATGGAGGGGGAGAGAGAGTGTGTGTGTGTCAGGGGAAGAGTGTGTGAGAGAGAGGCAGGAAAAAGAGTGAGTGAGAAAGAGTTTAAAACAAAACTAATATTTAAAAAGGAAGGAAGGGGGGATTAGATTAAGTGTTGTAGATCCATGCTTTTTATCATCTATAAATGATGATGTCAGTCTAACACAAAGGAAATTATAGAAAAAGGTAGTCCGGGCTGGCCTTCAACTTACTGTGTAACTGAAGGAATCCTTGAATATTTGATCATCCTAGCCCCATCTCCCAAGTGCCTGGATCCACCATGGCCAGAAGAAACGTCAGAACGATCCTGACAGTGCAACATCCCTCACGTAAGTTGAGTTAAAGCAGGAAGTAAACTTGTCTCTTAATATACATCTATGGGAGCTGAGAGCAAAGCCTCTAGACAACTAGTACATCAGATGACAGCAAGTGTTTCGGGTATGGGGACAGAATCAGGAGGCTGAAAACTTTTTACATAATGTGTGTTGTTTGACTCTTTTAGAAGCAACCAATTTTCTGCAGTTGTGTGTTTGATGAGAAGGTGATTTAAGAAATATTTGGCTTGTAAATACAATTGAGCTGGCTGGCTTATGATTTTGGATCATAGTTACAGCTCCTATAAAATGCATAGTTCAGTTTCTTCTCTTGTGGCATTTGAAAGGACCATGAAAAGATTTACAAAGCAAATGCTTTTCTCAAATTCCTGGGGGGTGGTGTCAGGTGGCCAAAAGGGTGTACATACTGGTTTTGTTATCAACTTGGCACTTATCTTAAATGACTTAGGAAGAAGAAACCTCAACTGAAGAACTGTCTCCATCAGATTGGACCATATGCATATCTGTGGGGAATTGCCTTGGCTGATGATTGGAACTGCACAGCCCATGGTGGGTAGCACAATCCCTAAGCAGATGGGTCTGTGTTGTATAAGAAAGCAGGCTGAGCACAAGCCAGAGAGAGCATGCAATGCTCATCCAGAACCTCTGCTTCAGTTCCTGCTTCCAGGTTCCAATCTTGAGTTCCTGTCCTGACTTCCTTCAGTGATTGACAGTTACTTAGAAGCTGTAAGCTGAAATAAACCCTTTTCTTCCTTTTGTCATGGCATTTGGCACAGCAACAGAGTAGACCTGGAACACTGTGATGTTTGCAGCATTGACAGAAACTGTCTTCACCATAGAAACAAAGCTGAGTGTCATACAGGGGGAAAGAGGCTTGCACTGTCAACAAGCTAACAACTAAGTTCTTTGACTCTGAAACTAGGAAAAAATAATTTGAAGGTTTTTCAGCAAAGTTTCTAGGGAACAGATAGAATTCCCTCAAAGTGAGCCGGGCAGTGGTGGCACATGCCTTTAATCCTAGCACTTTGAAGGCAGAGGCAGGCAGATTTCTGAGTCTAAGGCCAGCCTGTCTAAAGAGTGAGTTCCAGAACAGCCAGCACTCCACAAAGAAACCCAGTTTCAAAAAACAAAACCAAAACAAAACATTTCCCAAAATGACTTCTACCAGGGTCTTGCACTGAGACTAGCTCTGGGTTGAGAAGTTGTCTATTGCCCTGGGAGATGCTGAGCTCGCATTTCAGTACTCAGAGAACTTAGTGCCTGAACAAACAGCTGTTGATGGGCACTTCAATTTTCCCTTGGCCCTTCCTATCTTCACTCCCCACCCCCAACACACCAGCATGTGAGCACACACACCAGCATGTGAGCACACACACCAGCATGTGAGCACACACACTAGCATGTGAGCACACACACATGCTAATACCACAGCCCTTTACCTAGACTATGGATGTTTTACCAACAGGGGGCGCTCATCCTGTGAGAACATTTTCCTGGCTAAGGCGCATTCTTACGTGTGTCCACAAAATAACTGTTTCCTTTTTTCTTCTTGTTTTTAAAGAAAGTAATTTGAAAGGGTAAAGGAGGGTTGGAGAGATGGCTCAGCAATTAAGAGCACCGACTATTCTTCCAGAGGTCCTGAGTTCAATTCCCAGCAATCGCATGGTGGCTCACAACCATCTGTAATAAGATCTGATGCTCTCTTCTGGTGTATCTGAAGACAGGGACAGTGTATTCATATATATATATATATATACAATAAATAAATCTTACCAAAAAAGGGTAAATGAGGAGAAAGTTATGAGTTTCACTTCATGCACCCCAATCCCACTCATTTCCCAGTCCCTTCGTATCTTCCCTCCACCCTTACAAGAAAACAAAAGACAAGAATAAAATAATAAAAAATAAAACAAAACATAAAAACACCTCACTGTGGAAGCTGCGGTGTGTCACAGTGTGTCCCACAGTAAATTCTTTTGTCCACACAGCGTTGCTTGCAAATTTTCATTGTAATGAGTCATTTGTCTGGTTCAAGGCCTCTGGCTTCTGCTACACCATCAATACTGGACCCTCACCAGAAGTCTCTCGGATATCCTGTTGTTGCCCTGCATTGTGGAGATCCTGCAGCTTTTGATCTGCAACACTGGCCCTTTCACATGCTCCAGTGTATATATAAGACAGATGTTGGTGTGGGCTAACTCAAAGCCCTGAATCTGGACCTGGGTGGCAGCTGAGTTGCTCAGTCTACCAGCTCTGCTTTGTTCATACCTCCAGGGCAAACATGCCAGCACTGCCCTGGCTAGACCACCTAATGTTTCAGCCGACAAGGGGCTCTCATGCCCTTAGGGCTGGCTCACCCATACCCACACCACCAGAGCCAGCTCTAATGTGCTGCTCAGTCGAGGTGTGGGGCCTGCTCTCCTGAGTGCTGCAGCTGGCGAGGGGTTGGGTCAGTTCTGTTCTCACACCTTTGGGGCTGGCTCACTTGTGCCACAGGGACAGCTCTACTATGCTGCCTGGGTAAACATAGGGCCCACTCTCCTGAGTGCTGCAGCCAATGAGGGGATGAGGCCAGTTCTCCCACTCTCATGACCCTGGAGCCAGCTCTCCCGAATGTTACAGGTGGCAAGGGGTGAGATGAGGGAGGGCATCTCTCTCACACCCATACCACCTCATGGCAGATGAATGATGGGGCCAGCTTTCTCGGGGTCACACTCTTGGGGCTGGCTCATCTGTGCTCCTGCCACCAAGCCTAGCTCTGTGTGCTGTCCAAGCAAGGTACAAGTACCACTTTCCTAAGTGCTGCGCCACCAAGGGGAAGAGCCAGCTCTGTACAGCCTTGGACCTCAACATGGTTCCAGGCAACAGCCCAGACCAGGGAAGTCCACATGGTCTTTAGTGGTAATGTGAGGCACAAACTTTGACATTGACCCCTCCCACTGCATGGCCACAGACAGAGACATGACCGAGAGAGCAGCAGCATGGGCTGGGACTTCACCATGGCCTCAGGTAGTGGGGCAGGCTGTTTACAACAGACTGTTCCTCTCTACCCTCGTGACTCCAGTTCTATCTCTTTTCATAATACCCAAACTCTTCTGCTTCTCTTCCTCTCCCATCTGTCTACCACATACTTGCACACAACACAGTGGCTCCCACTGTGGGCAGGCCGCTGGGCAGGCAGGCTTCTGGGTGTCCTCTCCAAAACACACTGCGTGGAATGGTGGCGGCAGGTGGGTCTTCTGGGTACTTTTTCTTTTATTTGTTTGTTTATTTATGTATTTATTTTACATTTTAATTATTTAATGTGCAGGCGCCATGTGCACTTGTGAAGGCCAGAACAACCTGCAGGCGTATGTTCTGTCCTCCCACTCCATGGGATCTGGGGGTTGAACTCAGGTTGTCAGACTGAATAGCAAGCACACTCACCCACTGTACCATCTCACTGGTCCTGGATCAGATTTTACATACATGCTGAGCATCCACAATTTTCTAGTGTTCCATATCAGAAAAGAGTCACAGGAGGTCCGAGAGCATCCAAGGGTATTTATTTTGCAAGCAGGTAAGGTGAGAGCAGGCATACATGAGAGGAGACAGAGACAGGACCGAGTATCTGCAGTGAATCTTTTGACTTTGGAAAGGAGCCTGAGCTTGACCCAGGACCCAGCAGGTACTTAATGATGGATTGACACTCTGCAAATAAAGTGCTTTGTAGGAAAATCCTTCTGGCCATGGTGAAGGTCTAGCCTTAGTTTTCTTCCTCAGATCTTTAGAGAGACAGTCCCTAAGAGAGTCACCAGGCAATGATGATGTCTGATTAGTGCTCTGGTTCACCAGAATGGGGTGGATACAGATGGCTTCATGCTGAGGGTGGTGCGTAGAACTCTTAGGCCTGTTTATTGTGGCTCTCAGGGCTAAAGGTTTGTGAGTACAGTCTCCAAGACTCCTTTAACAGTCTAAGGATCCACTCTGCCACTCCTCTTCTGCAAGTTTATACATGTGTTCTAAGCATAAGACACTGAGCATGGTCTTCGAATTCCTATCCTGGCCAACTGCAAGTTACCTAACAGTGTGCTATCAGTGAGCATGGTGCTGTGGAGACCTGTGTGCAGTTGGACCCCAAAGCTGATAAAGCCAATTTCAGGGCACCACAACCCACCCCTTACTTTTCTAACTGGGAAAATGGAAACCCCAGCAGACATGTGGTCTCAACCAGTGTAACACTAACAAGTTCTCCTTAAATGCTTCTGGGGTCTGGTGCTATCCTACGGCCTGTATAGGACAGGCCTTTTAAAAAAACTCAACTGCCCACCTAGGCAGAGGGAGAGATGAAGAAACTGAGACAGGAGGGAAGTAAGCAGTATGGTATCAGGTTAGCGATGAAGAAGCTCGGTAGTTTTTACAGCATCATGCTCCTATAACAACAGAGCTGTGTTTCTTTAGAGTTACAGTTTAACACAGCAGCCACTGGCCACCTTGCCTAGTTAAACATAAACTAACTGAAACTAAATAAAATTACATTGTCATGCTCTTAATCTTATTCCAGCCTCAGTCGTCACATGCTGTTAATGACTATTAAATTGGACCTCACAGATGTAAGTCCTCCCTACTATCACAGTAAATTCCATGATATCAAGCTTCTCTGGAAAGACTATCAGAAAGAAAGAAGAATCCATGTCCCATAAACAAAGACGGTTTAATGGGCTTTGCTGAGTGCTATAACATAAGATACTCAAAGTACACAGTTGTATATCTCTTAACTTTGAGATAAGTATCTCATTCGTTTATACTCACTATACACTAAAGGAGCACCTACTATGTTCCAGGACCTGTTCTAGAGACAGAAAGATGAATGAAGGAATGTGGCCCTGTGCTCAGGAGCCCAAAACATGATGGAGGATCTTGGGTGGTGTCTTGGGTGGTGTCTGAGAACGATGAAATGTTAGGAGAGGTACTGGGGTCTCATTTGGAGCATACTGACTTTGGTGTGCCTGCAGAGCACCCAGGAAGATACAAGGGGCTGGAGCTCAAGGTGTAAGATCAGATAACAGACCCGAGAAACAGAAACCTCAATGTAGTCATTACACGAAGTGTCACCTAAACTCATGCTAGGAGTGTGCGGAGCAAGAACAGGATTAACCAGGGACAAAGTCATCTCGGGAACATTCCAGAATATCTGGGCCAGGTGGAGAAACAAGACCAGTGAAAGCCAGAGAAACCACATCAGAGGCTCATCACAGAGAAACAGGGTCTCAGAAACCAAGTCAGGCTGCATTACTAACAGGGAAGCTGAATAAAGTAAGGAACTAGAAAGGAATCGTTTTAAGGGGGGGGGGATGTAGAAGCCAGTGTGCAGTGGGCTAGGGAAGACATGGGAAGAGAGGAGAGACAGATTAAAAAGCGTGAAGAGAACTCCAGCTGTGAAGATGGTGACCCAAGGGTCCTTGGCATGTTTATTGACTTCATTAAAGAAAGCTAGTGGTGGCAGGCAGTGGTAGTGCATGGCTATACTCCCAGCACTCTCAAGGCAGAGGCAGGCAGATCTCTGTGAGTTCGAGACCAGTCCAGTCTACATAGTGAGTTCCAGGACAGCCAGGGATAAGTAGAGAGACCCGGTCTCAAAAAACTAAGAGAGAAAGAAAGAAAAAGATAAGAAGCCAAGTGGAGAGAGAATGGCAGGCCTCAGGATGGCAAGAGTGACAATGGACAATGGAGTGAGGTCTGGAGGGCGCTGGAAGGCGAGGGCTCCAGAGCAGCAACAGAAGAGAGCTAGTGAGAGAGGGGGCCCAGTCTATGGTTCTGGGAGAGGTGGAGGAACACAGACACAGTGATTCATTCTGAAGAAAACAGCTTTTAGGAAGCTGAGAAGGAGCAACAATGGACAAAGTGGATAGACAACTATGACAGAAAAGGACAGGGGTCTGGAGCAGGGTCTCCACTGGGAAAGAGTGATGATTCAGAAGCACCCGCAGGATTCCCAAGGAGATCGTTGATGCTGTCTCTAAGCCTGAAATAGCTGTCAGTCTTCATAGACGCTTCTAGAGAAGAACAAATCCTCAAAAAGAACCAAGGGTCAGTGCTAATATTCTACAAAGAGGTGCCCACATCACAGCTGCTGGCCTCAAAGGTGGCAGGCTACCATTCTGGGATGAAAGGCTGGGGATGGAGGAACTAACATTTTAGGCACACACAAATTGCAGTTTAGTGGGAATCATGTGACTTCAAGATGTTTGCAGTCTGGGGTCAGTGGTAGCACAAGGTTTCGTAATTTTGGTGACACCCTCAACCAAAGGAATTTACTTCATGATCCCCCCCATCATGTTGGTGAGAAAGTTGGGGTTCCAGAAACTAAAAGACTATTCTTGGGTCTTCATTTCTCAGCCAGCAGTCAGCCTCTAAGCAAATGAGAGCAAACTGGCCACTCTTCTAATGAGATCCTAGGCCAGGCAAACTGTCTTCTCTTAAGGGCAGAAGCCCCCAAAGCACAGACAGGATAAAAAAATCAGAGGAACTAACAGTCACTCAATATGATGAGCAGGACCTCATTGAGCCAATGATGAAGCCTAGGCTGAGGCAAACTACTCAGGCTTGAAACTCCTACATGCAGCTTCTGATGTGTCCATTGTTGCCAGGCATGGACACCATCAGCTTTACCCTGAAAAGCCTTCCTCACTCCTACAAGTCAATGGCCAAGAAAACCTCAGCTTGTCTTCAGCATCACAAGGAGCTACAGGCTTGGTGGGTAGGACCAGGAAGGGAAAAATACTTTCTTTGTGTGTTCAAGAATTATTCTAAAGTTATGCTTCAAGCTTGGATTAAGAATTAAGGCCACAGGATCCCAAGATCTCTGCCTCTTTCTAGGCACCATTGAGTAGATCTCAAAGAGCTAAACACAGCCCCAGCCTGAGGATGCAGGACATAACCCATTCCAGTCTGCAAAATCCTAACTGTTCATAACTGTAGATGAGACTAGCAGCCCCAGAGATGCCTGCACAGATAAACAAGCAGCCACCTGAGATTCTAGGTACCTGCCACTCTTAGCTCAGGTGTTACCCCCACCACACACACACACACACACACACACGCACGCACGCACGCACGCACCTCCTCTGAACCCCTCTCCATAGAGTTCACTGTGGCATTTACTATTATGCATGCCTTGTTTGTTTACATTTTTCTTTCTAGCCCAATTATATTTGGGGCTCCTTGTTAAATAGATGGTGGAATCTAGCACCTGACACATATAGAAAGAGTTGGTCTGAGATGAGAGAGAACTAAGCTGAGTTGAATTGAACCCAAATGACAGTGGGGGACACAGAGTAGTAATTTCCTCAGCTCCCCAGCCACAATGCCACCACCCTCCAACAAGTCCTCATTGCTTCTTATGGAACAGAACTGGGGCTGGTTCATTGCTGGGCTCAGCCATGACCTGCATGGGCTGGTTGTTCAGGGCAGCCTCTCGCATCTTGTGGTACATGAATTCATTTTGGCGGAACATACGCAGCTCCATCTCTGTCTGCATCCGCATGGCCTGTGGGACACAGATACAGCACTGATAATAACAAGTCCCTAAGACACAGTCCTACATATCTTCGGATAAATGACCAGTAGAATTCAACTTCAGAAACATGGGGGGAGCACTATTGTGAACTGATGGTGTAGCAGTATGCTTAGCCACACAGAGAGGGGGTTGGACCCATGAGACAGTAGCCAAAGGGTTGTTTTCAGCAGAAAATGCTTCTTCTCACTGCCAGAGGATCTGAATCTGAACCCTGGATCCTGAACTCTGTGGTTGTAGGACCTCAACAAAGTGACTTGATCACTTTAGCCCTCTGTTTCACCATCCAAGAGATGGTGAGATTTCTCTGTTCTTCATAGCAGGTTGGGAAGATTATAGTGTGCCACACACAACCAAGTCCTTGTTCTCCCACATATCCACTCAGGGAGTATTCAGAAAGAGTTAGATGTTCAGAGACTCAGGACTCTGTGGTAAGACTGACAGAGACTCTGCCATTGACAGGCTTAATACACTAGATATAAAATGAGCTATCTCCGACCTTACCGTCAAACCACTAGATAACTATAGACAGAGAACTCCCCTCTTTGGGGCTTCTGTTTCTGCATATTAATCAAGGGGGTGGGCTTTCTTTCTGGTCTAGGTGGCAGTCTATAGACTGCCACAAAGCAAAGTCCAGATGAACCAGGTCTCTTATCTTAAGAGATCTTCTAACAAGACAGTAACTGCCCACCCCCCAGGATGCTACTTACCTCTAAGTCTTTGGTGATAGGGTGGGAGGGCCCATGGGTCACCAGGAGAATAGCATAGGCTTTGCAGATCATCCCATGCCCTTCTTCAATGTGACCAGCATGCCAGTTGGTCAGCCCTGCCCGCATCACAGCCATGCCCAGTTGGGCATTGTTATGGTGGTAGAGTTTCCTGCAGAGATATAGAAAATAATCATGACTCATCATTTGCCCTAATATCTGTACAGCACAGAATAACTCCTAATGTTCTCTGGTGGTTATCATTGTCACCTTGACACAATCTGGCATCACTTGGGCTAAAGGTCTCAATGAGGCTATGGGTATGTTTGTGGGCCATTGTCTTGAGGGCCTGTGGGTAGCACCATTCCCTGAGCTGGGAATCCTAAACTTTGTTCAAGTGGAGAGGACAAACTGAGAGCAAGTTCGCATGTAGCATGCATTCATTCATTACTCTCTGCTCTTGAGTGTGGGTGTGCTGTATCCTCAGCTTCCCAGCAATGATAGACTGTGATCTGGAATTGTAAGCTAAAATAAACTCTCTTCTAAGCTGCTTCTCTCCGAGTATTCTGTCATATCAGACAGAAGTGACACCAAAGCCAGTACTCTTAATGATCAAGTCTGTCTAGTCTTCCCACTAGTGCTTTAAGGCACCAGTAGCTTGTTGTAGGGCGTTAAAATACATACAGCTGTTCTACACAGTGAGGTCAGGAGACTTGGGAATCTGACCTGGACCACCAAGTCAGTGCTTCATGGACAAAGAAGGACACAGGTGTACTCTGAGCCTGAGCATAGGGAGCCAGGTACCATCTGGAGCACCCCTAGTTTTCTGGGGGAACATGAAAAGAAGCTCAAGGTGGGAAATAAAGCTTTAATGTCCTCCCTGGGGCTGCACCACAGTTTCTTCTCCTAGCAGGACTCCTTCCTAGCATGTTGACAGTTTACCTACATTTTTAATGAGCAGCATCCTCTAAAGAAAAGCCGTCTTATGACTACTTACTCATCTGACCAGAAACACAAATTCCTACAATATGAACATAGAAGGCAAGAGAGAACACTGGTAGAAGGGAACAAGAAAGCAGCATATTATAATTTATAAGCAAGAATGGCCTCTCTCGTCATACCAGAGCTTTGAAAACTTATGTGTGCATGTATATATCTGCACAGTATTATTTATATTTGTGTGTGTGTGTGTTTGTGTGTGTGTGCAGGTGTATATGTCTATAAAGATATACACAGTGCAAATATATTGCTATGGTTTGGATAAGTGCCTATGCCCAAAACTTATATGTTAAGAACTGGTCATAGGTTATTAAAGAATTAAACTTTCTGAGTGCTCAAAATAAAGCTTCATTTAGGAAAATCAAAGATGGAAGACATGGCTCAAGTAACAAGTAAGGAATATATACACAAACAAACCAGAGATGACAACTAGGCTTCATCTAAGGACCAGGTCTGACATTGTTCAATCATTATTCCATGGAACAACATGATAAAAGGTTCATTTGTAAGGAGAAACATGACCTTGACCATGGCTTGTGGCTGCTGCCATCAGTGGGTATAAGAGGAACAGTCAATTGTGTGCCATCTCTTTGGCATCCCCAGAACATAGGGTTTCTGGAAGACTACCTGAGACTTAGGACCATCACCTACATGTAGCCATCCACCATCCTCCTGGCATAATGTGAGGCCTCCTCAAAGGCCTGGAGGTAGGAGAGGACCTCTGACACAATGCTTAGCAGCCGAAGCACGAAGAGGTTGGTGTCGGCAAACACTGGTTCCTGCTTCTCCAGGCACTCCCGACACAGCTTTACAACCTGGAGGGAGACACAGCTTCATCCATCACTACTGTACCAGAGTATGTCTTAACCAACAGATGGAACACCAAGACAACACTAGACTCACTCTGTGAAACCTGGCGAAAAATAAAAACAAGGTTTGTGGTTTGAGCTAACAAATGATCTGCATGGCTAAGACGTAGGCATGGGAAAGGGTAGAGCTGGGACATGAGGATGACACAACAAAGAGAAGGATTTTCAGTCAGTAGATAGCAGAGCTGTGGAAACTACATATACGTGCATGTGTGTATCTATATCTATATCATCTACATCTACATCTACATCATACCCATCTATATCTATATCATCTATATCTATATATCTCTATCTCTATCTCTATCCATATCCATCTATATCTATATCCATCTATATCAATATCTATCTATATCTATATCATCTATATCTATATCTACATCCATATCTATATCCATCTACATCTATATCTATATCATCTATATCTATATCTAATCTGTGTCATCTATATTTGTATCTATATCTTAAATGCATATTTGTATGTGGATATACACAAAGTAAATGTATTGATACGGTTTGAGTAAGGGCCCACCCCTAAGGTCTAGGTATTCAAAGCTTAGTCATTAGCCTGTGATGCTATTGGGGGGTAGAAGTGAAGAGAGGAGAAGCCAGAGGAATGGAAGCCGTGGGCCAACAACCCCCACCTTGGTGTAGCTCCTAACACATGCCTTTGCCATAGATTTCCTACCATGCACAACACTTAGTTTTCATGGCTTCCTCCCATCTGACAGAACTCAGGAGCTCAGGGGAATGTCTTACACTGGTTGCCCTAGTAAGGGCTCATACATGTGCAATGGTGAATTAGTAAAGGAGAAGGGGGAAAAGAAGGGAAATGAAGCAGATATGAGGTAAAATTAACTACCATATTAACACACCCTAGTGACATCCACCCCTGGCTCATCCAAGCTGCATAATGAGCTTGGGGAAACGCCACTGACTCATGGTGCCTCTGTTCCATTTCAGAATGGATAGATCCCAGCTCAGAGGGCAAGACACAACAATAAACTTCCAACAAGTTGCTGAGATTAACATCTCAGGTATGATGATAGAGAATTGAAGGTCAGCCTATATTACATACAAAAACCTTGTTTCCAAAACAACTAACCCAGCATAGCTCTGCTATGGAGGCTATGAAACCTGGATGCCCAGATTCCTCTAGCAGAGACTTTAGGGAAATTGTCTTGCTTGGAGGAGGGACATGAGGCATTTACATTGAGAAGCCATGGGGCTTTAGGAGGCAAAGTTGAATGCCCAGTGTGCAGCGACAAGGTGTAAGAGTCATATATTCAGTGATGTAAAAGCAAGCAGGCCACTCTCAGTGTCCACTCTTCCATTTCTGATGCCACACAGGCTGTCACAGGCATTCCCACTAACCCCTAACACATGGATCCAGCAGCTTTTGCTCTTCCAGACCAGGTCTCTTTGGACTCAGCAGTCATGGAGAAAATGTCTTTAATGGGCGCTAGGATGGAAGGGCATGAAGAGAAATGGCCTTCCAGAAGTGTAACCTGTTCAGTGGCCCCCCTTTTCTCTCCACATCCCTCCCTCCCTCTCCACCCTCTTCTCCGTCACTATTCTCTATTAAAAGTGCTCTCACCTCATGATACAAACCCTCAGAGCGAGCCTTGTCTATTTTTTCCAGTGTATCCTTTGAGAATTGTATCATCTCTTTCACCACTTCCTGGGAGGGCTGGGAAAGAGAGGGACATTCAGTTTGTGATCACCCCGTGGGGTAGCCCATTGTATCTCAGAGTACCAGAAGGCTGGGAATGTAGTTCCGGGGTAGAACACTTGCCTTGCATGCATAAGGCCCAAGGTTCAATTCCACTGCTACCAATAAAGAAACAAAACTAGACTCTCTTTGAGTATCTGCCATCTTTGACATTCACTGTAATGAATTCACTCACTGTAATGCAGATTCAGAGCCCTCCAAATTCTGAATGTCTCATTTCTCCAAGTGTGCTAAAGACCCTTGTGTCTTTGCCAACTGCTCCTTCATGCTTCCTTTTCTCACTTTCTTAGTTTAGAGCTTTTTGGTGTTTAAAGATTTTATACATGAGAACTGTACTCACATAATTTGTCTCCCTTTTTCCTACTGCAATCTCTCTCATGTTCCCCCAATCCCTCTCAATGCTGCACACACACACACACACACACACACACACACACACACACATTAAGGATGACCACTTGACTTGAATATCTTACCAGGAAGCTCACCCCTGGAGAAAATTGATTCTCCCTCTCTCCGCAGTCATTGACTACCTATAGTTTTTCATATAAGAGCTCCCCTGTCCACTCTGGCGTATTGGCTATTGAACTTATTCAGGTATTGCTTAGGCAATCACATTGTTGAGGTTTCATGGGTGTGGCTTCTCTGTTGTATCTAAAAGATACTATCTCACAGCAGGCATCCTGGTCCTCTGGCTCTTATAATTTTTTTGCTCCCGTTTCTGTAATTTTCCCTGAGCCTTGGGTGTAGGGGCTACATTGCAGGTGTATCAGTTGGAGTTAGTCACTTTATGGTCATTTATCCCTGTGCATTTTGACCAGTTGTGCATCTCTGTCATAGACTGTGCAAAAAGAAGCTTCTTTGATGAGGAGTGAGAGCCACACTTATCTATGAATAAAAGCATTAATATTTAGAATACAGTTAGAAGTTTTATTGGTTTAGGAAAGTAGTAGGTTCTCTGCTGGGTCCACGATCCCTCCAGCAATGGGTAGTTGGCTAGATTTACAGTGCCAGGCATGAATTCTTGCCATGCTTGAGCCTCAAGTTCAGTTAGACATCGGTTGTTCATTAAGACTCTCTTGCTGGCCAGTCATCATTGTGGCTTTTAGGCCGTCATGTGGGTAGAGCTACCAGTTCTTCTGCTTCCTTGGAAGACTGCATAGCACCTTCCAATACTATGAGAGCCAGTCCCCAGAAAGGAAGCTTTATAGCTCAGTTCCTCTAAGTCCTGTCTCTGGTGTGTGATGTCTTCTGCAAGGGGGTCTTACTTTCAAGTGCTGGGAGACAACCAAAGGCAATGGCAGTAGCCTGTATTGTTCTGGGAGTCTCTTAGATACCCCTGATCAACATTGAAAGGGAGGTTTCCTGTATCTAGCACGCACGCATGGACATACACACACACGGACATACACACACACACACATACATTTTAAATATAAAATTTTAAATAGGCTTATGCAACCTGAGGTAGGCCTTTTTCCTCCTCTCTCTCTCTCTCTCTCTCTCTCTCTCTCTCTCTCTCTCTCTGTGTGTGTGTGTAGAGGTCAGAAAAGGGCATTGGATTCCGCGGACTTGGAGTCACAGGCAGTTGTGAGCTTCCTGCCCAACATGGATGCTACAAATGAAACTCAAGTCTCCTGGAAGAGCACCAAGCATTCTTACCCACTGAGCCACCTCTCCAGCCGCTCTTCACACTTTGGTGACTAAGGCTTAGAACCTTGCTACCACTCTGTCCTTGTCAGTCTGGCTCACTGCTGGGCTTTTGGACCCAAGAGCAGAACTAGATATTGACCCCCTCATATGTTGCCTCTAGAATTTGGACTGGAATCCTGTTGTCTAAAAATTCTTTGCTTCAGGTCTACCACATAGTCCACAGACAGGCCTTGCATCTGTCTTCATCTGAGTTACTGATTTAAAAACACAGAAGCCAGCTGTGGTGGTACATGCCTGCAGCCCCTGAACCTAGAAGGTCGAGGGCAAGAGAACCAGAGGTCCAAGATCAACCGGGGCTATAAGAGATCCTGTCTCAAGAAACCAATAAAGTAAAATTACTAATTATTACCCAGAACAGGAGTAAAACCTGAGGACCTGATCCAAGAATCATAGTCCAGTGGCCACTAGTACTTTCTAAGAGGACTCTTATGGTTACCGTCATTCAGATTGTAACCTGTGTCTTAGCATGTAGCCATTAGTTATTTATCTTAATCAAAAGAAAAATGTGAGAGATTTTTATCAGCTCTTTCTGAACACCGGACTCATCTGGCTTCCCACATTAGATAGACTAAGAAGTCTAGTGACCTGGCCAAAGCTTATTACACTAGGTTTTGGTATACGAAGTAAAGAAGAACCATAGCTACAAAACAGTTCCCATGAGGACAGCATTATTTTTTGAAGGGTGTGTGCGCAATGTCTCCAAGTCCAAAGGAAGAGATGGAGAAAAGAAAGAGAAGAGAAAAGTGGGAGCTAGAAGAAGGCAGCAGGAGCTGGGTGAAGCTGCAAGGGGAGGAGCCAGGTAAATGGGAGGGGCTACATAAGGGGCGGGGCTACACTAGAAAGTGAGCAGCCCCTCAGCAGAAGGCAGAGAGGAAGAGGACGGAGTGTGAAGAATGTTTGTTGTTGACCCTGGAAAAGCAGCCTTGAAGGCTAGAAAGAGACAAAGAAAAACCCAGTTGGGCTAAACAGAAAGTATCCAGAGGCACAACTGAGGAAAGTGTTCTATATTTTGTTTTTATTCTCTCATTTTAAACTTTTTTTTTTGGGGGGGGGGAGGAGTATTTTCGAGACAGGGTTTCTCTGTATAGTCCTGGCTGTCCTGGAACTCACTTTGTAGACCAGGCTGGCCTCGAACTCAGAAGTCCGCCTGTCTCTGCCTCCCAAGTGCTGGGATTAAAGGCATGCGCCACCACGGCCCGGCCTCATTTTAAACTTTTGTTCGCATTTCCTAGAGGTTACTGTGCATACATGAGGGTGGTTGGAGACCTTCTGGTGCTGATTGACCAAGGCTGCCTATCACGCTCTCGTAAAGAGTTTTAAGGAGGAAAACAGCTGAGCTTGGCGTGATGACTGTCCTGTGGTTACTAGCCTTGGGAGGCCGAGTGGGAGAAGCAGGATTCAGGTCCTACTTGGCTACACAGCAAGTGCAGGCCAGCCTGGGCTTCATGAGACACTGTCTCAAATTGTGATGACACCGTACATAGTTCAAGCTGAGGGAAACACTGTTAAATTCTTCCAACTTTCCATTTTATAGACAAAGAAAATGAGGCACTAAAGGACGAGACTGCCCAAGCTCAAGCATTCAGGGTTACACCTGAACTGGAAAATGGGCCTTCTCATTTTTTCTCCCCCTCCCCTCTTAATACATCACAATGGCTTAAAAAGGAAGAAAACAACAACGATAACCTAGCAAGGCACACACCTGCAATCTCAGCACTTGGAAGGGAGGCTGATGTGGAGGATGGGGAGTTGGAAACCAAGCTGAGCTGGATAATGAGTTTAAGACCAGCAGGACTGTAACTCAAATTAATTCACTAAAAACTATAAAGGTTACTTAATCTTTCCTGTCCAAATATTTAAGTTGAGTTACTTTTATTTTGATTTCATATACTTACTTTAATAAAGAACCCAATTTAAGAGGCCAGCAAGGCGGCTCAGTGGGTAAAGGCGCTTGCCACTAAACCCGGCAACCTTAATTTAATCCCTGAGACTCACGTGGTAGGAGAGACTCACGTGGTAGGAGAACTAGCTCCCACAGATTGTCCTCTGGTCTCCACATGCACACATACACATGCATGCATACATACATTCATACATACATACATACATGCATACATACATGCATATGTCATACGCACACATAAATAAATGTGTTTTTGGTTTTTGGTTTGTTTTGGGGGTTGTTTGTTTTTGGGACAGGGTCTCTCTATTATGTGGCTCTGGCCGTTCTGAAACTCGCTGTGTAGACCAAGCTGGCTTCAAACTCATAGAGATCAACCTACTTCTATTTCTCTGAAATTAAAGGCACACCCTACCACACCCAGCCAATACATGTAATTTAGATGTTTTAAAATAGAAAGCCCAAACTAGTGTCTAAAAAATACTAGTTAGGTCCAAGCAGAAACCATTATTCTTTTCTCAGAGACATGTCTACCTGAGAGACAGTGGTGTGTTATCACCACTAGCAATTTATCTACAGTGATGGAGTAGGACCTAAGACAACCATCATCTTCTGAACTGTGGAAATCCACTCGAAATATATAAAGACTACTAAGTGCTGTAGAATTTTGAAAGGGGGGAAAACGGATCTTGTCTACTTACAAAACAACAACAAAACTAAAACACAAATACTAACAGAATAGAAGTCATTTGATTCTGAAGGGGGAAAAGGTTGTTCTTGTTAAAAACCACAATCCTTGGCCCAAACTATTTTATCCCCTGCATGGGAGGATGGACTAAAAGTCTCTACCCCATGCTTCACGGACCAACTGGTCACAGCTTCCTTCTATTTCTTTCTGCAAGGATGCTGACTATGCTTGCATGCCAACGTATGTGTGTGCATGTCTCTTAAGTTTCATAGCATAGTAAGAAGACATGGTGTTATGGAGTGAATGCCACCCTCTCAAAATCATATGGTGAGGTCCTAAGTCCAAAGAGCTCAGAATGCAGCCCGACTTGTAAGTAGCACCTTTGCAGATATAATTACCAAAGATGAGTCATGGTGAGCGAAGTAGGGTTGATCTCTAACCCCACACGACTGGTGACCTCATTTAAAAAAAAAAAAAGGACCACAAGCAAGGAGGAAGATGGTGTAAAGAGGAGACTCTCGGAGAAGACAGCCTTCTACAAGCTCAGGAGAAACATCCAGAATTGATCCTTCCCAAATAGCCTGTTGATGGATGGACAGTGGGCCTCTGGCTTCCAGAACTGTAAGACTGATTACACTAAGATTTAAACTACCCAGTTTGGGGCATCTGCTATAGCAACCCTAGCAATCTAAGATATGTACATGGCATCTTTGGGTCCCTTAAGTTGTTTTCCTTGAGGGACAGATCTTGTTGCAGAGCTGCATACAGACACCGCTTCATGCATATGAATGGTTTAGGGTATTATTTTCTATTTAAATATTTCCCTGTGTACTGATTTGAGGGGTTTCCCCCCCTCTCACTACTTTATTGTTCTTAACAGCACCTCTGAAGTCTATTTTTATCTGTGTATCTTATAGCAAACATGTAAGTGTCTCTTCTGGATAGATCCTTAGAAGTAGAACTTCTTGGTGAAACTGTTTATATGATATCATAAGAATACAAATAAGCTACTGGCCAGAAAATTGTGTAGAGCAGCCCAGGGATGAAAGAGAGGGAGATGTGCTGGGGTGTGGAGGATGTTTTCTCAACAACAATGAGCACATCCACCAGTAGGTCTTGGAGCCATGAGAGATCATATGACTGGAACCCTGGAATTCACCTGGCACCTCTGCTCTGACCAGGAACACATTTCCTCCTACACACAGGATTCGGGGGGGGGGGGGTTAAGAAGTGCATGTACATGGACTCACAGACACTAGTGGAGTAGCCGTTATAGAGAAGCATCTAGTTAGCTACTGAGAGCTCCTTACTGGAGAAGAGAGGGACTTGAAGACATTTTTACCACTCTCACTTGATAGCCAATTATTTTGTACCCTGGGCTTTTCCCCATTGACAGAATGACAGGTCATTTCCTTTAATCACAGATACAGGAAACAGCCTGAGCCTTTTGACAGAGTTCTCCCAACAATGAGAACAGTGTCCCCATGCCTGCACTCTCCATCCCTGTGTGCTCCAAGGGAGAGAGTGGGTGAGCAGGAATTGGCACCTTGTCTGTTTCTGCTTCTTGCTTATACTGTTATATAAGTGTTAAAATATTTCACTCTTATTTTTGGCATGTGGCTTTAACTGGCTACTCTGTCCCTTGACAGCTCAGCTCTCTCCAGCTCAGCTGAGCTCCTGGCATCCCCTTGGCAAGCCTGCCCTGTCTCCATAGTACCCATCTCTGCACAAGGAGAACCATAGCACTCCCTTTGCCTGTTGGATTTTGATCTGAAGTTCTCCATATTACTTAACCTTCACAGGCTCAGGGTGGGGAACTGAATCCTGCTGAGTGCCTGTGCCAGGCCTTTTATGCAGGTCATCTTGTCTACTGATAAGAACTATGTAGTCAGGCCATTGTTATCTTTTCCCAGAGAAGACTGGCTTCTTCAGCTGTCTCCAGGTCAGCTGGGACCTGCCTGCTCTGCTCTTTTCTCCATCCCATGCCACTCCTCAAGGCTGTAAACCCCACTCTTGCCCAGCTCCTGGGAAGGCAGCCTCAGACCCTGAACAGGGTTAGTGTACCTTGGGGTCTTCCTTCACTGCCAGGAAGAGGTCGTCCTTCAGTCCCTTCTGGCAGTGCTCACAGGAGCAGTCGAAGTAGTACTGCTTCTTCAGCTGCTGCCTGCGCTCCTCGCTGAGGTGGAGGAAGTCAATGTAGGACACCGTCAGCTCCTCACCTTCAGAGATCTTGCCCAGGGCCCGGAGCTCAATCCTGAAGCAAGACAAGAGAGTCAACAGAACCTTAAGCTGATCAGCATTTTCCAGGGCTTCCGGCAGCCCAGCTTCAATGACAACAGGCTCCGCTGAGGCTCTGAGAAGATGCCCATTCCCTCCAGAAAGGTCACAGCCTAAAGGAGGGTCATCATACTCATCCAGTGTCATGTATGCTCCATTCAGTTAACATTTTTCAAGTTGATTCAGATAGAAACCCCATAAAAGACCAGGCTTGGTCTTAAAGTCCTATACAGCTTCTATGCCCACAGTTTTATACACTCAGCTACTGATCAGCGGTCACAGGATAGGAAGAAAAACAGAGAAAACAAGAAAAGATCCAAAAGTCATTTCCTTAGTTTGAAGACTACGTCCTCTGTAACATACATGTGAAGCTGCCGCCATATTGGCCCATTCTGTGCTAAACCTTTTAAGCTCCCTTGTACTTGATGCTTAGGTTCAATGGCTCAGGCCTACATTATACAGAGAATGCATGCTCATTGGAGACCACCAAAGGAATATGAATAAAAAGACTGGGCTGTTAGTCTGATTCACTTTCGTTTGTTAGAAGATGACGCTGTTTGTTGGCAAATATATATATATATTTTTTATATATACAGGCATGGTCCTCTAGTTACTCAGAAACCTACCCACCTTACATAATACAGAAGGTGCTGAACTGAAAAAGGCCCCTGACAGCCATCCAGTTACACCAGCACAGTACCTCTTGGACATGCACCTCTCGGCCATGCCTCTCCACCGCAGTCAGACTGCAGGAGGAGGTGAGGGAGAAGGAGAAGTGGCAAGGCTTTTGAGCTCTGTCCTTAGTTATGACCCTGTAGCCCAGGAACCTGGAGTTTCTCTGACCAGGTAGTAAATGGCAGAAAGCAGCAGACTGGGACAGAAATTCTTGGTCTTCACTCCTAGAAAGATTGCCAAGAACCATGTGAAAAGCAAGACTCCAGCACCCCATAAAGGTCCAAAGGCACCCCCTTCTGTATCTTCTTCAAAGATAAAGAAGCAACTGCTGAGTGGCAGGGATATGCAAGCCTCCCTGCTATCTGGACTGACTACTTAAGGTTCCAAAGCCTTTCGAATAAGTGAAGGACTCGTGATAATGTTGGGGGTGAGCTGGGGGTGTAGCTCAGTAGAAGACTGCTTGCTAAGCACACATGGATCCCCGCTCAGCTCCCAGCACTGAAGTCAAGAGCGGGGAGAGAATGAATGTGTGTAAACCCAACCGAATGGTGCCTTGGAAAGCCTGGATGCCGCCTTCCTCTCACTCCTCTGTTCTCCTTGGAAGGGGCGGGAAGGAAGAATAGGAGCACTTTACATATTCTGTCTTATAAGATACAATTAAACTCCATATTGTAGAAAGGAATCTGCATGTACGTGTTACCAATAACTCAACACTGGTTTGCTCTGAGATACCCATTACACACACACACACACACAGCCCAGATGCCCACTGAGCAGTAGAAGGCCAATAATACTGGCACTAGAGCCAGTATTCCACGAAGTGCCTTGGCCCAGACAGCCACAGAATGAGGCAAGAGTGCTAGGGATTACAGCACAGACACTGAGAGTTTCAGAGGCGTGGCTGACTGAGCTCCAGATGACTGACCTGGGTCCCTCACTCCCACATTATAATCTGTGGTAGAGGTAGAGGTGACGTGGAAGGCAGCTGTTTCTGAAGATGCTGTCTCCACAGACCATTCGTTCTCTGGTCTAGTTAATCCCTGGTGGTGCCAGGCAGCTGGAGCTCTGGCATTCCAGGGACGCTTTCCTGTTTTTCCAAAGGGGTGTAGCTGAAGTGACAAAGACAAATGGAGCGGGGGAGTGGGGAGACGTGATCCTGCTCACTGCTCTGCTGAGAAGCCTGGTATTTCCAACCTGTATAGGACCCCCATTTCACAGAGAAGGCTGCCTACATGAGAGAAATAAGTCATTTCCCTCAAAATCCCAGAGTACGACAGAGACAGAGGCAGAGCCAAGACTAGAATTTAGGTATCCTTTGTACCCTTCAGACTGGCAGCTCATGGCTTTCAGCTGCCTCCTGGGTCTGTGGTAGATACACAGGGAAGGAAGAGTCTTATTTATATGACTCCACAAATGGTCTAGAAAGCCCTATGTGAGCCACTTCGAGCCAGTGAGGACAGTGGGCAGTTACTGCCCTAGTGCAGTAGGAAGGCAAATGGGAAGCATTCCTCTGCTGAGCTACATCTCCAGCCTCCATTGTCTGTTTTGGGTGTAATTTGGGGACTATGTATTCCCCTGTAGACCCTTTACAGAGCTGGCCACCATAGTGACATATCATATTTTCAAAGAACTATTAAATGTAAGTTGTTTATTACAGTTGGACTACATACATATTAATAAATACATATCTTCATCAATACATGTCTTCTAAAGATCTCTATGCTGTTTCCTTTTTATAATAAGGGTTACAGAAAATATAATCCCAACAAATAGTAATGCTTAAAATTTTGGTTTATTAAAATACACCTTATATATGATTACTTATATAGACCATCTGTCTACGTATGGTTATGGTTTGTTTATTTTTATATTATGTACTTAATGCCAAATTGGCTTATAAATAAATGCTATGTAAACTAGAGTTGTTAACTAAGTTGAGCTTTATTTTGGCTTATAGTCAAACTAAAATTTAAGCAGAATAGTGATAAAAGACAAAAAGTGTATTTAATCTATGTGACCACATAGATACAACGAATAGAGATGGCAAATTGCCACAAATCTCTCTTTGGGACAATTAACATGAATTTTTAAATTTATGAAATTTAAATCTGGCTGGAGAGATGCCCCACCAGTTAAGAGCACTGGTTGCTTTTCCATGGGACCTGGGTTCAACTCTCAGCACCCACAACTGGTTCACAACATGGGTCGCAACTGTCCAGTCCCAGGAGATCTGATGCCCTCTTCTGGCCTCTGCAGGTACTACATGCACAGGGTGCATAGACAAGCATCCTGACACATACAAATAATAAATAATTTTTTTAAGATTTGCTTTTGAAGGACAAGGCTACATAAACAATTCTGGTGAAGATGTTCTCTCCTTGATCCTTATCCCAATTCTAATTCTACTACATGGTCTCTATCGCTTGAAGACATAAATTAACTTAGATGATTACCTACTGCAGGGTACAGTTCTTCCTAGTATTGCCCTCTCTGGAGATACTAAACTCTGTTTATTCCCAAGATTAAGAGAATAACTTATGTCTGTGCTTTTATATATGTTTTGTTTCTACGTGAGTATATGTTGTACACACACACACACACACACAAACACACACACACACATTTTAAGGATATTTTTGACCATACTGCTTCTTTAAAAACAAATGCATGCCGGGCAGTGGTGGCACACACCTTTAATCCCAGCACTCGGGAGGCAGAAGCAGGCGGATTTCTGAGTTCAAGGCCAGCCTGGTCTACAGAGTGAGTTCCAGGACAGCCAAGGCTACCCAGAGAAACCCTGTCTCGAAAAAACAAAAACAACAACAACAACAAAAAAGACCAAATGCATAAACAAACAAGATTTTAAAGATCCTTCCTGTAGCCAAATCTACATAGGAAAAATAACTAAAAAAAGAATATTGTTATCTTTAAAACCTACTTTAAAGCTTACACAAACATCCTAGAGTTTACAGATCACCTTAGTATATTACATCATAATGATAGACTTAAAGATTATGCTTCTGTGATTTTTAGTTAAGAAAATGCCAAACGTTACCCTGCCCGGGACACCTTATCCTGCATTTGATGCCTCATAAACACAAATAAAAAGTAAATGCTTTTTCTAACAACAACCAAAAAACTATTTCAAGCTATGTGTTAAAATAACTTGAATTTTGAACAAGTAATTAAATTTGGTTAAGAAAACAGCGAATGCACTTTATGTTTATAACTGTGAGGTATCATGTTTTCTGTGTTTTAGACATAACTTTTTGAACTTTCATTTAAAATTACCTCACCAAAAATTGTTTTCTAAATTTTATAGTAGTAGTAGTAGTAATAATAATAACAATAATAATAAAGTACTTTTTTTATTTGTAATTAAGTTAAAAACAATGAAAGCTTATTTAAAAATTCTAAAATTAATTCAATACTCTGAGATAAAATTAATGCTTGATTTTCTACACTATCCTCCCAAGGTTTGATTTGTTCTTAGTATCATTTTACTACACAGAAACTTGAAATCTGTGATTTAATCACTGGAGGGAGCCTTTGTGTTTGAATCATTGCTTTAAGTGTGTGTGTGTGTGTGTGTGTGTGTGTGTGTAATCTGTTTAGAGAGTTATGCCTGTTTAGAATATTCCTAACTTACAGAGCGATTATGAAACGTGTTTTGATAGACAAATATTTAAATTAGTTTATAAAATGTTGAAAGCCAGGCAACCCAAGGCTTTCTCAGAGGCCCTGATGTAAGGTCAAGGGAACCTAGTTCTATGTCCTTGCCAAGGGCAGGCCCAGTGAGGTGCAATCTAGGGCTGGAGCCAGATCCTCAAAGGAGTGAAGGTTTCTATCCCTTGGAACTGACTTTTCTTCCTGAAGAGACTAGAGTTATCTATCAGTCCCAAGTCTGCTGTGTGCTGGGTCTGGGGTGCCCTTGAGATACCTTGTGTTCCTCTTGTGCAATATTGCTTGATTAGCTTCCTGCTGACTTGGTCCTATTTTTCTCTAACAAACTGTACGTAAGATTATGTACTTCTCAATAAACCTTCTTGGCATAAGACATAGCTTATGCAAGATCACCTGACCCCAGCTTTCCTGTCTTCTTTATCTCTCCACTTTCTGGTCCTCCCCATTAGGATTCTGTCATTGAGGAACGACAGTGGGTCCAGGTCAATAAAATTGATCTAGCAATAAACAAATAGTACATAATATGTAAAAAAAAAAATTAACTTTAATAATTAAAAATCAAAATTAGTTACAGAGTCTGCAAATAAACAAAACACCAAATGATTCTATCAACTGAAAGAAAAGAAGACATCACATCATAGACTCCATTCTGATTTAAAGATCAGGACTGTATCTAGGAACTTCTAGCTCACTCCTAGGAGACAGAGAATGTTCTCACATCATCTGAGAGCACATTAATGAGGACTTCAAGATGCTGCAGGATGCCTACTTCCAATGCCACTGATGAGCGAGTATTCCAAGTTGATAAACATTTTGTTTCTTATTCATTGTGTAATTAATTAGATGTTAGAAATTGCTTATGAAATCCATTATTCCATGTGGTAGATTTCTAACTGATAAAATAATACTAATTTTAGTTTCAATGAAGTTAAAAATTGTGTTCTTTCATTTGATCATTCTTTTTGTTGTGACTATTTGCTTACCCTAAACCCTATCTTATTCAAAATTAACATTTGAAAGATTCAAGTATCTTCATTGTTTTTATAAATACACATAGATTATAAATTCATAAATATATTGTCTCATTGTTCAGTATAATTTGGACAAAACAAAATATTTACTTTTAAAATTAAATTTTCACTCCATTTACTCTATCCAAATACTCTATATCCAAAACTTTGGGTTAACTCTTCTTATCTGAGTTCTACAAAGGGACCTCGGTCCGTAATAGCATCCACACCCATGATGGCTTATGCCTAAGCACAGATGTTTATTGATTCGATTACTATCCAAAATGTCCAATAGTACAAATAGCCAGGATTAAAAATTAATTAAACAATATTTTTATTAATAACAAAGGAAACAATACTACAGTGACGCATTTGAAAGTCTCATTTTAAAAAATTTAATGTAAGTAAGATGATTCATAGAGTACAAATAACTGTAAATACAGGGGAAGCTGTACAGTCAGTCTCGTTAAACATGTAAATTTTGGTTATTTTAGTATTTTTTTCATATATTATCTTCACCACATTAAGGTGCTCTTAATTACTTAATTACTTAATTTTAGATTTTATCATCCTAGATCATATGTAAGTGTTATGCCAGACAGAGTGTTAAAAAAAATCAGACCCAGATCATGATGGATAATAGGCTTGATATGACCCAGAAGTTTCTTTCTTAGTGGTCTTTACCAGCTATTCCTCTGTCCTGAAGACTGCTGTCCTTCCCACTACTCAGCATCACTTATCCTAGGAATGAGCCCTCCTAGCTATGACAGACCTGATAATATTTAATAAATCATATGCTTCTCACATATGTGCAAAACGTGATGCTTGGCCAGAATGGGGAGCTGTGAACAAAACTGAAAAGAAGCTGTGTCTGCAGAGACTGACTGGTTAGCATTTCAGTCTGTAGGGAGGTTTGAATGTTTCCATTCCAGAAGCCAGTTACCTTATCATAGGCTAGTTCTAGCCCTCCAAACCAGCCATTCCTTGCCCACTTCTATGTCAGAACTAACTAGAATCAATTAACTTAGCAAGCTACTAGTTTTCACTAACCCAAAAGTTAATGAAGTCATCAGATGAAAATCTTGAGCCTATTGAAAAGCTTCCCCCATCTTGTACCTGCCTCTCTGATGTACCTATCAATGTATTTTAAACTTGCCTTGATGTGAAATCATATATATATATATATATATATATATATATATATATATATATATTCATAAAACTGCTACCATGTTGGAATTTAGGGCAATCTAAAATCTATGTTCCTGGACCATGGTCATTCAAAATGGCTCCAAAATAAAGTAAATAAATTCTTTCTCTCTCTCAGGGACACTCAGACAAATTTTACCCTTAGATGAGAAGGCTTGGAGGACAATATAAACTTTCTCTTGTTTCCTTAAAAACAAAAAGCTTAAAGTAAGATGCTACCTAAGCCACACGTCCATAGTTTTAATCAGTAAAAAAGTACACAATGAATACATATTCACCAAAAATGTCACAGCTCTGGGTACTGTTAGCTTGGGTGAGAAGCTGGGTCTACAGACAAGCACACAGTTCTTTGGTGGTTAGTCATAAGCATTCTTATTTCATGGCAAGTAGAGTTTAAGGAGCCAGTGTACTTTTGGGCTGAAATGACTGGAAGGTTCACACTTTGAGATAAAAGTAAAGAAGTAAGGAATGAGAGACAGGGAAGACAGCAAGCAAAATAAAACAAAGGGCAAGTGGCAGGCAGGTGAGGAGGACGTCGTGGACTCAAGGACAGGAAGAATTGCCATTCAGTGAAGCCAAGACACTGCAGTGCAGGGCAAGACACATGACAGCAGCCAAGCTGTTCCCAGGAAGCCAGGCAAGTGAGGGAGATGGGTCAGACAAACATGGATGTGTGAGAAGACTGACCCACCTCATCTGCGTGTGAAACATGGATTTCACTGCCTCATGACTGAAAGACAAAACAGACACCCACAAGGAAATCAATACCACTGCAGCCCAAAGAGAACACAGCATTCTGGGCTCAAGCAATCAGGGCATTGACAGTCACAACCAACTTCATCCCTTCTCGCTGGGCTCCCCTGCCAGGATGCTGCCTGGCACAGTGAAAGCACACTGGAACAGGGCTATAAAATGGAGTCACAGAGTCACTGCTAAACAACTGACCTCCTTTCCCAGGCCCTCAGTGTCCACTTAGAACACAACAATAACATTGTTGCAAGACAGCGCAATTGAGAAGAGAGCTGAGAAACGTGGGGATGATTTTACTGTCCCAGTGACAAGCATGATGCACAGATAAAGATGGCGTTTCTGGATGACTCTCTTGGAGGGAATTCTGAATCGCATATATAGAGCTTGCTTTTTGTTGTGGTTAAAATTGTGCCACTAATACCACGTCCAGGCTTATTTCTGGTGCAGTAGGCAGGTAGGCAGTGACTGTAATGACCTCCTCTCTTGCACAAAAGCCAACAGATCCAGGGAACACATGACCACTCACAATTAGTAGATGCAAAGAAGCTACAGCAGACACCAGAGATGCCCTGAAGCATGGGTCCTAGGTTCATTGATCATTACACAATCACAATAGGGGCCTTGGGTCACCAGCATTTACAGAACGACCGTCTAGCAATTGTGCACAGCTAAACGTGATTAACTCGGTCAACCAGGCTAAACCTGGGTAGCACATCCTCTAAAAAGATTCCATGAGGTCTAGATCAATTTTCTCAAGAGGCTTAGACACAGGAATACAATGTGCTAGGAAATATTATTCTCAGAGTCCAAAATAAGCTTTCCTGGTCTTTGTCATCTTTCTCAACTGCTTTAAATGCTGGGGTCAGAAACAGAAAGGAAATAAATCAGAGTCTTGGCTAG
Organism: Rhynchomys soricoides; assembly: GCA_019843965.1. Lineage (NCBI taxonomy): Eukaryota > Metazoa > Chordata > Mammalia > Rodentia > Muridae > Rhynchomys > Rhynchomys soricoides. Next base: position 12,956,274 of record JADRCH010000043.1, on the reverse strand, counting down.
GTTTCTCACTTCAACCTGGTTCTCAGCTGAGACCCAGAAACCACTTTCTCTGGCTTTAAGGAGTTTTAAGGAGAAAGCTGCTGGTTGATGGCTCAAAGTTGGCTTTCATCTGTCATGAGAGATCATCTTTGTGAGTAAAGACAATGCATGTTGTTCAGGCTCCCCCCGCCCCCCCCAGCCGATCTCCCCAGCCTGAGCCTCCACCGTCAGGCCCTTGGCTGTTTATTAATCCCCTTCCTTTCATGCTCTACTCCCAAGATCCAAGTGTTTGCCACATGTCTTTGATCTGTGCCTTCCTGGGGGCAAAGGGCTGAACCCTGAGGACTGCATCACCCAAGTTCCTTTGCCCTTTGGCCTCTGGGCAAGGGTAGCCAAGCGGAAGAGAACAAGGTTGAAGTTGTTAGCCCATAATTCCAGCAGAGGCTAACTTCTGTGCAAGTGCAGTTGTATGGCATAGCCCAGTGGAAGGAGCCTTATCATGGCTCAGATGGCCACTGGCTGCAGCAAGAGCTTTCTTTGCTTGGCCTGCTAAGTCTAGGAACGATTTGTGTGCTCAGCCCTGGACACCTCACAAGTCCTCACCTGATCTTTCCCAAGTCCTGCCCGCACACCTATAAACTGTCCTTTCATTAAATTCAGTTTGAGTAAACTTCTTTGAATGTGCTTTCTATTTTCTTGTAGAACTTTAGCTAGCACAGGCTACTGCCAAGCACTTTTTTGGTGCTTTGGCTCTAAGTAACTAATCCCAGAGTTCAGGTTTTAGACCAGTGGTTAATGATTTATCTAATACATCTAGGCAGACTTCAAGACTCAGAAATGGGCAGGTTAGAATTCTTCAACATCCACCTCAGTTCCTGCCTCCCCTCACAGTCTGGAGTGAGACTCTGAGTTGCTGAACACTGGCAGTGCATGGTAGCTCACGTTTATAAGTTTGACTTTGGTTGAAATCAAGTGGAAAACTGTCCAATCCCCATTGCACATGTTCCTAGAAAGGGGCACTCACTTGCCATTGTTGAATATGACTGTGCAGTTTGGCCAGCAATCATGGTTCACCAGGCCCAGGTTGGGGAAGATGCCCACACCCACCGCCTGTAGCCCTCTCTGGTCACTGAGAGTGAAACCGTTGCAGTTGATCTACCCAGAGAACAAGAGAAAAGATTCAGTCAACAGACACAGATCCGGGACAGAAATCACCCTAGATGTTGAAAGTCTGAAAACTAGAGGGCCTCGTGAATCTGGGAAAGGGACAGGTAGGGAGGCAGGACAAGCTGTCAACACAGATAGGAGGGACCAATAGGGGTAGAGAGAACCAGAATAAATTATATGCATGTGTAATTGACAAATAGCAAAACAGATCGATTTTTTAAAAAAGAGAGCCCATTTTCATCCTGAAGACTTGTTTTCTGTGTGACTCTAAATGGTACAAGTTGTGTGCCTTGGAGGGGGTCCCACGTTTAGCAAAGTCCTACCTACGACTTTGAAACTTTCAGTCGTTCCAGCCTAATAAGACCGAAGACAGGAATGCTGGCTCCTAATGACATATCTGGCTCTCAGGAATCATTTTCAGTATCCATCTTGGTTTATCTCTTCATGATCTGGTGTGGGGTGTGTGTGTGTGTGTGTGTGTGTGTGTATGAGGGGTATGTGTGTGGTGAGTGTGTGTGGTGTGTGGGTGTGCTGTGTGTGGGGGTGTGGGGGGTGGTATGTGTGTGGTATATGTATTTGGGGGGATGTGATGGGGTGGGGGTATGGGGTATGTGTGTGGTGTGTGTAGGGGGTGTGTGGTATGTGTGTGGTATATGTTTGTGGGGGTGTGTGTATGAGGGGTAGTGTGGGGGGTAAGGGGTGTGGTGTGTGGTGTGTGTGTGTGTGTGTGTGTGTGTGTGTGTGTGTGTCCAAAGCAAATAAGAGCAAATACTCTTGATCTAGGAGAGATGGCACACACTTGTGTCCCAGTACTCAGGAGGTAGATATAGTAGGTTTGGGAATAAAAGGCCAGCCTGGGCTACATAGCAAGACACCACCATAGACAGACAGACAGACAGACAGACATGAAGAGAGAAAATATGGTAGGATAAACCAGCATCATTTTAAGTTTCTGTCCTTTCCAGACGTTTGGCCTTCTCTCCTGAATCTGTCCTAACTGCTTCCTGAAGCTTCTTAGCTGGACAATACCCAGAATCACCATGGCCTCTCTATTATGAGAAATCATACTGGAAGATTCTAGGTTTATTTTACTGGGCTCATTTAGGAGTTTGACTCTGGGTTCAGAGCCAGAAGTTGCGGTAAGCATTCCTGTTTATACCTGAGAAGCAAGAGTACACACTTCATGTCTCTGGCTGCCTGGACTAGAGGCCATTGCCATGGCAACAGAAAACATCATCAGGGAAGCTGGGGCTACCGTCCATCTGAAAAAACGCTATGTTCCCAAAGGGGAAGAAGAGAAGGAGGGAGGAGACAGACACGGAGGACAGAGCGGGGATGTTGGAGGGACAAGAGGCCATACCACGCCAAAGATGTGTGAGATATACTGCATGCTGAACTGCTGGCTCTGTGGCGGCCAGTACTGCAAGAATGTGTCCACGTCTACTCGCAGTTCCTTCTGCTCCTCCTCCCCAAAGTGCTCCACGTGGTTCTGCAAGTCATCCACTGATACTAGGCAGCCCTCTGTGAGCCCAGTGCCCTCTCTCTCTACCCGCCACATGATGCGGGCTGCCAGCCTGGGAAGAGAAGGGAGAACAGCATTAGGGAGGCCTAGACACACTCATCATTCATTCATTCATTCATTCATTCATTCACAAGGCCATTTTAAAGTAGTGCGAGTGCTATGCAGAAAATAAAATAGAGTGACATGAGAGAGACTGGGGAGGGGAAGCCAAGGTCATCAGGGAGGTGTGAACCAGGATATCTGAGAAGAAACTGGAGGACAGAGGATCTGGCTCGGGGAAGCGGGGGGGGGGGGGGGGGGGGGGGGAAGGGGGGGGGGGTTGTGTGGGGGGGGGGGAAGGAACCGCAGAGATGCTATCTTGGAGCCCAAAGCAGACAGAGCAAGAAAGCCCAGGTGACTGCAGCATAGAGGAAAAGGAGTGCAGACAGAAGGCAGTTAGACAGACAGACAGGAGCCAAATCACATGGGGGTTGGGACACAGAGACAAGATCTAGGTCTTAGGCCTAAAGAAAGCAAGGCAGACAGAATAGGAGGGGATTCTGATGACATTTGAGTCTGAAACTGAAGGGCGTACGTCACCCCAAGGGCATCCTTGTTGTTAGGTGGCACATTTCCACAAAATGAATTCTGTGTCCCACAGACCCTTGGTGTCACACCCAGTGCCTGGGGATTGGTGATCAAGGCAGACCTACTCCTGCAGGGAGAGATTTTTCCTCTTGCTCGGCACAGCCCAGGCCCTATTTCTTTCTGTTTGGGTCAGAATTATTCTTAGAAATGTGCCCTTCTAGGTTCTCCAGGTATCTGGGATCAAAAGGTCTTCACACATAGCCCAGGGCATTATGGGGGAAGATCAGCAGCCTCTAAATTCTGGGAATATGGTCCCAAGGAAAGAGAGGACAATGGGTGAGAGACTTCAAGTCAGTCACACATCGATCCATGGGAGATGTGCCCAGGAAAGAAGATAGAAGGTGAATTTATTGTGGGTCTTGAAAACTATGACTCCAGTAGACATGGAGCCTGGGAGGCTGATGGAGCCTGAGCCTGTAGATTCATAACGTTCCGGGAGATGAGGACTCCATTCTTTTTTTTTTTAAATTAATTTATTAATTAATTTTTCTACTTTATTTACATTTGAAATGTTTTCCCCTTTCCAGATCTCCCCTTTGGAACCTCCCTATTTCCTTCCACCTCCCCTGCCTCTATTGGGGTATCCCCCCACCCACTTACCCACCCACTCTCATCTTCCCTCCTTGGCATTCTCCTAAACTGGGGGATCTAATACCCTCAGGCCCAAGGGCCTCTCCTCCCCCTGATGTCTAACAAGACCCTCCTCTGCCGCATATGTGGCCAGCACCATGGGTCCCTCCATGTGTATTCTTTGGTTGGTGGATCAGTCTCCAGGAGTATTGGGGGAGGAGGGGGGTCAGGCCAGTTGCCACTGTTGCTGACTTTCTGGGGATGCAAACTCCTTCAGCTCCTTCAGTCCCTTCTCCAAGTCCTCCATCTGGGACCTCCCACTCTGCCCTACTGTTGCTGTGAAGTAACTCTTGGGTATTTTGAACTCTTGGGCTAATAACCACTTAACAGTGAGTACATACTGTGTTTATTCTTTTGTGACTGCGTTACCTCGCTCAGGATGATATTTTCAAGATCCATCCATTTGTTTGCGAATTTCATGAAGTCATTGTTTTTAATAGCTGAGTAGTATCACATTGTGTAAATGTACCACATTTTCTGTATCCATTTCTCTGTTCAGGGACCTCTGGGTTGTTTCCAGCTTCTGCTATTATAAATATGGCTGCTATGAACATAGTGGAACATGATGTGTCTTTATTACATGTTGGAGCATCTTCTGGGTATATGCCCAGGAGGAGAATAGCTGGGTCCACAGGTAGTATTATGTTCATTTTTCTGAGGGTCCACCAAACTGATTTCCAGAGAGGTTGTATCAACTTGTATTCCCACCAGCAATGGAGAAGTGTTCCTCTTTCTCCACCTCCTCGCCAAAATCTGCTGTCACCTGAGTTTTTGATCTTAGCCATTCTTACTGGTGTGAGGTGAAATCTCAGGGTTGTTTTGATTTGCATTTCACTGATGAGTTAGGATGTTGAACGTTTCTTTAGGTGCTTCTCAGCCATTTGAGTTTCCTCAGTTGAGAATTCTCTGTTTAGCTCTCTTCCCCATTTTTTGATAGGGTTATTTGGATCTCTGGAGTCTAGCTTCTTGAGTTCTTTGTATATATTGGATATTAGCCCTCTATCGGATGTAGGATTGGTAAAGATCTTTTCCCAACCTGTAGGTTGCCGTTTTGTCCTATTGACAGTGTCCTTTCCCTTACAGAAGTTTTGTAATTTTATGAGGTCCCATCTGTCGATTCTTGATCTTAGAGCACAAGCCATTGGTGTTCTGTTCAAGAACTTTTCCCCTGTGCCCATGTGTTCAAGACTTTTCCCCACTTTCTCTTCTATTAGATTCAGTGTATCTGGTTTTATGTGGAGGTCCTTGATCCACTTGGACTTGAGCTTTGTACAGGGAGATAAGAATGGATCAATTCGCAATCTTCTACATGTAGACCGCCAGTTGAACCAGCACCATTTGTTGAAGATGCTGTCTTTTTTCCACTGTATGGTTTTAGCTCTTTTATCAAAGATCAAGTGACCATAAGTGTGTAGGTTCAATTCTGGATCTTCGATTCTATTCCATTGATCTACCTGCCTGTCACTGTACCAATACCATGCAGTTTTTATCACTACTGCTCTGTAGTACAGCTTGAAGTCAGGATGGCTGATTCCCCCAGAAGTCCTTTTATTGTTGAGAATAGTTTTTGCTATCCTGAGTTTTTTGTTATTCCATATGAATTTGAGAATTGCTCTTTCTAAGACTATGAAGAATTGAGTTGGAATTTTGATGGGGATTGCATTGAATCTGTAGATTGCTTTTGGCAGGATGGCCATTTTAACTATATTAATCCTGCCGATCCATGAGCATGGGAGATCTTTCCATCTTCGGAGGTCTTCTTCGATTTTTTTCTTCAGAGACTTGAAGTTCTTGTCATACAGATCTTTCACTTGTTTGGTTAGTGTCACACCAAGATATTTTCTATTGTTTGTGACTATTGGGAAGGGTGTTATTTCCCTAATTTCTTTCTCAACCTGTTTATCCTTCAAGTATAGGAAGGCTACTGATTTGCTTGAGTTAATTTTGTATCCAGCCACTTTGCTGAAGTTGTTTATCAGCTGTAGCAGATCTCTGGTGGAGTTTTTAGGGTCACTTAAGTATACCATCATATCATCTGTAAATAGTGATATTTTGATTTCTTCCTTTCCAGTTTGTATCCCTTTGACCTCCTTTTGATGTCTGATTGCTTTAGCTAGAACTTCAAGTACTATATTGAATAGATGGGGGGGGGAGCACCCTTGTCTAGTCCCTGATTTTAGTGGGATTGCTTGGAGTTTCTCTCCATTTAGTTTGATGTTGGCCACTGGTTTGCACTATTTTGCTTTTACTATGCTTAGGTATGCTCCTTGAATTCCTGATCTTTCCAAGACTTTTATCATGAAGGGATGTTGAACTTTGTCAAATGCTTTTTTGGCATCTAACGAAATGACCATGTGGTTTTTTTCTTTGAGTTTGTTTATGTAGTGAATTACATTGATGGATTTCCAGGTATTGAACCATCCCTGCATCCCTGGGATGAAGCCTACTTGATCATGGTGAATGATCGTTGTGATGTGTTCTTGGATTCAGTTTGCAAGAATTTTATTGAGTATTTTTGCATCGATATTCATAAGGGAAATTGGTCTGAAGTTTTCTTTTATTGTTGGGTCTTTGTGGGGCTTTGGTATCAGTGTGATTGTGGCCTCATAGAATGAATTGGGTAGTGTTCCTTCCGTTTCTATTTTATGGAATAGTTTGAAGAGTATAGGTATTAGGTCTTCTTTGAAGGTCTGATAGAATTCTGCACTGAACCCATCTGGTCCTGGGCTGTTTTTAGTTGGGAGACTTATAATGACTGCTTTTATTTCTTTAGGGGTAATGGGACTGTTTAGATGGTTTATCTGATCCTGATTTAACTTTGGTAATTGGTATCTGTCTAGAAGTTTGTCCATTTCCTCCAGATTTTCCAATTTTGTTGCATATAGGTTTTTGTAGTAGGATCTGATAATATTTTTAATTTCCTCAGAGTCTGTTGGTATATCTCCATTTTCATCTCTAATTTTATTAATTTGCACACTGTCTCTGTGCCCTCTGGTTAGTCTGGCTAAGGGTTTATCTATCTTGTTGATTTTCTCAAAGAACCAGCTTCTGGTTTTGTTGATTCTTTGTATAGTTCTTTTAGTTTCCACTTGGTTGATTTCAGCCCTTAATTTGATTATTTCCTGCCTTCTACTCCTCTTGGGTATATTAGCTTCTTCTTGTTCTAGAATTTTCAGGTGTGCTGTTAAGCTGCTAGTATATGCTTTGTCCAGTTTCTTTTTGGAGGCATTCAGAGCTATGAGTTTTCCTCTTAACACTGTTTTCATTGTGTCCCATAGGATTGGGTAAGTTGTACATTCATTTTCATTAAATTCTAGGAAGTCTTTAATTTCCTTCTTTATTTCTTCCTTGACCATGTTATCATTGAGCAGAGCATTGTTCAGCTTCCATGTGTATGTGGGCTTTCTGTTGTTGTTGTTGCCATTGAAGACCAACCTTAATCCATAGTGATCTGATAGGAGGCATGGGATTATTTCAATCTTCTTATATCTGTTGAGGTTTGTTTTGTGACCAATTATATGATCAATTTTGGAGAAGGTACCATGAGGTGCTGAGAAGAAGGTATATTCTTTTGATGTAAGATGAAATGTTCTATAGATATCTGTTAAATCCATTTGGTTCATAGCATTTGTTAGTTTCACTGTGTCTCTGTTTAGTTTATGTTTCCAAGATCTGTCCATTGTTGATAGTGGGGTGTTGAAGTCTCCCACTATTATTGTGTGAGGTGCAATATGTGCTTTGAGCTTTAGTAGAGTATCTTTTATGAATGTGGGAGCTCTTGCATTCGGGCCATAGATGTTCAGAATTGAGAGTTCTTCTTGGTAGATTTTTCCTTTGATGAGTATCAAGTGTCCTTCTTTATCTTTTTTGATGACTTTTGGTTGAAAGTCAATTTTATCCGATATTAGAATGGCTACTCCAGCCTGTTTTGGGGGGCCATTTGCTTGGAAAATTGTTTTCCAGCCCTTTACTCTGAGATAGTGTTTGTCTTTAACACGGAGGTGCATTTCCTGGATGCAGCAAAATGCTGGGTCCTGTTTATGGATCCAGTCTGTCAGTCTATGTCTTTTTATTGGGGAGTTGAGACCATTGATGTTAAGAGATATTAAAGAATAGTGATTGTTGTTTCCTGTTATTTTTGATGTTGTTTATGTGGCTATCTTCTTTTGGGTTTGTTGAAAGATTACTTTCTTGCTTTTTCTTGCGTGTAGTTTCTCTCCTTGAGTTGGCGTTTTCCATGTATTATTCTTTGTAGGGCTGGGTTTGTGGAAACATACTGTGCAAATTTGGATTTGTCATAAACTATTTTGGCTTCACCATCTACGATTATTGAGAGTTTTGCTGGGTATAGCAGTCTGGGCTGGCATTTGTGTTCTCTTAGAGTCTGTATGAGATCTGTCCAGGATCTTCTAGCTTTCATAGTCTCTGGTGAGAAGTCTGGTGTAATTCTGATAGGTCTGCCTTTATATGTTACTTGCCCTTTCCCCTTACTGCTTTTAATATTCTTTCCTTGTTTTGTGTATTTGGTGTTTTGACTATAATGTGACAGGAGCAATTTCTTTTCTGGTCCAGTCTATTTGGCGTTCTGTAGGTGGTATAGACACCCAGTGTCCCAGACCTAAAGGAGTGAGTGGAGTAAAGGACCTGAGACATTGGCACTCAGCCTGGCATCCTGAGGCCTGAGAATGCTGGCACCTCTGCCATCCCAGCCTGACATTTGTAAATCCCAAGTCCTGTCATGGGAACCAGCTCTGACCTGATGTTCTCGTTGGGCACCTTCCCGTATTTCTTGATGGCAGAGCACTCGTTCTTGTGGTTCAGCCAAGCATCCTTCTGGCATGTGCGGTCACAGTAATGGGCGAACTTGCACTGCCCGCAGCGATGGAGCTTCTCCTGCCTCTTGAAGCAGGTGTGGCACACGAAGTTAATGAGGCTGAAAATTTAGAGAGGGAAAAATGAAGACAAGAAGAAGTGCTGGGGCTGGCTAGATGGCTCAGTGGTTAAGACCAAATATCGCTCTTGCCAAGTTTGGTCCCAGCATTTATGCTGGTGGCCCATTACCACCCGTAATGCCAGCTACAGAGGATCGATGCCTCTGGCCTAAGAGACCACCCACTCTCATGTCCATACACACATATGCACAATTAAAAAGAAAAATATAAACCATTTTTTTAAAAGAAGGGATGACTTTGCCCATGTTTTGTTGCAAACAATTCATTACCACAAACTAGGTGTGTGTGTGTGTGTGTGTGAGAGAGAGAGAGAGAGAGAGAGAGAGAGAGAGAGAGAGAGAATGGATGGCTGCAATTCCAGCCCTAAGAAGGCAAAGGTGGGGGGTGTGTGTGGAGAGTTTGAAGCCAGCCTTAACAACAAAAGGGATAAAGAAGACAGATTTACTTTAGTTCGCCATTGAAAGTGCCTGCTAAAGAACTAACTCCACCCAGAAGAGGCCTTTAGAATGAGACCTTAATTTTGAAAAGTGAGAGTCTAAAGTTGTGAATGATAAAGACCACATTCTGAGCCAAGACTGGGACCCAGGTCCCCCATCTGCAGGAATACACCGTCTCCATGTGCCCTGCTGTGGTTTGGGTACAGTCTAAATGTGTCCCATGGTTAAACGGGTGAATTGTAATTCCCACTGACAAGTACTTAGAGAGTGGGAACAAGGAGACTATGTGTTTTCAGGTGGAGCCTTTGGGAGGTAGGGTTAATCGAGACATCAGAATGAAGCTGCTCTCCCATGTATTCATTTGGACTGAGCTTGTAGCTTAGAGGTACAAGCTCAGCACTGGCAAGGTCCTGGGCTCAATCCCTAGGATGATGATGATGATGATGATGATGATGATGATGATAATAATAACCCAAATAGAGCTGCAGAGATGGCTCAGTGGGTAAAGGTGTGTGCTGCCAAACTTAACAATGTGAGTTCAATCTTCAGGACTCACATGGTAGAAGAACTCCTGGAAACTTTCCTCTGACCTCCACATGCACTTTATAACACACACACACACACACACACACACACACACACACACACACACTCGCATGCATGAATAAGCGCATGGGCACCCACAAGTGTTCATGCGCTTGTGCACAAAATGTGATCTTAAAATGCCCCCTAAACTGTCCGTGGTCAGTTGGCCCCTTACTTTTAGGCCTTACATCAATAGTAAATAATAACAGGAGTGCAAGGCAGCAGAAGCCGGCTGCTCACCATCTGGGAAGCAAATAGAAAAGGAGCTGTGCGCAGGACCCTGATATGCCCTTCACCGGTGCACTTCCAGTGATTTTATTTCTTTCCATCAACCTACCTTCTAAAGAATCCACTGCTCTCAGTAGTACCACAGGCTGGAACCAAACCTGTAATACATGGGCCTTTGGGGGACAATCAAGATCTAAACTGTAGAATTCTGCTGTGTCCCAAAGGCTCATGTCCATCTCATGAAACATCCAATCTACCTCCCCGATAAGTTCTGACAAATATTTCATTAAGATGACCAGCATACCTCACGGCCAGAAGGTTATCTAACTGGAAGAGTAGGTTCATATTTCTTCTAGCTGCTTTCAGTGTAGCATTCCAAATGGTCAAGGTCATTTTGAGCTGTTCTGGTCATCTTTTATACTGGTATAAAAAATGTGTCCTGAGTGTGGAGTCAACCAAAAGTCCAAGAGCCTGACTTAGTTTGGGAAGGAAGAGGAGCAAGTGTCCACCACTGGCTCAGAAACACACATCTAAGTCAGAAAGGAATAGGAATGAATCAGAAAAGGATCTGAAGAGGGCTGGTTAGATGTAGGCCCAGTCATGCTGGCTGTCAGTTATTACTCTGATTCTGTCTGTTCAATGGCACCCTGTGACTGCTCTGATAGATTATTTTCAAATGGATGTTCTAGAACACTCTAATAGAGTCTCCTCGTGTTTTTACTCACATATGTATATTCTGTATCTCATGAATTAAATTTTGTACCTACGTTTTGTACTGAACAAAAATATTACAAAACACAATTCTCATCGGTGTCTGTGCCTCACATGTTAAATACTGGGGGCTGTGGGTATAACTCCATAGTAGTACACATGCTTTTATTTCTTTTAAATAAAATTTAATGGTTGGTGAGATGGCTCAGCTGGTGAAGGCACCTGCTACTAAGCCTGATAATCTGAGTTTGATCCCTTGGTTTTCCTTGTGGTAAAAGGAGAGAACCCATTCTGGCTGCCTGCCCCCTGACCTCCATATGTCTGGCATGTAAGACCTTGTCAAAAACCAGACCAAACCAAACCTGGAATGCCCCCTGGAAACCAGAAGTGTTTTTACAGCCCCATTCCTCATTGTTTCAATGGCTGCTCGTTTCTTATCTATTTAAAACACTAGAGTCTGTAGTGTGGAAGGATTGGTGCTATGCTCTGTGACCAGAACCAGCTTGAACAGTTCAGAAACTTCAGGAATGACTCAAGTGGATGCATGTAGCTGAGGCCACATTGTGTTAGGGGGTGACATACATGTGAGGGTCTGTCAAGCTAACTTCCAGGGGGTGGGGAACAATTTTTTTAGGATAAGTAATATGTAAAGGTGATCGTGTGGAGTTCAGTTGACAGTTACTTGGGACATGTGCTGTGACTGGTTAGGAGGCAGGATACACTATTGTTGGCATTATTTAGAAACACTGGAGTGTGGCGATTTTAAAAAGGTTGACCAGCAGAGGCCCACCCACCACCACACATCACACTTGGGTTGGACACCAATATGATGGGCAAGTGTGTGGTGGGGAGATGAGAGAGGCAGAGAAGCAGCAACTGCACTCTAAATAAAGAGAACTGGAGCTCTAATGGAGGTGAGGGACAGGCTGGTGTGAGGGACAGGCTGGTGTGAGGGACAGGC
>JADRCH010000043.1:12912462-12936281 GCA_019843965.1 Rhynchomys soricoides | reverse complement strand
TTTTTTTCTTCAAAGAAACCAAAAGAGCAGGGCAGTGGTGGCGCACGCCTTTAATCCCAGCACTTGGGAGGCAGAGGCAGGCGGATTTCTGAGTTCAAGGCCAGCCTGGTCTACCGAGTGAGTTCCAGGGCAGCCAGGGCTATACAGAGAAACCCTGTCTCAACAAACCAAACAAAAAAAAAAGAAACCAGAAGAAAGAAAACTGAACACCCAAGAAGGACTATTACAAAAAGGAAAGAGAGAGGAGAAGAGCAAAAGTGGGGATACGCCGTGCAGGGTCAGCAGCAAGGGGCCAGAGACATGGGCTATTTATTCGTGAATTCGTGGAAGACAGAAGAACTCCAAAGTAGAGTTCCTTAGCTATACTGTGGGACGGCCACAGTGGGCAAAAGAGCTGTTTTTGTTTGACTGGGAAGGGACCTCTAGGCTGGCCAGCAAGCAGTGTTTCAGTGTCACAGAGTCCTGGAATAGTTGCAGTTGGGTTTACTGTGGCTAGCAGTAGTCTAGCCCTGAGGCAATGACAGTCTTACCCTGTGTCATAAATGACCCAGCATGGCCACTCACCAATCCTACACTGGCATCTACATTTTGCAGGTAGGGTTTGTTAGAATGAACACTTTTGACAAGTTAATGATCTTGCCTGAAGACAGTGGAGCCTTAGCCCAGAGCATGAGAGACCAGATCTAGAGTTCAGACTCTTAGAGAACCAGACCTAAGGTTGAACTTTCTAAGGTTGGAATCCAGTTTCCATATTACAAGCCTACCCCTGGCATTTCCTAACAACCACCAATCAGGAAGAAAGCCAGAGTTAAGTTTATGGTTTGGCTCCCAGCACCAGCCAAATATTTTAAAGGGCAACAACATTCTATAGTAGCCCCCCCTTGCCCCCCAAATCAGATGTGTGCCAGGCTAGAAACCTCCTTGCTTGTTTGCTATTTCCTATAAAATCTTGTCCTGCTGAGGGCTAGTCACTTCACCCTCCCAGAGACAAGGGCGTGACCCAAGCTTGAGCTTTAATAAAGACCCTTGTGTAATTGTATCAGATTCGGCTCCTTGGTGGTCTTTTGGGGTTCACCAAACGGGCACAACAAGCACAGTCTTGTTCTGAGATCAGAGTGTCTCACCACTGCCATTCCCAGAATGGCATCCACAGTTAGGATTGGATCAGATTATGATACATGCATAAATGACAATGTCACCATGAAAGCCACTGGATTTAAATTATAATTCAAATGATGAATTTTTAAAAATTAGCTGTAAGCTTGGTTACTGAATTTGTCAATATTTTAAAAAAGTACAGCATTGGGTATTGTAGCTCAGTTGGTAAGAATCTTATCTATCAGCCATGCTAGAAACTCTGGGTTCCATCTCCAGCCTCACATAAATCTACATGTTGGCTCAGGCCAGTAATCCCAACACCCAAGAAGAGTCAGAAAGATCCAGAAGGAATTCAAGGTCATCCTCCGTAGTGAATTTAAAACCCACCAAGGCTATGACACTCTGTCTCAAAATGGGGAAAGATGAGAAGGGGAGGTGCTTGGCGGGGGTAGGGATGTTGGGCATGCCGAAAAATGCATAATTTATTTACTTTTCCAAGGCAAACTCCGGAAAAGATTGACTAATGCTGATCTCACTACATTCTGGTTTTTGTTCGCAGGCGGTGAACTCAATTGAGGACGTTCCTCAATCCCTTTAAGTGTAAGGTTGGATTTACTTCCCAGGTGAGCTAGAACTGCTGGTTGAGAAAGCAGAAACTTCAGACAGAGGAAGGGGCGTGACTTCCTACTTCCGGCATCCAGGCCAAAAGAGTCATTAACAGATCATCAGAGGAGCCGAGCAGCTGGGAAGCTGGGATTGTTCCGGAGCTCACTGTAACTTGCCACCCTGTGTGAGGCCCTCACTGCAGAGGTTCTAGCCAGGTAGACATTGGTGCTTTGTGGTACCCACAGGTCTTTCACGTTAAAGACCCCAAAGACTCTTAAGCCTAAAAGGCCAGGGATCCACCTGTGTGTGGCAGTTTTTCCTCAGTAAACTACGTGAGGTGATGGTTCCAGATAAGAACTGACCCAAACGTGTTTCTCATTCACTTTGATATTTGGAAGCATTTTGGAGCACTAGTAAGAACCATGACTCAGGTACAAGGGGAGGCTGGGGCTGAAAGGGAAGGTTCCTTGGATCTGGGATTTCTAGTGGATTTAAATGTGTAGTGAGAAGTCAGGGCCATTTGTTACTGGCTTTCTTTGTGAAGGCCTAGTTGAAGCCAGGCACAATTGGATCGGGTGCTGAGACAGTGCATAGAGAACCTCTGTTCGTGAGAACTTTGTATGCGCGTGTGGGAACATAACAGATCTGAAAAAGTGTTAGTTCTTGCCGCTCTGTGTGGACTGTATGAGAGGCACCAACTGCAGCGGGGAGCCGGGGAGAAAGGAAAAGCTGGAATCAGCTGCTCGTGGTTATAGCCACTGTTGACCTAGAACTCATTAGCCAGGCTAAGCCTTAAACTCGAAAGCCTGCCTCAGCCTGCCTGGTGCTGGGGTCACAGGCCCGTGCCATCATCCTAATATAGAATCTGCACTTTAAGCACCTGAAAGCACACATTGACCATTGGGAAGCTTTGGGGAGGATAATGCAGGGGACAGCAGAGAGGTATCAGAGGTCATCAAAGCTGAGGTAGCATTCCAAACAAGCCCTACAAGAGGTGAGAAATTTTTTGGTGTGCTCGCTTAGGGACTTTGAGCCCAAAGACACAGAGGCTCAGAGACCTGCCGGTATGTCCTTCCAGGAGAGACCAGTATGGCTGGAAGGTCAGAACACGAGGAAAACTGTCTTAAGGAAGCAGGAACCACTAGGGCTATGGGTGACCAGTGGGCAATTGAGCTTCCCTCTGCACCAGGGAAACCTGGTGGTTTCCAGCAGATAAGAGAAAACTAAGGATTCTTCCGGGTGTGGGTTTGGAAACCGCTGGAGCGGGAACCGAAGTAAGTGGTAGTGTCCCCAGTCCGGAAGTTTGTGGCCACCTCACCCTGGGAGGAATGTTTTTTGGAAGCTGACAATGGAGTCAGGACTAGGGGTGTGGCACAATTGGTAGAGTGTTTTTCTGGCCTGCCCTGAGGCTCCAGGTCACCATAAAACCGCGTGTGGTAGTTTGTGCCTCTAATCCCAGTACCCTGGGGGTAGAGGCAGGAAAAGGTCATCCAGGAGGTCAAAGCCAGTTTTGGATTTATGAAACCTGTCTCAAAAAAAATAAAGCCAGCACTGACGTTGTTGGTTCCTAGGTAGGGAGGAAGCAAAGAGCAGAGGACAGCGTTCTCTGTGGGAGGACCTGTGAGCACGGCTTTCACCGTGGGAGGAGGGAGAACTCTGAACAGAAGGACATGTTTGGTCTCAACCTGGCATTTTCTTCCTTTCCCTCCCTTTTTTTTCAACTAAGCATTTTCTTAAGCTCTTTTTTTCTTGGCAATTTTTTCTTCTAGTGTGCATACAGTAGTGTTCCCTTTGATATAGAACAAGAAGACTAGGAAGGAAGGGTTTGACAGCCCAGCTCATCTTGACTAGGCAAATATTGCGGGTAGGAATCGAGTTCATTTTCATGGCCAGTGAGAGGAAGCCTGGATCCCAAATAGAGTGGAAATGATGTGTGCTATGGGTAAGGAGAGAGACTTAATAAGTTGTCATTTAAACCAAAGTCAAGCATGGGGTGTTCCGTTAGAGAGGACAGGATCGGATGAATCTTAAACCAATTCTGTTGTTGCTTCTTGGAGAATGGCTCCTAGGTGGGTCAAAGGAGAGAAGGAAGACCAGGGGCCTGGCTGGGTGTGGTCCATGAGCCTATAATCCCATAGTCCCAGCACTTGGGAGGTGGAGCTAGGGTGATCTAACTCAAGGCCTTTAGTTAGTTAGTTAGTTAGTTAGTTAGTTTTTTGAGAAAAGGTTTCTCTGTGTAGCCCTGGCCTAGAACTCACTGTAGACCCTGCTGGCCTCGAATTCAGAGATCCACCAGCCTCTGCCTCCTAAGTGCTAGGACTAAAGGCTTGTGGTGTGCCACCACTGCCTGACTCCAAGCCCAATTTTAAAATTGTGCCATGTCCCAGTGAATAAAGGCTCTTACTGATGGCCCAAGTTTGGTCCCACACGATAAAAGGGAAGAACCAACTCTCCAAAGGTGTCCTCTGACCACTTGTGGGCCACAGCACATGTACGCCCCACAAGCCACACAAAAATAAAAAAGAAATGCAGTACAAACATTTGAGGGGGTGCTGAATTGCAGATATACAAAGTGGAAGGCAGTAGGTAAACTATGGATGCTGAGTCTGTAGACAGGCCAGACTTAGCGAAGCTCCCGGTGCCTTCCCTGCCAACGTCTAAGCCCTGCTTAAAGAAGGCCATTAGGGAAGGAAGTGGGCATAATCATTCTACTGAAGGTTACTCTCCCTGATCTCATCCTCTTCCCAGTAAAACAGCCTGGACCTTTCCTGTTAATCAGGATTGCTTTGGGAGGTGCTGGAGGCTAAACCCTAGACATCCCATATTCTCCAAATGAGCTCCCCCAGCCATGTTTTGCATTTGGGAGGGGATGTCAAAGATTCTGTGTTATCTCACTATCACACAAAGCTATAAGTGCCCATCTGTACCTGGCTCTGAGTAACCCCAGCAAACATATTGTATGCAGAAACATACCATAAATGCCAGCTTGACTAAGCACAGGTGTGTCTGCATTTCTTCCTGATCCTAGTCTGGTCCTCTTTGAACAGATCACACTTCAAGATGACTTAGGAATTGTACTGTCATGTACTCATGTGTCAACTTGTTTGACTGTCTTGCTTGTCTTGAATACCTCTGGTCCTTATGTAGCTTTTGGAGACAACCTCACCCCCCATGGATGGGCACTATCTTTTCACCTTGGCACCTTTCTTTTAGGGTACCACGGTACTAACCACCATTCCATAATAAGAAAGGACTTTACTATCAAAAGTTCATTCTTCATCTTTCTATATTGAAGAAACAACTTGAGGCCAGTTGAAAATTCTTTCACCTCAACAAAATCTGAACTCAATTTAAATCTCTCCACAGAAAAACAAAACCCCAAACTGGGGATGTAGCTCAGTTGGTAGCCTGTACGAAGCTCTGGGTTTGACCTCCAGCACTGTATAAACCAAAGATGTACATACCTTTATGGTATATGTACCTTTAACACTCAGAAGGTAGAGGATCAGACTTTCAAGGTTGTCTTTGAGCTTATTTGTTCCAGGCCTGCTTGAGCTACTTCAGATGGAAGAGAGGGGGTGGGGGAGAGAGCAGTGAGGAGGAAGAGAGACTTATTAAGTCCTTGGTAGGGACTTCAGCCCCTATATCTGCCTTAGAATTAGGCTGTCAGGCCTTCCCAAGGATGAGGGCCTTGACCCCAGAGCCCACCTAGGTTCAAATTATGTATCCCATGGCACAGTGTATATCCAGAATACTGCTGCTTCATTAGACAGATCCCCAAACCGCAAATAACCTAGATTTAGAGATTTGGTTAAAAATAAAAGCACATTCCAGAACTGTTCCAGCCTGCGGGACAGCCCTCTAAGATGTATTCATCCATTATGAAATAGAAAGTGGGTCTTGACATAGCTGTACATTGCTGCACATCAGTGAGGATGAATTATTATGTTGAGAAACGTTACATGGCTAGAGTGCTTTTACTCCAACTAAGATAGCTGTGTGGTCACTAGGCAACAGTCTGTTTTGTTTCAAGAAAATTTTAATGAAAAAAGAAATTTTATATACATATACATACATACATATATATAGTGTGTGTATGTACACTTGTGCAGGTGCTACAGGACACATGTGGAGGTCAGAGGACAAGTTGTAGGTCCCAGGGATTAAACTGAGGCTTGTCAGAGAGTGTCTTTACCTGCTGAGCCATCTTGCTGACCCAGCAATATAATCTTAATGGGACCACCATTGTTTATATGAATTCTGTCGACCAAAATATTATGTAGCACGTGACTACATATTGTTTTGGAAGAAGGAGACTAAATCGCAAGCCAGCATGACACCTGTGACTTCACACTTAGTTGCATTTATAGGTGTTTATAATAGAGAAACAACTAGCCCAGGAGGTACAATCGCAGGAATTAGGCTGCATGATATGTACGACCAGTACAGGCTTTCTGTTAGACAACTAGTTACCTTAGCTGAATGGAAAGAAAACCATAGACCACCAATCAGCCATTGACTGTTGCTAGTCCTCATTTTAGTACTTTTGGGAAGAGGGACAGAGTCTCATTGGCTAGTCTGGAATTTTCTGTATAGACCAAGCTGGCCTTGAACTCATGAAGATCAACTCAACTCTTAAGTGATGAGACTAACAGCCTGCAACACCATGCACAGCTTGATTTCAGCTTAGTGTAGTTGCATGGTAGTCCCTTTTAACGTGCAATTTAATTAGAAGATTGACTTAATCTTATACATGGAATAGTATTTATGACAGAGGAAAGGTCTAAAGTTATCTGACTTTTTAAAAAAGGTGTGTGTGTGTGTGTGTGTGTGTGTGTGTGTGTGTGTGTGTTCTGCATGCAATGCCTGCAGAGGCCAGCAGAGGGCATTGGATCCCCTGGAAATAGAGTTACAGATAGTTGTGAGCTGCCATGTGGGTGCTGGGAACTGAATGGTCTTCTGTAAAAGTAGCCAGTGCTTTCAACTGCTGAGCCATCTATTTAGCCCAAATTATATGATTTTTAAACCTGCCACAACCATGATAAACCTCATACTCATGAGTATATGTACGAATGTAACATTTGAGCACCTGTGATAGCTCAGACAGAAAAGTACTTGCAGAGAAAACTTGGAGAGCTAAGTTTGATCCCCAGCACCCACGTGGAAAGCAGGGTATTATGGCACATGTGTAACCCCAGTGCTGAGGAGGTGAACCCAAAAGATCCCTGGGGACCACTGGGCAGTCATCCTAGCCTACAGAGCAAGCCCCAGGTCCCACCAAGAGACTCAACAAACAAGGCTCCCGAGGAATAATACCTAAGCTTAGCCTCTGGCCTACACTCACGTATACAGCTGAGCACTCATATACAGCTGCACACAAATGAATACACATTCAATGCACACACAAACACTGTACACTAGTGTGTGTGTGTGTGTGTGTGTGTGTAGATCCTAACATTTACAGTGCGTTTTCCACCAGCTAAGACAGGTACTTGTAATCCTAGCACTCTGGAGGCAGCAACAGAAGGAACACAGGTATAAGGCTAGACTGTTCAATAGCAGCTAAGTCTACTTAGTAGGACCAAGTCACCATGTTGAAATGAAAAAATGTCTTCAGTAAAATGATGCATCAACAGAGGGTCTTTTCCCATTTTTTTCTAGAGAAATACATTCCTGGTCAGTGCGATGGAAGAGTCTCAGACCAATGACTCTTTTCAGCTTGAACTTGAAGATTTCATTAGAAAGCAGAAAGCCAGAGGATTACATCCAAATGTCTGCTTCAGAAAGATGGCACAGGATTCTGTTCACCAAAAGAGAGACAATGTCAGCCCTGGAGCTCCAACGCTGGGGTTACCATTCTGGTTCAGTAACTACTCCAGATCCTCTCCTTCCTATAAAAGGATGACAGTGGAAAAACAAGTGCCTTACTGCAGACAAAGACTGGACTCTCTAAAACATTGTCTGAAAAACCAGCCAGTCAGTCAAGACAGAAAGGAGAGGACAAGGCACCAGGAGGAAGGAGGAGTCACCACTCAGGAGCCAGGGATGCCCAAGGGGAAACTCTACAGAGTAAGGGGTTCATGCAGAGAAGATAACCTCAGCAGAAGGAAGGTCTCAGCAGAGCCAAGGGGTACACAGAAGTCTAAGCACAGAAAGGAGAACCACCATAATGGGAAAGACTCCACCAAAGGCAGATGCCAGTCCCACCGAAAGAAGAAGGGACCAGAGGAGAGAGATTTGTGGGATGAAGCTATCTTGGGCAGTCGCTACTGATGTTTACACATTTTGGGTCCCAAAAGTCAATGTGTTGATCCTCTTGGTAAGGATGGATTAAATGACCTCAAAGCAATTAGACGACAGGCCAGCTGCTGTGGTCCATCTACTCTACTGGTGTAGAAATTGTGAGTCTGTACAGGGATGCTCTTCTGGGACTGGCAGTGACAGACCCTTTAGTGTGCAAGGCGTTTGGGCTGTGCTGACAGACACAGGGACTTTCAGTCTGAGTGCCGGGAGCTTTAGAAGCTGGTCAATCCATATAGATCTAGGTGCTGAGGCTGGAGACCATTCTGCTCTAGGCATTAATCATCAGAGGCCCTAGCCCTTGGCTCCAGAGCAGAAGCTAGCAGGAGTAGGTAGTAGCTGCCAGCTCCCCAGCAGGCCTTGCATTTAAACACTCAGGGCCCTGCTCTGGGGACTGGTGTATCAGACACCTGGTATCTCCCTGAAACTCATCCTGTGATTAGGGCCCACTTGGGTTCTACAGCTTATTGTTGTCTCTAGTACCTCTGCTTCCTGTTGTTTCTGCCCTTGGCCACTCTGGGAATTTGAGCCACGTTCTTACCATCATTGCTACTATGGAAAACATGGCAGCAATAGCTGCTGCCACCTTTGCCATTGCTGCCATTCTGGCCATGCTCCTGTCTTTCCTTCTGGCTCCCACTCAGCCCCTCTGCTAATGAGAAAGAGCAAAAGCAGACTATACAAGAATTATGATCTGCATTAATCGGGCTGCATTTTTTTCCATGCTGAGGATTTAATACAGAACCTTGGGCATGCTAGGCAAGAGCTCTCTCACTGAGCTGCATCTCACCTCCAGTCATGAGCCTTCTTCTGATGGGCCATAAAGGGAAGTGCCCTGCCACACCTAGTCTGGCTAAAATTGGCTGCAGGATTACCTAACATTCATCAAGGTTTATGATAAGCAGATCAACATATGCAGTGTAAAACAGTCTTGGCAATAGTAGCTGGGCTCAAAAGCATTTACTACCATGCCCGCCAAGAGAGAATTGTCTTACAATACATTAGCCAGATGCTATTAAACAAGAAAAATTAATTGAGGTATTTGTCAAAACATTTAGAAGCAAAGCAGAAGGCTTCACTATAAAACAAATCTATAAAAGTTAAGAGTCTTGAAAATAAGCATTAAATAAACACACAGAAGAACTCCAGAAGGACATGGAGTATCTGGCACGAGTGGGCTCAGGAGACAAGAATTTGGGGGTAAAGGACAGCAATGAGGGGCAGACTAACCTTCAAGGGGCCAGTGAGAGGGCTCAGGGGATAGAGGTGCTTGCCACCAAGCCTGGCTTAAACCTGTGTTTGATCCCTGGGACCCACACTTTAGGAGAGAGCTAACTCCTGCAGTGTGCTGGTTTTATGCAGAATTGTGTTTCATATGAGACTTCCCATTGCTATTTGTAAAGGCAAGAAACAGCAGAGGGAAATTACTTGTTATCATTCTGTTAAAGGTTCTGCCCCAGGTATCGGATTGTCTCTTAAAACAGGATCTATGCACTAGTCTGGTTTTGCTACTTGGCAATTTAATCTCTTCCAGTAGAGGGTGATAGAAGGTCATTGTAGAGTCAGGAAAGGGGGACTTCACTTTCCCTGGCATGCCCTTTTCTTAGTTACAAAAATGGGGAGGTGCTAGGAGAAGGGCCCTACTTGTTGCCTACAGGCCTCAGCAAATGGCTTTGGTGGTGGATTCTGTCTGCAAAGTAAATCCTGTGTAGTTGCAGAAAGGACCCTCAGGCTCCCCCCTCTGACTTGTGCCTCCTCAGCTCACCCATGGAGCCCAGCCCCAGGCAGGTCAACTGCCACCTGCAGGTCACAGCCAGCCAGCTTGGTGCTCTTGATCTGACAGTTGTAGCGTTTGAATCTCAGTTATACAAAGTAGAGATGTCTTTTTTAGTTGGACTGTATTCCAGAACATGCACTTGTGGGCCTGGTGGATGGCTCAGTGTGTGGAAGTGCTTGTTGCCAAGCCTGACAACCTGAGCTCAGGTCCTGGGTCCCTCATGGTGGAAGGATAGAGAACCAATTCCCTCAGGTTCTCTGACCTCCACATGCACCATGTACCCACCCTCGATACTCCCAACACACGAAGTTTTTTAAAACATGCATTCATTTTATCTTGGATTTTGTCAATAAAAATGTGGATGATTGTTTTGT
The DNA here is from genome assembly GCA_019843965.1 of Rhynchomys soricoides. NCBI lineage: Eukaryota > Metazoa > Chordata > Mammalia > Rodentia > Muridae > Rhynchomys > Rhynchomys soricoides. The sequence goes on along the minus strand of JADRCH010000043.1, from coordinate 12,926,126 downwards.
GTTGTGATGCGTGATCTCTCTTTGGCTGTGACTCTTGCCCACAAAGCCCAAAATACTACCTGGCCCTTTACAGAAGACCTGCCAAGCCCTGCCCTAGAGCCCTCTTGTGCCGCCATTTTTTTATTAATTATGTTTTTGTATTTAATTTCCTCTACTTTAATCACTGTTGTGGCTTTGATTTGACCCTGACTGATACAGTGCTATTAGACAAACCATTTTTGCCAATTAAGAAATTATAAACCAGGGACAGGAGAGATGGCTCAGTGGTTAAGGGCACTGACTACTCTTCCAGAGGTCCTGAGTTCAAGTCCCAGTACCACATGGTGGCTTACAACCATCTGTAACCATGGGATCCGATGCCCTCTTCTGGTGTACATGAAAACAGCTACAGTGTACTCATAAATACTAAATAATTCTTTTTAAAAAAAGAAAAATCATAAACCAAATAGTAGAAAAAGTATTTCAGCTGTTTATTTAGACAGTAAATGCTGGGGAGGTGACTTGATGGCAAAATTCTTGCTGTGCAGGAGTGGGGAGCTGAGTTTGAATTCCCAGAGCCTTTATAAAGTCAGGTGCAGAACTACCAGAGTTAGAGACGGAATTTTAAGAAGGCCGGTTAGACTAGCATATGCAGCCATGAGCAAGAGAGGCCCTGTCTCATGGTGAAGATGGACCTGAGATGGTCCTCTGACCTCCCCACTACTGTGGGACACACATGCCCTCTCCCATGAATTGTACACACACACAAACTTTAAGTTCTAGAATTCTAGTCATAGGTCTAGGCACTGAGAACAGTGAGATAAACAATGGAAATGAGGGAAGACTGATATGCAAATGAACTCAATTCTGGACATCTATTGGAAGTATCAGGTAATGTCTGTCACCCCTGGACCCACCTACTAAATGCCAGTAGCCCTCTCTGCTCCCACAACAAGAAGACAACATGGTCCATCATAATGTAGATCATGCATCTGCTGTGTGCTCATACCTAAGTGCCAGGCTTGATCTTATGTTCGAGTTAAGAAACCTTTTCTTCCTTTTCTTCTTCCTGTCCCCTCCTCCTCTCTCTCCTCCTCCTCTTCTGTTTTGTTTGCTTTTTTAAATTTCATTGTATATAAATACACTGTAGCTGTCTTCGGACACACTAGAAGAGGGCATCGGATCCCATTACAGATGGTTGTGAGCCACCATGTGATTGCTGGAAATTAACTCAGGACCTCTGGAAGAGCAGTCAGTACTTGAGCTGAGCCATCTCTCCAGCCCCTGCTGTGTTGATTTTTTTTTTTTTTTGAGACAGTGTTTCTCTGTGAATCTCTGGCTGTCCTGGAGCTTGCTTTGTAGACTAGGCTGGCCTCAAACTCAGAGGTCCACCTGCCTCTGCCTCCAGAGTGCTGGGATTAAAGGTGTACGTCACTACTGCCCATAGCAAAGAAACATTTTTATGTTATATCTTTGTAGAGGACCTAGCATGATAGGCAAGGCTGTCAATCACATCCTCATGTGTCAAGCCTGAGTGTCTGGGAGAACCACATTATGACTCTTAAGTGAGATCTTTTGAGGCAGAGCCTACTGCTCCTCATAAATGTCCCTTTGGCAAGGTACTGGGTCACCACCTAAGTGACACAAGAGAAGACTGCTCACTGACTAGCAGTTCCCTCTTCTGCCCCCAAAAGGAAAATCTGGGATGCTGTTGTGGCTTTCACCCACTCTAGAACTGTTTGCAGCTCCTCTGACTTAAGCTTTTATCCACCTTCCATCCGAAGTTTCTATTATGGTAAGTGTTGCATTTCTTTCTGAGATGAATTTGCTTATGATTTTATTACTTAAGCCTTTTCTTTCCAAAGAGTTGTTATGGTTAATCTCCTTTGTCAACTTGACTGAATTGTGAGGTGCTTCTTCAGTAGAGCATGGCTCTGGGTGTCTATCACCCAGCCTGGATCCTGGGGACTCTGACCTCATGGATGGATCCATCCATTAACAGATTAGGCCACTGAGAATGCCTCCATCCTGCTGGGGCTCTTTCCTACCAACTGCTCTGCTCTACTTCTGGTTTCCCATGATGTGAACTGTTCCACTCCACCATGACAGACTGAGACGTCTCAAACCATGATCTATAATTAATAACTCCACCTGGGACAGTGAAATGGCTTAGTAGGTAAGGTGCTTGCCACCAAACCTGACTGCTTAGGCTCAATCCCTGAGGCCACAAAATGGAAGGAGAGGGCTAACTCCTGATTTGCCCTTTGACCTCCAAATGTGGCGTGCATGCCTCACCAAAACAAATAACTGTAATAACCAAAAACATTAGCAGCCCTCCTTCCCAGGTATTGGTCACAACCACAAAGTATGACAAGAGTTAAATGTCTTTTTAAAGTTAAAAGCCCCACAAGACTGTGTTAGTCTGGCCTCAAAATAGTAGAAAAGAAAACTTCTAGAGATGAGCTCATCTTTATCCTCCCAGAAATCAAAAGAAGACTACAAATTTTATCTCTATCCAGAATTATGGCCAAGGTAGAAAGGCGGAAAGCAAGCAGGAAGTGGAGAAAAGTAATCCAAGATGAAGTGGGGGCTGCCTCCTGTGGCTGCCCAAGTCTGCATGCCTTGAGAAGACACATGTCTGCATGTTTTGGGGAGACATATGCCTGCATGCCTTGGGGAGACACATGCCTGCATGCTTTAGGAAGACACATGCTTGTATGCCTTGGGGAGACACATGTCCTAGGTCCGACTCTGACTTTTCTACCTCACAGTGGCTCAGGCTATAGGATTTCCTGAGGAATTTCTAGCAGACTCCACTAGACAGAGGTTTTTGCTGGTTCTGACTCCCATGTGGTTCCTAGATTCACAGACATGCCCAAATATCTGCATGTGATTGGGTATAAAGTTGCCAAACAGAGGGATTAGAGTGTGGGTGCCATTCTCTGGGGTGTCTTCCAGGCAAGAGTGAGCAGGCTAAGGTGGAAGGCCAAGCACTCAGAGGAAACAGCAGGAAGGGCCGAGAAAATCCAAAATAAAAAGCCTGCCCTGTAATAGGACCTTAATCACAACAGCTACAGCTGCCGCTTTGGGAATTGGGTGCTTCTCTCTCCTGGGTCCACTTGGCTTGAGTGTCAGTGTGATTTGGTCTAAGACTGAAGCTGAGTATAAACCAGTGGTCTGCTTTCAACTTATTTAAGAGAGTGCTATGGTGTTGGTATTAACTGGGTGTCAATATGCAGAGCATTTAGTAGACACACCTGTATGTAAGCACACATGTACATAGACCTTCATATGTAATAGTGACAATGAACACAATCATAAATGTGTACATACATTTATGTGTACATACTGTACAAACAGTACATACACTGTGGCTTTGAATAAAATGAATATTTGTTAAGCTCATTAACTTGTTAAATAAAAATCGTACATTGTTCTTGACAAGGCTTTTAGGCTGTGTGCCAGTACATCAGATTAAAAGTCGAAAGGGGGCATGTGGGAAAATGGTTTCATCAGTAAAGTTGTTGCCACACAAGCCTGAGGACCTGAGTTCAGATTCCAGCCCTGACATAAAAACTGAATGTGGACTCATGCCTGTAAGGCCAGCCTGAGGAAGTGGGGACAGAAAAATACTTGGGGCTTACTGACCAGCCCATCTAGGCAAATCTGAAGACTCTAGGTTCAGTGAGAGACCCTGTCTCAAAAGGTAAAGTGGAAATTGATTGAAGACACCCAGTGTTAACCTCTGGTCCCTATGTGTACCTGCACACATGCATGCACAACATGAACACGTGCATACATATAGATACACAAACAAAACATCAAAGGAAGTCACCGTGCTAAAGTCCCATGTCATCAAACCAACCCTAAGCCATTTATTTGACCTTTCAGGAGCCAAAGAAATGACAGGTAACTATCAGATCCTCCTGGTGGGCTATTCATTCATGGTAATGATGATTCTTGCATCATTTAATCATAAAAAAACTGAAATGATTAAATATCTACCAATCAGTTAATCTTCCATTGTTCTGTCTCCACCTTAGAAGGCAGTGCCTTTGAACCAGCCTGACCCAGACTTGCTTTTTTTCTGATTCTTTTGTCTTTCTCTATCTAGAAAGTCGGTCTCATTATCTCAGCCCTTAGGAAGACTAATTCTGTTTTATGAACTGAAGTGTTACTCTATCCTAGAATAGAAATAACCAGCTAAGATCTTTAGACTAATGCCTGGCATAGTGATGCATGTCTGTAATCCTAGCACCTGGGAGGAACAGGCAGGAGGATCATGAGTTCAAAGTCATCCTCAGACATAGAGTCAGTTCAAGGACAGCCTAGGATGCATGAGATTGTCTTAAAGGAAGAAAGAATCTTAATTTATTGTTTTTCTTTTCCCATTGTGTGTGTGTATGTATGTGTATGTTTGTATGCATGTACGCATGCATGCACGCATGTGTGTCTGCAGGCACACCCATGTATTTGGTCTCAAGTTGGGGCATGTGCATGTGGAAGCCTGAGGCTGATGTCAGGAGTCATCTTGGATTACTCATTCACATTATTCATTGAGACAGGGTCTCTCAATCAAACTCAGAGCTCACTGGTGTGGCTAGTCTTGCTCTGGGGATCCCATGTCTCCATGTCTATTCTGGCATTGGAGGTGAATGGTCACACCCACCAGGTATTATATACATCCAGAGGATCTGAACTCTGATCCTCACATGTGTGAGGCAAGTGCTTTAAAGACTGGGCCATCTCTCCAGTACCCCACTAAGAACTATTCAAATTATTGTTAACTTTGTACAAAAAGTCCAATTTTTCTTAGTGTCTCTTTAGTATTTGTCTATCCCATGAAGACTATATACTCCCTGTAGTCAGAAATGCCACTTCCTGGAATGTGTGGGGGCTGGAATAGCAGAACATGTGCCCCATAACCACGTGCGCTGCCACACATGGGGTAGAACACAGAGTGTTACACAATGAGCCAGTGTCCAGAGCAGGTGCAGATTTCTGTCTCACAAAATAGGTACAGGACATGGTTTAGGAGGTGGATGGTGGTTAGCGGCTAGCCTCCTCTGTGCTTGCTAGGGTAGAGCAAAGAGCTAAGACCGATGGCAAAAAATGTTAGGAGCCAGGCCCTAACCCCCTCCCTTGGAATTTGCCTGAGCCTCCACACTGTCCTTGGGAATCTGAGACTTTCTGAGAACCAGTTGGGTTTGCACAAGATAAGCTGGAGATGTCTGGAGCCAGGATCTTCACACCGTTCCTAGGAATCTGACCCTAGTGACCTTCTGAGAACTAGTTGTGTTTCCTCAAGACTAAACTGTCCTTCCCACCTCCTGGAAATAGACAGATTATAAAACAGTTTGACACCGGATGGTCTGGCTTGTTAAAATAGTTAAACCATGACAGCCAGGGGGGCCATGTGCCTCCTTTCCCCTCCCCTCTACATTCCTTTTTCTTTAAAAGCAAATGTGTGTAAAAAATAAAGTGAGACCTAGACGGAACTTTGCCTAGCCTCCCTCCTCTCTCTCACCCGTTTTTCTTTTCAGGCTTAGTCCTCCTTGATCCTCGAGAATAACTAAGTCCTGCAGGTCGGGACAGAGTGGCGCCCTAATGTGGGGCTCAAGGCACGGATTTTTGCCAGACGGATTCTGCCCATAAGAGGCATCGCTGCAGCTCCAGAAAAGTTGAGGACCCCTGTGAAAGAGTTTTTCGTCCTCGGTAAGTGATTTTCATCCGTCTCATAAAAATGGGCCAAAAGTTGACTATAGAAGCAGTCTTTATCAAAGACTTAAAGGGATCACTCAGAGAGAGAGGAGTTAAAGTTAAAAAGAAAGATTTAATTAAGTTTTTTATTTTTATAGATAAAGCCTGTCCCTGGTTCATAATAAATGGGCCAGAAATTCACCGGGGAAAATGGCGAAAGGTGGGACATGATCTTAATGAGAAACTGAGTCACGAAGGGCCGGATGCGGTCCCTGACACAGTCTTTACATATTGGGGTTTAATAAGAGATATAGTAGAAGCTTCATCTTCCGATCCAGACAAATAGCAGTTACTGTCTGTTGCGGAGTACTGTCTCCGCCCTCTTTCTAATACAGAACCCTCCGCCTCCCTCCCAGATAAACAATCGGACACCCGAGTCCCCACTAAGTCTCCCTCTGTAGTTATAGATATGTCCAGGTCTGCAAATTCAGATATCCCCACCTCGGAGCCTAAGCCTTTGGGGGCAGAGGCATCCCCTCCGAGACCTCCTTATCTGCCCTACCCCAGAAAAAACCTTCCTCCATTCAGCGGACTTTCTCCAGGACTTTCCGATTTAAAAACAGGTCTTCCCTGCCAAAACCAATTAAGAAATACAGTAAACCACCCTCTTTCTCAGGGTCAGCCCCCTCCTTCCCATTCCAGAGCTGCCTTGACATTCCCGATTGTGGCCCGGGAGCTAAACGATAATCCCTTGGGTCCTGCGGAGACCGCGATTTTAGATGACAAAACTGCGACATGTCGTAACCCTGACAGGCCACTCCAGCCTTTGGCTCCACCCCACGGACCTCCTCCTTGTGTTTTCCGGCAACTGCATACGCCTGCGTTGTCTGTCCCTAGCTGGTCTCTCCTTGAGTCCAAAAAGCAACTCTCGGCACAGATAAGCGAACTAAAAGAAGTCCTAAAGTTACAGAAGCAGTTCGCCCAGCTCTCCGCCGAACTCAGCTCTTTAAAATTTGCCCTTCATGAGACCGTTCTTGCCCCAATCTCAGGATCGGCTAATAAGCACCTCCTCAGTTCCAAATCCCATAAAAGGGGGGTCGTAGGGTCTCACAGCGTTTCTTTGGCTTTCCCTGTGGTAACCCGTTCTTCCGGGGTGCCTAAACACCCTTCCACCTCCTTTGATCCCTCTGAGGACACACTGAGCGACTCTGATGGTGAGGGGGAGGGAGCTCGAGAAAGTGAAAGTGAAGGAGAGAACTGCCGGCACCGTCTGGCGGACACAGCGAGTTCCACGAACCACCAGCGCCATCTAATGGACACAGCGAGTTCCACAAGCTACATTTTAGAAATTTAAAGGAATTAAATACTGCCGTCAGAACGTATGGGCCAAACGCCCCTTTTACTCTCTCAGTCTTAGACTCCTTGTCTCGGGGTGGCTATCTGCTCCCAAGAGAGTGGATTCGTGTAGTTCAAGCGGTTCTTACCCTTGGTCAATTTCTAACTTGGAAGGCAGATTTTATCAACCGATGCCAGGCAGTTGCAGCCACAAATTTAAGATCCCCACAGTCACCTTCTGGGACATGGACCATAGACAAACTCAGTGGCCAGGGAAAATACTCAACGGAGACACAACAAAGGTGTCTGCCCCTTGGTCTCTTGGCCCAGACAGCTAACGCTGCTCTCGGTGCCTGGCGGGCTCTTCCGGCTGCCGGCTCAGCACTTACTCCTCTAACTAAAATAACTCAGGGAACTCAAGAGGATTATAGTGAATTTGTGAGCCACCTCCTAGAGGCTACAGAGAGAACTTTGGGCCACGAGGCTTCCAATGATAAGATTATCAGACAGTTGGCTTATGAAAATGCAAACTCAGCCTGCAGGGCAGCCTTATGTGGAAAAACCAGAGACAAGACTCTCGATGAGATGATACGCCTGTGCCACGATGTAGATTCCTTCTCCTCTAAAATGTCTCAGGCTGTCCACCTTGTGGTGGGCCCTGCACTCCAGGCTCCGAATACTCAAAAGGGTGCTTTAGGTGTGGCCAGATGGGCCATTTTGCCCATCAGTGCCCCAGGGTCCCAAGGTCAGTTGAGCCCCCGCAGGTGTCCTTGGGCCCCTCGGGCAGGTCCTCACAGCCTTTCACCCTTTGCCCTCGCTGCCGGAGAGGCAAACACTGGGCACACAAAGCGGCCCTTCCCGACCAGGCTCCTCGGACTTGTATTGGGTTCAGACTATCACTAGGGAGTGCCCCACATTAAACCTTAGAATTCAGGGAAAGACTTTTGAAGGAATCTTAGATTCAGGCCCTGACATTGGCCCTTACAAGCCTCCATGACCCATCTACAAGGAATTGGGCAGTCCAAAAATACCTTACAGAGTTCCCAGCTTCTAACTTGGGAAGACAACAAGGGAAATAAGGGCACGGTCCGGCCGTTTGTGGTTCCTGGCCTTCCTGTCAATCTCTGGGGCAGAGATATCCTCTCCCAGATGAAAGTCCTTATGTGCAGCCCCAATGAGGTGATTGCCCAACAGATGCTTGCGCAGGGTTACCTCCCTGGACAGGGGTTTGGCAAACAAAACCAGGGAAGTCCTATACACATGACCCCCCCTCATAAAAAAGATCGCACAGGCTTAGGGTTCGATAGCCATTTTTCATGAGGACCATTGCTCCTCCTGCATGCCAGGCAGACAAGATCACCTGGAAAATGACATTCCTGTCTGGCTTGACCAATGGTCCCTTCCTTCCAAAAATTGTCTGCAGCCATAGCGTTAGTGCAGGAACAGCTGGCAGCGGGACATATCGAGCCTTCTACTTCACCATGGAACACACCTATTTTTGTCATCCAAAAATGAAATGGTAAATGGCACCTGCTACAGGACCTCAGAGCAGTCAATAAAACCATGGTCCCTATGGGTGCCCTACAGTCTGGTCTACCCTCCCCTGTGGCCATTCCTGATGGATACTTAAAACTAGTCATTGATTTAAAAGACTGTTTCTTTTCCATTCCCCTCCACCCTGAAGATTGCAAACGTTTTGCATTCAGTCTTCCCATAATCAACTGTGTGGGACCTTTCCTTCGCTTCCAGTGGCAGGTTCTCCCCCAAGGCATGGCCAACAGTCCTACTCTTTGCCAAAAATATGTAGCTCAAACCATTGACCCCTTCAGGTCACTCTTCCCTGACCTTTACGTGGTTCATTACATGGATGACGTTCTTCTGGCAGGGCCCAATGAGCAGCAGCTCCATCAGGCAGGATTACAACTTATTTTGCTGCCCTTCAAGATCGAGGGCTCCAAGTTTCCCCTGAAAAAATACAAGTACACCCTCCCCATTTGTTCTTGGGGTTCAAACTGTTCCCCAATAAGATTCTTTCCCAAAAAATTCAACTGAGGCGTGATTCCCTGCTAACACTTAATGATTTTCAGCAGCTACTGAGTGATATTAATTGGCTGCGCCCTTATTTAAAGCTAACTACAGGTGAATTAAAACCTTTATTTGATATATTGCGAGGAGATTCTGATCCATCATCCCTGCAGATATTGACCCCAGAGGCCCAGAGGACATTAGCCAGGGTAGAACAAGCCATAGTCAATCAATCTGTTGGTTATTATTCTCCAGAATTGCCCCTTCGCCTCCTCATCTTTCTCACCCCCTTTTCTCCTACTGGCCTACTTTGGCAAGTAAAGCCTTTATTTTGGGTGCATTTACCAGCATCCCCATCACGCGTGCTGCCCACCTACCCTCTCTTGGTCGCCCACCTGCTACGTCTTGGCAGGGAGGCTACCCTTAAACTCTTTGGCAAAGACCCTGACATTATAGTCGTTCCCTATAATGCCTCCCAAGTCCAGTGGCTCATTCAAACTGATGATGATTGGGCCATTAATTGCACCTCTTTTCAGGGCACCATAGATAATCATTACCCTGCTGATAAGCTAGTCCAGTTTTTACAAAAGACGCCAATTGTTTTTCCTAAAAGAACAAAAGCCTCCCCCATTGCTGGGGCTGCACTGGCTTTTTCTGATGGGTCTTCTTCGGGTATGGCAGCTTTTAATATCAATGGAACAGTCTCTCACTTTATGACTGACTTCTCCTCAGCACAGCTTGTTGAATTATCCTCCATTATAAAGGTGGTTGAGGTTTTACGAGATCTGCCCTTCAACTTGTATACTGATAGTGCTTATGTAGCCACCTCAGTGCCTCTTCTTGAAACAGTCCCATATATTCGCCCCTCAACAAATGCCTCTCCCTTATTCTCTGAACTACAAAGATTGATTCTCACCCGTGATGCCCCTTTCTTTGTGGGTCACATTCGTGCCCACTCCGGTCTGCCTGGCCCCTTAACAGAGGGAAATGATATGGTGGACCGAGCCACCCAGCTGATTGCCCTGGGGAGTATAGATTATAGGCCTGTTGAGCCTCTTGATGCTACATGGCTGGCTCATAATTTGCATCACCTCAATGCTCATACTCTCAGGCTAAGATTCTCCATTACCCGTGAACAGGCTAGACAGATTGTCCGCGAATGCAAAGGTTGTTTGACGCTTCTGCCTGAGCCACATCTTGGAGTCAACCCGCGTGGGCTGATTCCTGGGGAATTGTGGCAAATGGATGTTACACATTATCCCGCCTTTGGAAAACTTAAATATATTCATGTCTCTATAGACACCTACAGTGGCTTCCTTTCTGCATCCTTACAGACCAGAGAAGCTACTAAACATGTTATCAACCCTGTCCTTGCCAGCCTGGCAACCACCCCAATACCTAAAATTCATAAGACGGATAATGGCCCAGGATATACTAGCTCCAGCTTTAAACAATTCTGTGCTCAAATGGGCATTAAACATTTCACGGGCATCCCTTATAACCCTCAAGGACAGGGGGTTGTTGAACAAGCCCACCAGACACTTAAAAACATGCTTTTCAAATTACAGTCTGGGGGAGAAGCACTCTACCCAAGAGCAGGCAATTTTAAGACTCTCCTCAATCATGCTTTATTTGTTCTAAACTTTCTTACATATGACTCTGCGGGTAGATCTGCTACAGACCGCCTCTGGCATCCATCCACGACTAATAACTATGCACAGGCTATGTGGAGAGACCCTTTATCCAACAAATGGCAGGGTCCAGACCCAGTCCTCATCTGGGGCAAGGGGCACACCTGCATTTATGACTCAGAGACACAAAATGCCAGATGGCTTCCAGATCGCCTCATAAAACTCTATAACCCACCCAGGGACCCCCCTGAGAAGGCTTCTCATTGTGTTTAATTTCAGAGACTGAGAAGGACCAGAAATGTCCCTGTTTCCAATGATGTTGCTCCCTTGGATCTTCTTTGAGGCCCTACTGTGCTCCAGCGGCAAGAACAATCCCTCGCCACATCAACTTTTCAACTTTACATGGGTAATTCTTAATGAGGCAGGAGACGTAGCTAATTCAACCTCTCGGCTCTCTGCCAATATCCCTTGGAACCCCTTACAGGTTGATCTATGTGTGCTGGCCCTTGGGGCTCATGACTATTGGGACTACCAGGACTTCTTTGTACCACAACGAAAGCCCCCCAATCCTGTCTTATGGCGAGTATGGCAACCGGGATGTGGATCCCCGATGAAAAGGACCCTCCTACAAATGGCCCCCCTCTATATCTGTCCCGGAGGACATCGAGACCGCTCTCTTGGCACAAAGTGCGGTTTTTCTCTTGATTTTTACTGTGCCTCCTGGGGCTGCAAGACCTCTGGAGATACTTATTGGAAACCCTCCTCTTCATGGGATTATATTACAGTAAAGAGAATAAACCCGTCCCCATACAGCCTTACTGGTGGACCTGCCCCCCTGGCTAATGAATGCTATTTTACTGGTGCAATCCCCTTTCCATCACTTTCACTAACGCTGGGAAAAAGGCCTCCTGGGATAATTCCAGAGGCTACGAATGGGGATTGAGACTCTATATGCCAAGACGTGACTTGGGCCTCACATTTAAAATTAAACTCATTAAGACACTTCCACAGGGCCCTATAATAGCTATTGGACCTAATACAGCCCTACATCCTGGACAGACGAGCCCAAAAATTAAGATAGGGGCTCCCTCAGTTATTATAAGGCCAACCTTAAAGCCCTTTGCTAGTACCCTTTTCCAACTGACCCTTCCTGTGGGACCTCCATTGTCATCCAACATTATACTCTATCTAGTTAACGCTTCCATTAAGGCCTTGAGAGACAACAATCAGACAGACTATTTAGAATGTTGGGTCTGCTGCTCCCCTCGACCTCCCTTCTATGAGGGAGTGGCTATTATTGGTGAACCTCTCTTTACTAATGATCCCAGTCAGTTAAGGTGGGGCAATACTGAGCACCTTGGATTAACTCTTTCCCAGGTCTCCGGATTGGGCCTCTGTTTATTAGCCCCTAATATGCTCCCCCCTCATCAGTTGAACGACATTTGTAATCAAACAATTCCTGTCAACTCCACCTTTCAGTACATTCAGGCACCCGATAGTTCTTATTTTATCTGTTCCACTGGACTCACTCCTTATGTAGTTTCAACTTCTTTATTGACACACAGAGATTACTGTGTTTTGGTCCTTCTTATTCCAAAAATTACCTTTCACCATGCAGAAGACCTACTTACATTTTGGGAACGGGGTGCAACCCGTACCAAAAGAGAACCTATTACAGCCATTACACTGGCCGTCCTTTTGGGCCTAACTGCCACAGGAGCTGGAACAGGTATAGCCTCCTTGATTTCTTCTACTCAACAATATAATCAACTTTCCATAGCCATTGATAATGATATCCGTGAATTACAACAAGGCTTAAAGTATCTTAAAGAATCTGTAGCATCCCTATCAGAGGTAGTATTACAAAACAGAAGAGGGCCAGACCTCGTCTTTTTACAGGAGGGTGGTCTATGTGCTTCCCTTAAAGAGGAATGCTGCTTTTATGCAGACAAGACAAGGTTAGTTGATGACAGCATAGAAAAGATAAAAAAGAGCTTAACAGATAGAAAGAGAAAGAGAGAACAAGCTGAGGCTTGGTATCAAAATTGGTTTTCCACTTCTCCCTGGCTTTCTACATTACTCCCCAGCATTCTGGGACCCCTTATGGGCCTTTTACTGCTTTTGACATTTGGCCCTTGGGCTTTTAATAGACTAACCAACTTTGTTAAGTCACAGATTGATTCCACCCTCCAGAAGCCGGCTGCTGTTCATTACCATCGACTCAGTACCCAAGAATCCACCGAGGACCCTCCCTCTCATGTTTTGTCTGACGGTCTACAGTTTTCAGCCCTAGCGGCAGAGGCAGAGATTCTCTGGTATCGCAGGCTATAGAGGCTTTCCTAAACAGCCTTACGGCTCCTGACAGCCCTCAGTCAACAGGAGTGGCTTTTGGGCCATAAGCTGTGGAAAGGCCAATGACAGGAATGTATTGCAGTGCCATGATTCTCAACGCACGCCCTTAAAGGCTGCAGGGTAGCTCAATGATGGGAGTTATTATGGATCCATTATCCGGGTGCACATTGAGACTATAAAAGGTCGATGCCGGAAACGGGGGACATCCATATAGCCTAAGACAGAGCCCCTGCCCTAATAAAAATCGGGCATGAGACATGGGTGCACACTGCATAGCCTAAGACAGGCCGTCCACCGACCCTTCTTAGCTGCTCCTCATTCATTGTAAAAGAAAGGGTGATATGTTAGGAGCCAGGCCCTAACACCCTCCCTTGGAATTTGCCTGAGCCTCCACACTGTCCTTGGGAATCTGAGACTTTCTGAGAACCAGTTGTGTCTGCACAAGATAAGCTGGAGATGCCTGGAGCCAGGATCTTCACACGTTCCTAGGAATCTGACCCTAGTGACCTTCTGAGAACTAGTTGTGTTTCCTCAAGACTAAACTGTCCTTCCCACCTCCTGGAAATAGACAGATTATAAAACAGTTTGACACCGGATGGTCTGGCTTGTTAAACCATGACAGCCGGGGGGGGGGGGGGGCCA
>JADRCH010000043.1:12874760-12912362 GCA_019843965.1 Rhynchomys soricoides | reverse complement strand
GGGGGGGGGGGGGGGGCCATAAGCCTCCTTTCCCCTCCCCTCTACGTTCCTTTTTCTTTAAAAGCAAACGTGTGTAAAAAATAAAGTGAGACCTAGACAGAACTTTGCCTAGCCTCCCTTTTCTCTCTTACCCGTTTTTCTTTTTAGGCTTAGTCCTCCTTGATCCTCGAGAATAACTAAGTCCTGCAGGTCGGGACAAAAAAAAAAGACCGATGGCAAAGAGGAGATGAAGACATACAGCTATAGCACAAAGTCTTTCAGAACATGAGTTGATTTCAGATCAGCCTCTCAGAGAGTAGTTTGAGCTATGAAAAATAACCTCACACACACACGCACACGCACACACACACGTAGTACTACTGTAGATGCCTTGCTATATAGATAGAAATGACGTAGCTAGAGATGGACGACATTGGTGCAGATAGGGAGGTAAACAGACGATGTAATGCAGATAGATACATTTTCTACAGCAGAGGACCCGAGCAAAACCTGGTCCCTGATCTCAGAACACCACCATCTGTGACACAGGGACACATCTCCTTCCCTCTCTTCCTGCATGAGTGCGGAGAAGGAAAGATCACACTGGATGGTAGAGTTAATGTAAAATGCATTCAGGGGACAGATTTGTGCTGGAATATGTAGACATTAAATACAAAGATGGTTGCTGAGTAAGAGTGGAGAGATGGCTCCATAGCCGAGAACACTGGCTCATCTTGCAGAGGACTCTGGGTCTGTTTCCTAGAACCCACATGGTGACTCAAAACTGTCTGCAACTCCAGTTCTACGGGATCTAACACCTTCTGAACTCTGAGGGCACTGCACACACTGTGTGCATTCTTGCATATGCTCTACTAGTCATCTAGGACCCAGCCCCTGGCCAAGATTCTTAGAATGCTTCAACATGGCTGAAAGGGGGTGGGTGAGGTAGTTCAATAGGTAAAGACCCTGAACACACACGGGGGGGGGGATTTTATTTGAATATTTTCTTTCTTTTTTGTTTATTTTTATTACATTATCTATTTATTTGTGTGGGTTCATATGTAGCACACGTGGAGGTCAGAAGACAGCTTCCAGCCTATACATTCCAGGGATTAGACTCAGGCCACCCAGCTTAGCAGCAAGCACCTTTACCCACTGAACTATCTTGCCAGATCTCTCTCTCTCTCTCTCTCCTTCCCTCCCTCCCTCTCTCTTTCCCTCTTTTCTTCTGAAACAGGATCCCACCATGTAGCTCAGACTGGCTTCAAACTCATAACAATCCCCTGTCTCAGCCTCTTGAATGTTGGAATTGCAGGCATAATACTTTCTTTTTAATAAGAGGCTTACTCTAGTGATGTGAGCTGATGAAAGGACTTAGGTTTCCTTGTATAAAATTTAAAAGGTTTTGAGACAGGACCTTGTTATGTAGTCCTGGCTGTCCTTGAACAGAAGATCCTCCTGCCTCAGCTTGAATCATAGGCATATGCCACCGTACCCAGATTCAAATAATTTTTAAAAATTCCTATATATTTGCTTTTTGGTGTTTATTTATCCATCTGGAGTAATTTTTTCTAGGGCAGTGACCATGTTTATTTCAGAAGTTAACATTATGCTGAGGCCAGAAAGAGGAATTTGAAAACAGAAACCCAGCTCTCACAAACTGTGCTTTGACCGCCATATACGCGTGCGTGCACATGAATACATGTTGACCGCCATACACGCATGCGTGCACATGAATACATGTAATAAAAGCCTTAAGAAGCTAACATAATGTAAAGGAAGTCTGTATAAATCTGACGGGGTTGTCAACTGAGACACATGGAGGGGTGAAGCGTGTATGGAGCATACGGGGAGAGATGCAAGCAACCTTTCTGTTTGTATATTCCAGTCATAGAAGTGGTGAGGGATTTTGTATCAGTCTCAGGTTATTGGAATGAGCTGGAATACACCTCGAACAATGTGCTGTGCCCTTGGTAACTAAGTAACTCAGATTAATGTTTTGATTTGATCTGAAAAACTTAAAGAAAGACGTTGCTGTCACTCTGGATTTGTGGTGCTACACAGAGAGGGACAGTGTTCTGCCGCTTGCTACTTTTGAATCACAGAACAATTCAGAATTAAATACTACTAAGGCGACACTACAGCCCAGCCAGAGTGGTACACACCTAGGATCCCAGCACGTGGGACACACAGGCAGGAAGATCAGAAAGTCAACATCATCCGACTGTTTGTAGAGGGTCTTCACCAGCCAGGACTACATTAAGTGCTGTCTTGAAAATCCAACACCATCCCACCTTCTGCCACCACCACCACACACAAAGCAGGCAAAATTCAACTTAAAGTCAAGACCTGAGCAGGAAACTGACTTAGGTTGGCTCTGGACCAGGTCCCACCCACAGAAAGTGAGACAGAGAAGGTCAGAAGTTAAGGTTAAGGTTCCCTTTCAGAAAAATAAATCTGGTTTGTATGCCCGTGAACTGAGATGGCAGGCCCAGGCTGAGTTCCCTTGAACTTGCTGCAATAATCTAGGTGCTGAAGAAACGATGGGAACATGAGGTGAAGCCATGGGCTGTGATATAGCCTGGTGCTCACCTCGTATTTAGGAAACCCTGGCTGCAATTAGCATCGCTGAAGAAACACGGTGTGGTGGCGCAGACTGTAATCACAGAATTTAGGAGGTTGGGGCAAGAAAGTAAGGAGTTCAAGGTCATCCTCAGCTATATTGAGTTCCAGGCCAACTTGGGGTAAGTAGCATCTTGTCTCAAAAAAAAAAAAAAAAAAAAAACAAACAAAATCACCCCGGATTTTGAAAGGTAATAGTAGTGGCTCCAGTCTATCTCAGATGGTGAGCCAGCCCAGAAAGGCTCAAGTGAATAAGGAAGAGAACTGAAGAATGACCTGGGGATGTTTCAGCAGAAGCCACTGGTTCACAGCAGCAGACAGCCACAGAGTTGCTGGAGGCACAGAAGCTGGTCAGACCAGCGGAAGTTCAGAAAACAACCAGCCAGGTAGGTGCCTTTAAGAGCCGCTCTCCCTCCTGTCCCTGCACCCCTCCCCTCCCCCTGTCCCTGCCCTCCCTTCAGTTCTTTCTCCTCTCCCCCTGAGTATCTCTTGTATATTCTTTATGGTTTTCAGTTGAAACTATTTGCCATTTCTCTATGGATTTGAGGTTCTGGGGTCGTGATGGCCACGCCCATGTCAGCAATACTAATCTCCTCGGACTTCACTCAGTAAGACATTTTTTTTTCCTGCTCCCTACACAGAATGATGGCACTTTGGCAGGTGTGCTTCTGTTTTACAGGACCAAGCACAATTCCATATCCCAAGGCAAGGTACCTATAGCAACTAATTTGTGTGTGTGTGTGTGTGTGTGTGTGTGTGTGTGTTTTGTTTGTTTTTGAAACAGGGCCTCATTATAGAGCCGGGGCTGGCCTGAATTCAGAGATCTGACTCCTGCTTTCTGGCATGTACCACATGCCAGGCAGATGTTCTAGGAAGCCAGAGGGCTTCAGATTCCCTGGAGCTGGAGTTATAGGCATGGGTACTGGGAACCAAACCCTGTCCTCTGCAAGGCGCTGAGGACTCTAAGTCCAGCCACCACTGTGCTGTTTTTTGTCTCTCTGTCTCCCTCTCTGTCTCCCTCTCTGTCTCTCTCTGTCTCCCCTTCTCTCTGTCTCCCCCTCTCTCTGTCTCTCTCTGTTTTTCTGTCTCTGTCTCCCTCTCTCTCTGTCTCCCCCTCTCTCTGTCTCTCTCTGTCTCTGTCTCTCTCTGTCTCTGTCTCCCTGTCTGTCTCTCTCTGTGTCTTCCTCTCTGTGTCCTTCTCTGTCTCTCTCTGTCTCTCTCTCTGTCTCTGTCTCTCTCTGTCTCCCTCTCTGTCTTTCTGTCTCTGTCTCTCTCTGTCTGTCTCCCTCTCTGTCTCTGTCTTTCTGTGTCTCTGTAGTCCTGGTTGTTCTGGAACTTTCCTCTTCTTTCCTCAGGCCTTCACCCCCACCCTGCCCTCTGAGTTTCATTTCTCTTATGGGTAGCAGTGGTCTCATTAACCCTTTACATGAAGACATTTACTCTATTCTTTCATTTCCCTTGGTGGTGGCATTTGCAACTTTTTCCAAGGGACTAGAAAAAACTATCTAGACTGTTTTTTCTTTAATTTGGTTTAGACTTGACTGTGAGATTTCCAAGTGGAACATGAACATCAAACCCAGAAGCTTTCCCCCGTGACACAGTCCGAATGTTCTCTAACAGGCTGAGTAAAGATCGGCTGGATAGTTTCTGCTCAAAGTATTTAAACAACTGTTTGTTTTGCTGTGGGACTTGAACCCAGGGCCTTGCAGGACTTCACAGACAACATCTTTTCATTCATTAGTCATTCCTCCCAGAGCTATTTCAAGAGTTGCTGCTGGTGCCCACCACCTTTTACCAAACTACTGTAGCTTCATTTCATCTAAGTTCATTTTGTTTGGTTTTAAAACAGGATCTCACGAAGCCCAGGCTAGCCTCTGACTCAATGTGTAACGGGGTGTAACAGAGAGGTCCTTGAACTCCTCAGCCCTTTGCTTCTGCCTTCCAAGACTTACAGGTTTGGTCACCATCAACTAAAATGTTTTGCTGAGTGTGGAGTCACACACCTTCAAACCCAGCACTTGGGAGGTGGAAGCAGAGGCAAGCAGATCTCTGTGAATTTCAAGCCAGCCTGGTTGAGTGAGTTCCAGGATAGCCAAAGCTATGTAGAAAGAGCCTGTCTCAAAAACAACTGCAATGACAACAACAACAACAATAATATTTTACTTGCTTGGGTTTTGTTTTTTGGTTTTTTTTTTTTTTTTTTTTTTTTGGTTTTTCGAGACAGGGTTTCTCTGTATAGCCCTGGCTGTCCTGGAACTCACTCTGTAGACCAGGCTGGCCTGGAACTCAGAAATCCGCCTGTCTCTGCCTCCCAAGTGCTGGGATTAAAGGCGTGCGCCACCACTGCCCGGCTTGCTTGTTGTTTTTTAAACAATTCTTTGTGATAACAGGCTTACTGACTTGAAACAAAACTCACAAATAAGCTCTATTATATCCACTCATACAGCAAAGCTGGGCAGGAGAATTTCCTCGAGTGGGAGGACACCCAGAGGTGTAATGCAAGACCCTACTTCAAAACAACAGCAACAGAATTGATAAATCAAGGAGTATTTCACACAGTCGTCTCTCTGACACAATAGGCACCAATAAGGTCCCTGGGCACTCAGACTAACATGTGCTGAGCAAATTCTAACTGCAACCAAACCAGAGCATATGCTGCTCAGTAGCAAAGACCACTGACTTGGGGACCAGAGGAGCAAGGCTTTTTAAAACATTTAAGGGAGAAAGATGTACCTTGGTTGAGATGCAGTACAGAACTCGGTTCAGTTAAATATAAAGGAGGACTGAACCTCCGGCGTATGCTTCAGGGTCACAGGAAGGCTCACGCCATGTTCCTAGCTTTTTAAATCCTACTCATTAACTGCCCACAGCTTACCTAGTCAATGTGACTGTCCAGTCCTCAGTGTTCTTCAGAACTGCTCCCATAACCAAGTGACACTGCCAAGTATGTACAGCTACCCAGAAAGATGGGACCGAGCAGGGATGACTGCTTGAGCCCATGAGTTTAAGGCCAGTGTGAGTGACAAATGAACCCATAGGCTGATGAGCTGGCTCAGCACGTAAAGGCACCTGCCTCCAAGCCCAAAGTAGTGAGCTCGAGCCTCAGGGTTCACATGCTGGAAAGAGAAAACTCCTGAAAGTTGTCCTCTGACCTCAACCTGTATGCTGTGAACATGTCCCACCCCCAAATAAATAAACAAAATGTAATAAGTAAAAATAAAAATAGTGAAATACTGTCTGACGGTGAGGGGGAAAGGAATCAGGAGTCAGGGAGAATGAATAGAATACTTCCATTGTGGCCACTGAATCAGCTGTTCAATCAGCATGTCAGTATAAAAAGCATTCAGGATCATTGAGGCCTTAGGACAAGAGGCTCAAAGCTAACCAGGCCCTCTCTGCTACCTCAAGCATGGCAGATGCTGGCCATGTATCCACTGACTTGGTTTCCCTTTCCTTTCATGTTTCCAGCAAGACTCCCGGTATTTTTTGTTTGGTTGGTTTGGTTTGGTTTTTGGTTTTTTTGCTTGTTTTGTTTTGAGTTCCCTTGCAGTTTGGTAGGGTCCATAGGATTTAGGTCTTGGTCTCTTGGGCTCTCCCCACCATGCACTATGAAGTCATCTATTGGCTTCACTTTGCATGAAGATTCCTGGAGCCGTGAACTGAATATGGGCATTCACAAGACAGAAAGATCATGGGCCCATGCAGACCAAATGGAGCACATACTCCCTAGTCTGGCACACTGCCTTCAAATGACACCAAATGTCTCAGTGGCTTTGTATTGAGTTAAATCACCAATATTTACAGGTTAATTTATCACAAGACTGAGAGTTTCCAACTAAGGTATTCAGGAATTCCCTTTCTGTGGTTTTAACCCACTGACAAAACAGTTACTTTTAATCATGAACTGAGAGAGCTACTTCGTTGGCAAGCTTGGTGTTCTAGTTTCACTTATGTCGCTGAAATAAAGCACTTTGATCAGAAGCAACCTGAGAAAAGGGTATATATCAGTTTAAAGTCTATCACCAGGGGGAAGTTGAGGCAGAAACTCAAAACAGCTAGTTACATAACAGTCAAGAGCAAAAAAGAACAAATGCAGAAATCCGTGCTTGCTTGATCTCTTATTGCTTTCTCTAGTTTTATGTACTTTGGGGCCTAGGGAATTGTATTGCCCACAGTGGCCTGCCTAGGCCTTTCTCCATCGACCAACTATCAAGAAAGTCCCCCACAGACAAACTCACAGGCCAACCTGATCTATATAATTCCTCAGTTGAAGTTCTTCTGAGGTGGTCCTAGGCCATATCCAGTTGACAGTTAAAACTAACCAGCACAGCTGGGTGTCCATGAAGGAGTGGAAAGACACTGAGTGCACATGGGTGGTCACATTGCAAAGATGAGGTACTTTATAATGACGTGCTGACTGAACCCATTTGAGAGAATGCTATGTGAGTAGGACTAAGAGAGCCACATGCACAGCACAGATGTTCCCCTAAAAGAGGTAGAATGTGTTTTCTAAATCACAACCATTTTAAACAGACATACAAAGACATACAAATGGTCAATAAGCCATAAGAAGAGGTTTGACATCTTTAGTTGGGGGAAAAAAAAAAAAGCAAACCAAATCCCCGATGAGATAGCCCTTCACAAACACTAGACTGGATACAAAACCAAAACCCTACCTGACTGGCCTGGCAGGGGTGTGGGAACACTGAAACTCTTTCCCACTGTCTGTGCTCTTATAAATCCGAGTCACCATTATGGAAAACAAATAGTTCCCAAACAGATGGACCAAAAGACCCACCATTTCACTCCTGTGCTGGGTGTGGTAGCAGACACCTGCTGTCCTAGCACTTGGGCACTTCCAACGTTTTAAATTGTGGGTCACAACCCCAAGTGACTGTGTAACTGAATGTGAGGATTGTATAAAATTTGGCTGTGATGAAAGATTTCTGAATCTGTACAGATCCCTTCCCCCCCCAAATCAAGAGTCTGATGAATCCAGAGCACACTTACATGGCGTCACATGGCTCTGAACATTCACTGTGTGCTCTTGGCCCTGCACATGCCACCATCCACAGAACATTAGCAACTGAAATCAGATTTGAGACAAGTTCATGTTGTGAATTGTGTGTTTGTACTAGATGTACTAAACTCTCTGCTCTCGAAGGAACTCCACGGTTTAATTACAGAAAAGAGAACTTTCAGTGTTCTTCTATCATCCTTTAGCATGCAAATATTGAATTAGTGTATTTTATATTGTACTGTGTTCCAATGTTTGATTTGGGGGTTGTTGTTTTGTTTTGTCTTTTTATTTCTTTGTTTTGTTTTGTTTGTTTGTTTTCTAGACATGGTTTCTGTGTGAAGCCCTGGCTGTCCTGGAACTCACTCTGTAGATCAGGCTGGCCTCAAAATCTGCCTTCTGAGTGCTGGGCTTAAAGGTGTGTGCCACTACTGCCCTGCTAGAATGTCTGATTTTTATAATTGATGTTTGAGTTGCTGACCTGTGTTTTATCTAAAACAAAACAAACAAAAACCATGATGAAATGACTCCGTAGTTAAGAGTATTTGCTACTCTTACAGAGCATGCAGGTTCAGTTCCCAGCACCTACAACCATCTGTAACTCCAGAGCCAGGAGATCCAACACTCTTAACTGCCACGGATTCCAGACTTGTGTGTGATACACATGCACACACGCAGGTAAATCTCCCCCCCCCCCAAACACACACAAAATAAAATAAATACACCTTTTAAAATGTTTTAAATTATTAAATGGATTTTGGCTTGGGATTAGGCCAACAATTTTAGAACTAAACATACTTCTGCCATTTGTGCTATGTTTATATAAAGCAGGTTTCTCTGCATTGATAACTATAAAATCAAAATGCCAGTCAACTCTGATGTTCTATGCTCTGTAGAATCAAATATTCAGGCCAGATTTAATTCTTCATGTAAAAATAAACAAGCACAGCCATTCCTTTAGTATGAACTTTTACTTTAATCATTAATAAATGGTAGCATTATATGTATAGCAAAAATTTCTTTAAAATAATTGTATTGGGACTTGGAGAGGCAGTTCAGAGGTTAAGAGTGTTCACTGCTCTTCCAAAGGACCCGGGTTAGGCTCCCAACTCCTGTATCAGGTGACTCATAACGTTCCATAACTCCAGCATATTTGATGTATCTTCTGGCCCACAAACACACAAAAATATAGTCTTTTTAAAAAGTAGAATAAAACAGATTTGTTTATGATTAGTTATCAGTAAACGATTGCTTTGTATAAATGTTCCAAAGACATATACCTGGGGACATGGGAAACGTTTAGAGGTAGAAAGGGATCATGGGCAGAAAAGGTTAGGAAGTGCTGGAGAGGTGGACTCAGGGGATCGGGAGTTGAGAGTCATCCCAGGCTTGAAACCCCTGCTCCAAACCCCACAGAGGCTATTTACTAAGGACATATGCTGAACAATTCCATTTGTGAGGAATAAGTACATTCAACACAAAGAGCAGCTACCAGCTTCTGGCACAAGCGGCAGACAGGGAGCGAGCATACCGTCCATTCCTCAGCAGACCCACTGTGGCCTATCACACGGTCCACTTTGTGATCCATGCATTTTACTTTGATTTTAAGAACTCCTACTGTGTGGCGTTCCTATCTACCCTGTGTACATCTGGGCCTTAGCAGGTTCTCCTGGGAACAACGATAAGAGGACTGTATGGTGGAGACCAGCAGGACTGCCAGAGGGCAGAGCTCAGGACATGACCATTTCCTCCTTCTTCTACAGAACTTTTAAACTCCTGCCTCATCTCCTACTCCTGTCACCAGGAACTGACGGAGGTGGGGTGGAAAGAATAACAGATTTGGACACTGAGGTGACCGTGTCTCCACCCCACTGCCAGCTCCAGCCACCACTGTTGTTACCCCATCCACTCTACTGAAACTCAAGCTCACAGTGTGCACGGCTCCAGGGCCAGCCTGGCTGGTGCTCAGTGACACTTTTCTTCTCTGCTGTATCTCCCCACAGTCCTTCCCCAGCCTCCGTCTCCCCAGCAGACAGAACACCAAGGATCCAGTTTCCCTGGGCAGCCAACTCACCCCTGTCAGCCTCCACAGGCCTTCCTGATCTTCATGGGTTCTTGACAAGGCTTTGATCTCAAAACTGATAAAGAAGCTCTAGGGCATACAGCACTGTAAGGCAGGGCAGAGGAGGGGAGGGGAGGCGTAAAGACACCCCAGTCCTTAGGGCTCTAGGTCTAGGTTTGACTTTGCCTCACTTTCAGGCAAGGTCTGGGCCCCTCCGAAGCACTCCAGCTTGCCCCTCTCTCTCCCTTTCTTTCTGTACTGGTTAACTTTCCTTCCTCCCTCACAGGGGTCTCCATCACTCCAGGGCCAGCTGAACCCTGGCACTAGGAGGGTCTCCACAACCAATCTCCTTGCTGAGCCACACACATGTAAAGCCTCAGTCTCCTGCCACCACGTGTTCCCCACCACCATGGACTGTGTCCTCAAACCAAGATGAACCCCTCCTCCAGCTGCTCAGAAAGAACTAATCAATGTGAAGAAGTGTCTGAATTAGGGCCAAGCTTCACAAAGCTGTGAGACCTGGAGCATGCCGACCTCTGTGACTCAGTTGTCCCAGTTGTCCCAAGGTATCAGAGTTCTGTCCTGAGCCCTCTCCAGGGGCAAGAGGCATCACACAGGTGCAACTCCTTGGCATGACTGAGACTGAGGTCTATCACTTCCTCATCAGAAAACAGAGTCTTGGTGGGCTCTTTGAAAAGTCAAAGCTTTTGGTGCTGTGGAGGATGAGGATGAAGTCTGTGGGGTGCACGCGCATGCGCTTACTCACACACACACACACACACACACACACACACACACACACACACACACTACGACTCCGCCCCTGCCCTGGTGGCCGCACCCGCTTAGCTCACCCATGGTGCTTCACCCGCCCAAGCTGGCTCCTAACCCACCTTTCGGTTGATGGAACCCTGAAAGGAACAGGTGTCCCAAAGAGCGCCAAGATGCAGCCATGGCTCTGGCTAGTCTTCAGTGTAAAGCTGGCAGGTAAGACCCAGGGTGGGGCTACCCCAAATCTGCACTAGAGCAGGGGACTTAGGCGTGGCCGTCTCAGCAACAGGAGGAATAGACAGGAGCTGGGCTGTGGGAACAGCCGAAGCTGGTAGGCAGAGACCCTGAACAAGGAAAGGAGATTTCTCCTCATTAGCCAGATAGGTCTGAGACACCTAGGGCAGAAGTCACCTCTGTCCCACAGCCTGAACTAAAAGGGAAGGAAGGTAAAAAGGAAGAAAGAAAAGGGAAGAGAGATCCAAAACTGAAGGAAAAATGTTGTTGTTCAGGGTGCCCACAAGGATGTACCCCATTACGTTCCCAGAGGCCTGATCTGGCTTAGACTAAGGTCAATAGACATATTCTTATTACTTCCGGGGGAGTAAGTGCTTCTGGTAAATTGGACAACTACAGCAGGGTACTCACTATGACCTCCTGCCTCTCCAGTGTCCTCTGCAGCATGGCTCCCCCAAGAAGTGGCACTGCAGATGGGATGTTGGAGCTGGCACAGAGGTGTGGCCTAAAGATTGTCATTGTGATCAACCCAGAGACTTCGCTTTTTAGAGGAAGACTCTTCCAATATCTACTGGTCTGGTACCCACTAACAACCCAAACTGATTATACTACTGAGGGAGACAGGGCAAGCCAGTCCCTGCCTCTGACCAGGTTAGCTCAACTGGTCAAAACTGGAAATAAAACAAGGCTATTTCAGGCCACTAAAGCTACCTCTGATCATTCTAGAAATACCAGGTTCCTCTGAAAATGAAATCCTGGGCTACCAAGCAGATCAATGAGACTGTATGTGAGCTACAGCCTGGCTGTCTGTGTCCTCTGGGCTTTTTGAAAGGGCTCCTGCCATCTGTATATTTGTGGCCCCACATTGTGTACAGGTCTCCTCAATTCAGAGACTCATTCACCCAAGTCCTACGACCCCGGTTTGAGTGCGAGACCACTTCACACAGACTGTGGGACCTTGAGTACAGCCTTCTAGAGCTCTGTTTGCTCCCATGTAAAATGAGTCTCTCCTCAAAAGATTTAGTACAGATTAAACCAGACAACACACCCTGCCTGACACACTGCAATATATACAGACACCATCACTTCATATTCACTTCCCCAAAGAGGCCAGTAACCCAAAACGGTAAAAATGGCTACAATGGCACGGAAATGGTAGCCTGAAATTCGGGGAAGCGATATGGAGCAGCACCTGAGCCACAGGGGAGTAGTCACTCTCTCCATGCAAGTAGAGGCTCAGAGTGGTCTAAGGGTGGATTCAGGATTACGTCAGTGCTAGGGAAGGCTGTGATGGAGTCGGAAGACCAGAGCCACAATTATAGGCAGGGCTCTATGCCCTTAGTGCCAAGCAGCTGGTTCTTCTGGGCTCACACATCCTCTGGCCTCTGCTTAGCTATCCCTGTCCTTGGTATTCTATCTCAGCCATTATCTGCAGGGTGGCACTCTGTTGCAAGTCAAAGAAAAAAGGCTTTCTAGATCAAACGGGTTTGTTGACACCCTCCTGGTCTTGAATGTGAAAGAAACTTGGTCTGATCCTCCTTGAGATTTTTCTTGGTGCCTAGAATATCCGCTGAGACCATTAGACTTGCTGGCAGAATTTACCTAGATGAGAGCTCCACTGTCTTCAGTGTCTGCATGATTGTGTGAGTGCCTCACTATTTACATGTGGCTTCACTTCTCTTTTTCGCCCCTGAAATTCACTGTCACCCAGGTTGCCCTCAAACTCAAAGAAATCCTCCTGACTTGGCTTCTCAAGTATTAGGATTCTAAATGTGCATCACCATGTCTGCCTTACTTCCTTTTCTTTCCGACCATCAACAGCAAGCAGGACAGTAGTAGCAAACCAAGCTGCCCTTCTTTCACAGGTGACCATGCACTTGGTGACTTCTGAGGTCCCACAGCTGCTACAGGGCAAAGGTTGTGTGCATGGCCATGTCTGTAACTCCCTCTGCCTGCCTTGTCTAAGACAAAGTGAATTTCCAAGCTTGCATCTGTAATAACTGTCCTGCCCTGAGGTGTGAGATTGCAGGACTGGGGGGGTAAAGACCTCCCGGGGTCAGTTCCTTTCTCTCGGTCCAGAAATCTCAGATTGTCTGAACCGTACTGTGCCTATGACTCCAAATTCCTCTCCCAGCTTGCCCTAGGTCTTTTTCAGCTGCTTAGAGCCCCTGAAAGCCTATCTACACAGACTCACAGCTAGGTGAGGTGGGCTTTGGCTTTTGACTTTGGCTCCTTAGATCTGAATCCAGTGAGACTCCAAACGAAGTAGCTTCATGCAGTGTTTTCTCATCAGTGGAAAGAGAATAAAAATCCTGGAGCCAGTCTGAAACTTCGCTAAGCTAGCCTGTGCCAAGGGCCATGCATTGAAGTGTGTTGTTAACCAAAAGCCATGGTAAAGGCACACTCAGAGAACTGCATGCCTTGCAGTCAATGTTTGTGAATTCTGAGTTCAAACGACACTGAGTGCTGTTAATACCCCGACTCGTTCACCAGGCGGATTCTTCCTGTTTGCCTGTGACACAAACTCACTGTGATTCTGAGGCCCCACCACTGTGCTAGGAGCTGAACTCAGGGGTCAGGCTTAGTACTAAACACCTTTACCTGCTGAGCTTCCTCACAAGCCCTCCTCTCTCTACCCTTCCTTCTTTCCCTCCCTTCTTCCTTCCTTCCTTTCTTAAGAATTATTTTTTTTAACTTTTTAAAGATTTATTTTATGTGCTCTGTCTGCTTGTATACCTACATGCCAGAAAAGGGCATGTTATCATATCATAGATGGTTGTGAGCCACCATGTGGGTGCTGGGAATTGGACTCAGGATCCCTAGAAGATCAGCCAGTACTCTTAACCACTGAGCCATCTCTCCAGTCTCCCCCCCCCTCTTTTTTAAGGTAAGTTCTCATGTAGCCCAGGCTGGCCTTGAACTCACTAGGTAACCACACTTGAAGTTCTGGTCCTGTACTTCCACCCACAGAGTGCTAAGATTGCATGTGTATAGCAACCACCTGGTTTAATTCTTCTGGTTTCTTGTAGTTGTCTGGAGCAACAATGCCCTCATTCAGACCCCTGCGTCCCTGCTGGTTCAAACCAACCATACAGCAAAAATGTCCTGTGAGGCTAAAACCTTCTCTATGTCAACAATCATCTACTGGCTGAGAGAGCACCAGGACCCCACCAAGGACAAGTACTTTGAGTTCCTGGCCTCCTGGAGTTCTACCAAAGGAATTACGTATGGTGAAAGGGTGAAGAAGAAGAATATATTTCTGTCTTCAAATGCATCCCGGCCCTTTCTCAGTATCATGAATGTGAAACCAGAGGACAGTGACTTCTACTTCTGCGCAATAGTTGGGAGCCCCAAGATAGTCTTTGGGACAGGGACGAAACTGACTGTAGGTAAGAATGTTCTCAAGGCTATGCATGAGCACACACACACACACACACGTATGTGCATACAGATGTGCACTTACATGTGCACATACACATGTGCTTGCACACACACATGCACACACTCACACACTGGGCACTGGAGTTAACTACTCTCAGTGAGCCTCACTCTGCAGCCATGACTAATTACACCACTGTTAAGACTCATAGAAAAGATACATTGAGAGTTACCCAGGCCAAACACCTTTGAGGTCACATACAGCTGGGTCCCGTGATACTTCCATCCACCCAGCAGATGGTATATTTGTACTCCTACTTTGGAAGGGAGTCAGATGAGATGAAAACAGGCAGGTCAGCCAAAGGTGGATGCTTATAGTTCTCTGACGGAGACAAAGAACAATCTCAGGACCCTCAGTACATACAGACTCTCACTGTCTGGGCACGCACTCAGAGTGTTTCTGAGGTAGCAGAAAAGCAGTTGTCCTCAGCATTCTTTGTGGGGTTCGATGGCTCAAATCCACACTTGGGACTTCAATGGGCAAAGAAACTGGACCCCAGGCTTAGCCTGGCTATCAATCCATCACATGCCCTTCCCCTCCCAAAGCCTCAGTTTCCATAGCTGTACAAGGCAGCTGCTGGCTCACCTCTACTTCTAGGAAGCTGCAGTTTCATGAAATAAATGAACATGTCCAGAAGTACATTGCAAACCTTAGACAGGATTTTCCATTTTCTAAGAGGCATCTAATTAAGAAGAAAAAGGTGCATTTTATTGGACCCAACTTATCAAAACAGTATTAGCATTTCAACAGGTGACCTGTATTTCCATACATGGCATTTGATGCATATTTTATGCATATGGCATATCTGTGTTCAGACTAGCCATACTGGACAGTGAGGATTCCTCTCTTGGGGTGGAAAGGGATCACCGTAGATCCTCCCAGGCCAGTGGTTAGCTATAGGTTTTGCTTCCGCTCAACCCTTGGACTCTCATTGTCTTGCTTCACACTCACCTGGGGGCTGAAAGTCATGAGCACCCCAGGCACCCCTCAGCCTAAGGAGGTACAGAGACAGCTGAGGATAGTGCCAGAGTTGTAAGAACCCAACAGTGACATGAGAAACAGAGCAAGGTCTCCAGGGCCTCTCTAGTCTCTGGTCCCTTGGGGGTGTGGGGGTTAGATAAAGTAATGATGGGCAGAAGCCCACTTTGAAACATGGGTTTTGTGTTTGTTTGTTTGTTTGTTTGGGGGGTGTTTTTTGTTTGTTGGTTGGTTTGGTTTGGTTTTGCTTTGTTTCTATGAGCCCTGTGCCTTCCTAGTGCTTCAGGGTCTGAGATAGGAGGATGGTGATTTTCCATATCTACCTACCCTGGCTTCCATGTCTCCACGTTCTGTCCAACACCCAAGTTCCTTCTTGGATACAATCCCCCCAGTGACAGATCCCCAGAGCCTGAGCCTACCTGCCTGGTTGAAGGGTCCCAGTGTTTTAAGGGAGATGCCTGAGTCGTTCAGAGTATTGGAGAAAACAGGCCTTGTTTAGGCCCTCAAGCACACTGTGGATTCCAAGGACTTGTCCTCTCAAAAAAGACAGAGAGGGAGAGGTCTCAAACTCACAAACCAGGGAGGGGCCTGACTCAGAGCAAGATGAAA
Source organism: Rhynchomys soricoides (assembly GCA_019843965.1). Taxonomy (NCBI): domain Eukaryota; kingdom Metazoa; phylum Chordata; class Mammalia; order Rodentia; family Muridae; genus Rhynchomys; species Rhynchomys soricoides. The sequence continues at coordinate 12,896,651 of JADRCH010000043.1, read as the reverse complement.
TTAAAACAGAACAAGCTTCTCTTGTCTCCACCCCTCCCATCAGACCAGGCTGCTGTGCTATCTCCCTCCCAGGTTCACCAATGAGCAGCCGAGAGACCCCTGCATCTTTGAGTGTTAAGATGAGGCAAATAGACTTAGTTTAGAGGCCATGAGCATTTAAAGGACTTAACAGCCACCAGATCCAGACTCTTAAATCTCGTCACTGCTATTGGCATTTTACAACAGCTTTTTGACACTAAAGAACACCCCTCAGTGAAAGACACTGGATCAAAATTGAGAAGAGGAGGGGCCATCTAGGAAAAGGAGAAGGGCCTGGAGCACAGCACTTAACCCTCTCTCTCAACCAGGGCCGTTCATGTAAGAGGCACAACCAACTCCTTTCTGTGGGCTTGTTCCATTGGCTTGGGGATTGCAGAGGAGGCTGAGATTGGTCGCACCAAAGGACGGAGGTGTCCTTTTGCTTTGTCTTGTTTTGTCTTTTGAGACAGGGTCTTTCTATAGTGCCCTGACTGTCCCAGAACTCACGTAGACCATGTGAGCCTCCTCAGACTCACAGAGATCCTCTGGCCTCCATCTCCTGAGTGTTGGGATTAAAAGTGTGTGCCACCGCACTGGGCTAGAGTAAGGACAGCAACCCGAGGTCTTCTGCCAATCATAGTCATGTCTGTAAGTTTACGTCACTAGGCACCCCGCTCTCTTAATTCTCACAACAAAGTAGAAGCCAACTTTTTTCTTCTTTCTTTTCTTTTTCTTTTTTTTCGAGACAGGGTTTCTGTGTAGCCCTGGCTGTCCTGGAACTCACTCTGTAGACCAGGCTGACCTCAAACTCTGAACTATGCCTGTCTCTGCCTCCTAAGTGTTCAAATTAAAGGCTGGTGCCACCACTGCCTGGCCGAAGTCATCTTCTTTACAGCATATGGGAAGATGAGGAACAGACAACTTAGCCGAAGCTGTACAGTTGTTAATGATGAGCACCAGGCTCTGCTCGGGATACCCGGCTAATTCCCACCCATAGGCTCTCCATTCATCTGAAAACTGAGAAACCAGATATAAATTCCTATGCTCTATGACCTGAAATTCTGTGGCAGCCAAGGCAACAATCATGAGGGCATCAATGCCTGGAAGAAAGGCCACAAAGTCTGTCTGTAAGTCCTGCTGTTTACTTGACTAAGATATGGGTCTTCTTTCTATAGTTGATGTCCTTCCGACAACTGCCCCGACCAAGAAGACTACCCTGAAAATAAAGAAGAAACAATGCCCGTTCCCCCTCCCGAAGACCCAAAAGGGTAAGTTTTCCGTTGTTGCACTCACATTAAAAAAAAAAAAAAGGAAAAAAAAGCAGCTTTCTACTTTACCTTCCTCCCTCCCCCTTCTTCCTTCCTTCCTTCCTTCCTCCTTCCTTGTACAAACACTTACGAAGTCTTGGCTCTGAGGTCTATTTCTCTAGCTCCAAACTGGTGCCAACAAAAGGTATTCTGTGTAAAACAGCAACTCCCAGTCTAGTGAGGCCACACTCACAAATCATTACAGAGTAAGACCTTAAGAAAAATACATCTAGCCAAACCCTGCCCACAGGTGCTCACAGCAGCACAGTTTGTCATAGCTAGAAAAGTGCTCACAACCCAGATGTTCCTCAACAAGGCAGGATACGGGTGCTGCAAGGGCAAGTGCAGAATGAAGTCCTGGAGTCGCAAGATGGCTCGGCTAGTAGCTGCACTTGCTGCCAAGTCCGATTGTGTTCAGTCCCTGGGATCCACGCGGTAGGAGAAAACTGACTCCTGCAAGTTGTCCTGGGACCTCCACATGTGTGCCATGGCACTAAAATGCCCATACTGTGCACTGAATCAATCAATAAATGTAAGTTTTTAAAAAAGAGTTGAGCACTGACTGGATATGGGAGTCCAGGCCTAAACTCCAAACACTCAGGAAGCAGAAGCAAGACCACAAGGCCGAGGTCAGCCTGAGCTATGTAGAGAAGCCCTCTACATAGAAGCCTGAGCTATGTAAAAAGAAAGAGTCCAGATGTGGTGGTACACATTTGTAATCCCAGCACTCACAGGTAGAAGCAAGAGGGTCAGGAATTCAAAGTTATCCTCAGCTGTATATCACATCTGAGGCTAGTCTGGGCTATGTAAGATCCTGTCTCAAATGCCACCCCGCACCCCAAAAAAATAAAATACTGATACATATTTAAGTTAAGATGAATCTTGAAAATGCACAGCAAAGGGTCAGTTACAAAACAAACAAACAAACAAACAAACAAAACACCTTTAGACATAGACAGGAAGAGTGGCCCACGTATTTAATCCTGGTACTCAGGGGCAGAGAAGTAGACAGATCTCTGTGAGTTCAAGTCCAGCCTGGTGCATGAAAAAAATTCTAGGCAAGTCAGGGCTACATAGTGAGCCTTGTCTTGATACAATGAAGACCATATACTGTGTGCTCCATAGATGTGAAATGTCCATGGTTCTTAAGGTCACAGAGACAGAAACAGAGAGAGATGGCTGCCTAAAGGAAGGGCATCAGGGAATAACGCCAAAGTCTTAACAAGTACATAGGTTTGATTTTTCTAGGACTCTCAAGATGCCCCTGAGTTAACGATGTGATGGTTTCACATCCCTAAGAAGATCTAAAGCCCTTTAAGTGTGTGCTTTAAGTTTTCATGGAGGAATGGTTCCATGTAGATGCTGGCTGACTGGAGCTGTTAAACACAGGCTGATCTCAAATTCACAGTCCTTCTGCCTTAGGCTCACAGGTTCTGGGATTATAGGCATGTATGGCCTGCTCAAAGTTATATACTTTAAACAGATGGTGTTTTAGGTTTGCAAATCATGTCACAACCAATCTGTCAACAAGCACAAGCTTCCAGTCCAAGGAGCAGTCCTTCACTCTTTTCCAGTTTTGAATTCTAACAGAGCACCTAGCACAAAGGGTGGGATCCCAACACAGTAAAAAGTGAGTCCAGGCATCTCAGCTGGAGTAGGCACATGTGCACTTTCTTTGAAGCCACAAGCCCTAATGTATTTCTAGAACAATACTGACTTCAAACGTCCCTCCTCCCCAAGTTCCTGATGACAAACAGAAAGTTCCATCTGCTACAACCCAGAGAACAAACCACAATACCATCGCAGGACTGCTGGGTGCAGGTTGACTTGCTTCACTGCAACATACAAATGCCCCAGCAGAGGTGCTCCCTGTAGGATCTTGGAGACTGAAGGGCACTGCCTCCTGAGGTCACTGCGGAGAGAAAATCAGAACCCAGCCAGGTTCGGCACCTTATGCTCATAACCCCAGCACCTGGAAGGGCTAGACAAGAGATCAGAAGTTGCTGGGCAGTGGTGGCACACGCCTTTATCCCAGCACTTGGAGGTAGAGGCAGGTGGATTTCTGAGTTCAAGGCCAGCCTGGTCTACAGAGTGAGTTCCAGGACAGTCAGGGCTACACAGAGAAACCCTGTCTCGAAAAACCAAAAAAAAAAAAAAAAAAAAATCAGAAGTTTCAGGTCCTCCTCAGCTACAGGGCAAGTTTGAAGCCTGGGCTATATGAGACCCTGTCTCAAAAAAAAATCCAAACACTAATCAAAAAAGAAAACCCAAAGTCACGATCAGAAAGACAAAGTATTACTAAATATGAAGGAGAAGACAGAGTGACTTCATTTTCTAACATATTATACCCTGAAAACTTTATTAGAAGGACCAAAAGCTGGGAAACAAAAATGAAAGCAAACCTCACAAAATATAGCCCCTGTTGGCCTAGCTTTTCAGAAGGCTGAGGCAGGGGGATCACTTGAGCTCATACGTTTGAAAGTAGTCTGTACAACATAGTGAAATACTGTCTCAAAAACAAATAAACCAGGCATGGTGGTTCTTGTATGTAATCTCAGAACTCAAGAGGCTGAGGCAGGAGGATCAGTATCAGTCTGAGGCTAGCCAGGACTACATAGTAAGTTCACTGAGCTACAGAATGAGATCCTGTCTATAAATAAATTTTAAAAAGAAACAGACACATTCCTGCATATATTTATGCGTACATAAATGAGAAGAGGGGAAAAAAGATTGAGAGGGAGGGAAGAAGAGAGGGAGAGAGAGAAAGAGAGAGAGAGGGAGGGAGGGAGGGAGCGAGTGCTTTTATATAGAGAGAGGCAGCAATGGTTGGAATAAATAACCATCCCCCCCACCCACCTCAACCACGACAGCATATCTCTGGCTTCCATTTCACTGCAAAGGAACTTCGTCTACCCCTGCCCTTCCTCCCCTGGAGAGGACCCTGCCACTCTGCTGCTAGCTCCGCCACCTTGAGAACGTGGACATATAGCTTGCATGCTATCAACTTCCCTCATTTGGAGCTCACCAACTGGGTGAGCTGTGGCCAATTTGCCAAGCTCTGCAAAGTGCCTCTACGATCTAGTCTCTGCCAGCACTCAGCCGGCTGAACTGTATCCCCAGCCCAGGCCTTAGTTTCTCAGAACTATGAAGTGAGAGGGAAAGATAAAACAACTCCTCGCCTTCGTCCTCAAAAGCCAAAGCGTTCAGTGGCGCTGTCCTTGGCGTGTCATGCATACCTAGCCCATATTCACTTCCTCCCTCACGGGTGGAGGGCTTTCTAGACTTCTTAACCTGGAGCCCAAACCAGTGACTCCGTTCTTTGACCCAGGAGGCTTGGATCTGCACCTCAGCTCCGTAGGGAGATCAACTATGGGGCTGGTCTGAGGTCAGCAAGTATTGGAGAAGGATCTAGGACATTAAGAACACAAGCCCTGCAGCTTAAATAGCTTGGAAAAATCAGACAAGTGAACAGATATCTGACTCACAGAAGAAAAATCACGTAAGTGGCTCATGTAAGCAGACAGGCTGAAGCCCACCCAGAATCAGGATTGAAGTAATCAGTCATTCTTCTCTCTCTCTCCCAAGAAGGCACACAGGACTGACAGAAACTAAAGCACCATTAACAGGGGCCAGTATGTCGCACGGTGGGGTGGGAGTGTAAAGGAAGGCACCCAGCAGTCTACTACAACCCAAATGGACGTTTGTGGTTTAGTAGTCCCCATTTTCAGCTTCTACCTCGGGAAGGCACCTACATACAGAAACACGCCAGAGTGTTCTCTGAGGGGCTATTTATAAAAGAGGCACACAGGAAGCAGCTAAGACTCCCACTGGTGGCTAAACTCTGAGGTATCCATAGGGCTTCCTGTGCTTCTGCTGGGGAGAGATGTGCTGGCCTGGCTAAAGGAGGGGGAGGATGCATTTGCAGAAACGGACAGAGTACAGTCCACCGTACTGACGAGGAGAAAACCAAGAGGCCTAGGATATAGCCCGGTTGATGGAGTGCTTGTCTAGCATGCACAAAGCCCCGGGGTTCAATCTCTAACCCTGCATAAATGACCATAGTGGCCCACAAGTGTAATCCCAGCACTGAAGAGGTGGAGGCAGGAAAATCAGAAGTTCAAGATCACCTTTGGCCACAGTGAATTAGAGACCAGCCTGGGAGACAGGAAACCTTATCTTTAAAATCAAAAAACAGAGATAGAGGTTGGAGGGATGACTTTTCAGATTAGGACGATTGCTATGAAAGCACATTGCCCTGAGTTCAAATCCTGAGTGCCCACGTAAAAAGCTGGCACAGCAACACACACCTGTAACCCCGACTTTGGGGGGTGGGGAAGAGATAGAAGAACCTTTGGGGTTTGCTGGCCACCAATCTAGTTCCAGGTTTAGTGAGAGACGCTGTCTCAAGAGGATAAGGTAGAAAGTGACCAAGCAGGACACCTGTGGTGTCCTCTGGTTGACATACGCACACACACATGTGCACACACCATGTGCATACTCACGTACACGTATGAAAACTGGGGTTTTCAGATGCAAAGGGGAAGGATTGCTAAATTATCGATGTTGGTCTGTGAGCATTCTAACCCCACATAAAATACAATGAAAATATAGCTGGCTATTTTTTTTCTGAAATTCAAATAAAGTTTTTTTTTTTTTTAATGAATAGTAAAATCTTATTACTGGGCATGACATGTGTCTACTTCCTTTGAAACACCTCCCAAGTCTTACTAGCATTTTAAAAAACACGGATATAATATGGTATTTTCTACATAAAATTACCTCAGTGATATTTAAAGTGAATTTTAAAGTGAGCCAGAAGCATGTCTGCTTAAAATGCAGCTAGGATGGGGGGCTATCTCCTGGGATGGGAGTCACACAGCTCTCTGTGAGTTCCAGGCCAGCCAGGACTACAAAATAAAGACTACATAGTAAGACCCAGTGTCAAAAAACAAGCAAGCCAGCCAGTGACACTGCCTGGGAGGAGGGGCTGCTCCTTGCTGTGTCTGAATTGGTGTTGAATGTGTGTGTCGTGTGTGTCTTTTTCAGGCCTGACATGTAGCCTCGTTACCCTCAGCCTGCTGGTGGCCTGCATCCTGGTTCTGCTGGTATCCCTCAGTGTGGCCATCCACTTTCACTGTGAGTCGGTGACTACGGGACATTGAAGGGCCCCTTTTTGCTACCTGAACTGTGTACCCAGGAGTACTTTGTTCACTAAGGTAGCAGAATAAATAGTAAACTTACCCCCAACAGATCTTATGGCTTGAAAGTGGCTCTTTCTGGTTTTGAGAGACTTGGGGAGTTCAGGGGCTCGAACTCAGGGCATGTTGGGTGCTCTCTACCACTGAGACACACAACCCCACCCCTCGACCCAGGAGGCCAAAGCAGGATTCCGCCTGTATCAGCAGTCAGATGATACAAACACTAGTTTTGAGTCCACTGTAGTCCACTGTTCTGTCCTGGAATGACTTTGATCTTGGCCTCAGTGGGTCTCAGCTGCCTCACCCAGGAGTAGAATATTGCCTACATATCTGAAATGCACTAAAAGCTGTTATCTGTAATGTCCTCGGGGCCCATGTGCTGGGTACATGGGGGCTCATGGCAGTAGCCACGAAAACCTGTGGCTTACTGGGGGCCTAGCACAGTGGTAGGACACCAGGCCTGGTTCAAATGTCAATAGCACAAAACAAAGGTCATCGTTTTTTACAGCATGCAGCAACAGAACTTAGAGGGCATCCAAAACATTACATCCCCTTTCCTTCCGGGATACCCCAAAGAGCTTACCTGTGGCCTTTAAATATTGTCCTTAGAAATACCCTTCCCCAGTGACACTGCAGGGAGATTCACATGGCTGCTGCCGTTAGCTCCTCTGTCACCTAGGCTCTGCAGTCACTGGCCTCACAAAATGGACCAGAAAGCAGAGGAGAGACCAGACTACTCCTGCTCCTTCTGTTTGCCTCTGCCGCCTTGAGCACATCACCTTTCCTCCAAGGGAAGCAGGAAACATCAGGAACACCAACCAGATCAGTGGCTTTTAACTTTTACAGGTCACTGATTCCTTTAAATTTCTGATAGTTGTGGGTCCCCACCCCAGAGAACAGCAGCTGAGAGCATAAATACTTTGGAACACTGTTATCCTCTGTATGCCCTGTTATAAGAAGCCCAGTGGTCTAGCTGAGCCTGGTGCACATGCCTGCAATCCTAGTACTTGGGAGGTAAAGGTAGAAAGATCAGGAGTTCCAGGCCAGCCTTGGTTACATAGTAAATTTGAGGTTTGAGGCCAGCATGGGCCACCTATGGTTCTGTTTCAAAAACACATACAAATGTTCTGAGGAAGCAAACACAGCACACTTCCCTTTCCTCCCTGTATCCCGGAAGGAAAGGGGATGTAATGTTTTGGATGCCCTCTAAGTTCTGTTGCTGCATGCTGTAAAAAACAATGACCTTTGTTTTGTGCTATTGACATTTGAACCAGGCCTGGTGTCCTACCACTGTGCTAGGCCCCCAGTCCCCAGGAAAGCTTATTTAAGGTACAAACTGGAGAAGAGGAAGTGCATTAAATCTCTGGCACTAGCTACATGGCTTTCAGGCAAGTTATTTGACAACTTGCATGCTCTGTGCCTCAGTTTCTGCAAGATCGATATAGTAGAGTAGGATCTAGTAGCATTCATAAAAACTATTAAAATCATGGAATGGATGACTGAATAATTTTAAACACTTCAAACCTATATAAGCAAACAAAAATGTGAAATATGAAGAATCTAGGGACCACCCTAGCACCCCAGAAGAAGCCGAGGCTGTTGACTAACCATGTTGCCTTCCTCTTGGGCTCTGAGGTTTGATGCTAGTAATCCACCAACCAGCACTGACTTGTCTCTGCTCTGCTCTTCTAGGTGTGCGGAGGAGAGCCCGAATTCGCTTCATGAAACAGTAAGTGCTGTTCTCCAAAAAGTCATGAATGGGGAGCCTGGGGGGTTAGATGTCTTGGCAGAGTGTTTGCCTAGCAATCCCCAGTACCACACAAACCAAGTACAGTGGCTTACTCCAAGCATGCCTTTAAACCCAAAAGGGTTTAAAGAAGGGAGGAAGAAGCAGGTGATTTCTGTGAGTTTAAGGCTAGCCTAGTCTACAGAATGAGTTCCAGGACAGCCAGGACTACACAGAGCAACCCTGACTAAAGTAAAAGGAAGTTCCCAGTCATCCTCAGTTACATCAAAAGTACAAGGCCAGGCTCACTACAGATCCTATCTCTCAAATAACTAACCAGCTACATAAATTTTAAAATACATGAAAAATAAAGATCGCTCTGTATCTGTTGGCCCTTAGCAAAGGGCTTGTCCAAGTCAGAGGCGGTGGCTCCCCAACTTCAGGTCTAAGATCTCATCCCCAGACTCAGATAATGTTCCCGGATTTGATTCAGTGCTGCTATTTCAAGACTGGGTCTCTTATATTCCACTCTGGTCTCAAAGTTGCTATTTGCCAAGGCTAACCTTTAACTACTGATCCTCCTTCCTCTACCTCTGAGTGCTGGGACTATACGCATGCACTATGCCTGGTATATGAGTGCTGAGATCAAATTCGTGGCTTGGTGCACACAGAGAAGAGCTCTGCCAACTGAGCCCCAGCCCTAGCCCTTGAAGTCGATTTTTTTTTCTTCAGCATAGATGTTTCTCATCTGCCTGCCATACATATCAATTTAATCCTGAGAATACACACCCTATACACACACACACACACACACACACACACACACACTCGCGAGGGGACATGGGGGTGAGAGAAGGAGGGAGGGAGAGAGAGAGAGAGAGAAAGAGAGAGAGAGAGGAAGAGAGAGAGGTTTGAAAAAAGTAAAGACCATGCCTCCAAGTGAAAGAGGGCACTAGAGCCCTTGAGCTCAAGGGAGGTCTCGATCTGACCAATCCAGATCTAGATCTGAATTGGCCTCAAGCATCTTTACCCACAGAGCCATCTCACTGGCTGTGCCTACAGTATTTTATGGGCAAATTGCAATTGTAGTTTGGATCATGAGCAAGTTCTACTTTGTGGGTGGGAATTAGAAACCACCTTCACCTAACAGACAATAAAGATAACTCAAGAGCATCTAAGATGAGACCTCCAGAGAGTCCTGTGCAAAAGGCTATTCTTTGTAGGCTTTTGTGGACATCAGCCTAATCCTGGCACTCCTAGTGATTTAGCCTATGTCCTTTGATTGTTTTGTCTGTTCGCCAGTGAGTGACCTGACAATGCCAAATTTTAAGAATCTAGGATAGGACCCTAAAATCTGGCAACCAAGAGTCCTAAGGACCAGTGAGACAGACAGAATGCACAGCGTGTGTTTGTGTGGAGGTGGGATGGCACCAGGCTGGTTCCTGAGCCTTCCTCCTTGCTTGGGGCAGCTCTGCCCACACCTATGGTCTGTTTTTACATTTACTTATAAGACGTAGTGGCAAATGCTTATAATGCCAACACTTGAAAAGTGAGGCAAGAAGATCAGAAGTTCAAGATCATAGTCAAATAGTAAGTATTATTAATTATTTAGCCAGGTTTGGTAGTGCATGCCTTTAATCCTGGTACTTGGGAGGCAGAGGCAGATGGCCGGCAGATCTCTGTGAGTCAGCCTGGTCTACATAGTGAGGAGACCCATGGATATGTAAAAAGACACTGTTTTTAAAACACCAAAAAGAAAGTAATTTGAACAAAAACGTTTGTATATTTATTCTATGAGAGAGGAGAGAAAGAGAGAGAGGGGGGGGATCTCAAAGGCTGGTCTTGAGATCTTTAACCCCTGACCCTCTTGCATGCCCAATTGTTTTGTAGCTTTGAAACCTTAAAAAAAAAAAAAAAAAAATCCTTTTACTTTCGAGTTATGGTCCAGGTATGGACACGATAGTCCCTCAGATTAGCTCAGGCCTCACAGATCAGCTGTTAGCAAACTCAAGGTGCAATTTGAGGCAGACATTACCAACCTTTCTGTCAAAGAGCATCCTCCGATCAGTGGCCCTTCGCCTCCGGCCTCCTATACGCACTTGTAATCAGGTCATCTTAGAAAGTGCTTCAAGAAGCAATATCTCTCAAAACTAGGAGGTTTTAACTTTTTTTTTTTTAAAAAAAAAAAATTCTTTATTTTGTGTGTACATGTGTACTGTGGCAGGGCAGAATAACTAGTACTGGGTATTGAGCTCAGATCATCAAATCCACTGAGCCATCCTACTGGTCCCAAAGATAGAGTGGTTTTGAGCCATATTGTGTGTGTGTGTGTGTGTGTGTGTGTGTGTTACTTTGTTGTAGTTTGGTTTTCTTTGTTGTTGTTTTGTTTTTAATTTTAAGTTGTTAAACGATAGAAGTGGGTCTTACAAACCATCTTAACAGAACTCTCAGCCCCAGGCATGCCCGCCTCTTCCTCCATCTGCCATTGTTTTTGCTAAAAGTGTCACTGGCCTGAGTCTTACAACTTGCTCTTGCTTCCCAGGTTTCACAAATGATCACTGCCCACAACACCTGCTACGAAAGGACTGTAACCCGATAAAAAGCAAGATCTAGATTAATGAGAGAGGGCGCATTCAGCAGTGGAGAGGCCACCCCTTGCTCAAGCTGCCTGCTTTGAACTGCTGCAAGTCCTGTGTGTGGTCAGGCATGTTACCTGGAGTCTCACAGAGAGGGCCCCAGGCTCACTCACAGAGTGTGCTGAAGAACCAAGAGCTCCCACCATGACACCACCATGTACTCTTCTTGGACTGGGCCTTGAATGGTGGCCTTCCAGCCACTGTCTTTGTCAGTTGCTTGGTAGGGCAGCATTATTGGCTCTTTGGCCTCTCATGGGAGAGAGCTAGCGTGTCAGCCTTGGAGAAGACTGCATATCCTCACACAGAGAAAGCACCTCATGAATAAAGTTTCCTGCAAACAGCTTCTGGGCTCTCGGCAGCCATCTTACTCTCAGGCCTTGCTGTGGGGTTGGGAAGCTGTTGGCTCAGGAGACAGGCTTCTACTTCCTCTCCTAGTAGGAAATTTCTTAAGCTTCTTTTTTCTCTTTCGTGGCTTATATATTTCTTCTCTCACTCTCTGCCCTTTTTTTATGGAAATGTCTTTGCCAAAAAAATACAGTCCTGTGTTAAAGACACAAGCAGTTCCAGTGACGTCCAAGGACAGCTCCTCTACAGCAAAAGTATTGACCTCAGTTGAGGAGTGACAATGGCTGGGAATGTAGAACTCCAGCTTAAATGCACAAGGTCCTGGGTTCAGTCACCACATGGAGGGGGGAGCAAGGAGAGGTGAGTTCATTTTGTGTGTTCTCATCTTACATCTAAAAACTCTCATTTGGCCACACATTGTGCCCGTAACTTGAATTGTGGATGAAGAGATAAGGAAAAACCGAGGACTCCCAAAGCCAGGCCATGCTGCCATGGTGTGTGTGTGTGTGTGTGTGTGTGTGTGTGTGTGTGTGTGAGAGAGAGAGAGAGAGAGAGAGAGAGAGAGAGAGAGAATAACTTCTAGAAGTTGGTTCTCTCCTTTCACTCTCTCTCTCTCTCTTTCTCTCTCTCTCTCACACACACACACACACACACAGTACCAAATGCTTTTGCCCACAGTGATACTAGAAGCCCTTTTGATAGAAAAGAACAGGTGTTTGTTCCAACCGTTAGAGGGCCTTGGAGTCTGTCTTGGGGGGGGGGGGGGGGGGGGGGGAAGATAGCTATGGCTCTTCTAAAACTCAAACAAGGCTAGCCTCAAACTTACAGAGATCTACCTGCCTCTGGATCCCAGGTGCTGGGATTAAACGTGAGCCCCATACTTGGTAATTTTAAAAATATTAAATGTGTGTGTGTGTGTGTGTGTGTGTGTGTGTGTGTGTGTGTGTGCTCGCACATACAGGCTCATGCAGATGAATATGTGGTGTGTATGCGTGTGTGTGTGTGTGTGTGTGTGTGTGTGTGTGTGTGAATAACTTCTAGAAGTTGGCTCTCTCCTTCCACTGTGATTCCAGGCATGCATAGAGACTTGTTTCTTTACCTGCTGAGGTATCTTTCCAGCTAACACTGGTCAACCTCTCTCTCTCTCTCTCTCTCTCTCTCTGTCTCTCTTCCTCATGGGGTAATGTCTTTTGTTTTTGTCTTTTGTAATAAGATAAGGGGAAAAAGACCAAGCACATGCCATATGCTGCTGACAATTACAGAGAGGAACTTTTGGTAAGTCACAGGTTTTGCAGATTAGAAACATAAAAGCCTATCACCCCTGTCCCCACATGTCCCTCCCTATTCCTGTCTCAGCACTTGCTCACGAAGGTTAAGCCCCAGGACTCCTGCATCAAGAAAGCCTTGTACCAAAGCAAAAGTATAAAACCAGAGGTTTTGTCCATAAATTCGCTAATCATGTTTTAGTCTCTGCAGCCATAGAGGGAGTGACCAAGGAGCAACTGCTGAGCTGGAGTCATAATGGAGAGGAAGAATCCTACATTTTAAAATTTCCCTCCATTTGTCTTCACTATGGGCTCTAGCAGCCTCTGACCAGCAAAGCAAAAACCATTACAACTGGCATGTGCGTTCACAGAAGCAATATGCCATGATCCATCTGCCTGCTCTTCAAGGTCAGTTCAGAGAAGTGTGAGAGAAAACTGGAATATATTCTGAGGTCTCTGATAGTCACAGAAGGAATATGCCTCCAAAGGAAGGGCAGCAAAGCCCGTTCTGAGATGCAACGGAGGCAGAACTGGGTGAGGTGGATGGGAGTCAGACAGGGTAGGTGCAGGAGGTCCTCCAGTGAAGCCAATGCTTTCTGCACGTGACAGGCCATGTCTCAAGACTGATGGGAGAATAATAAACGGTCAAGATGGTCTCTTGCCTTAGCCACTCTGTAAACAGTAAGACTGAGACCCAGGCTGCATGCAGACTCTGCTCCCTGCAGGTTCATACGCGGTCCACAGCGGAAGGAAGAACACACCTCAAGGCTGCTCATCCCACCTCAGACTGTGATACTTGACCTGCTTCTGTCTCAGCAATTATATTAGCTTGTTTACAAGTTCAGATGGGGCCAGGCTGGCAGGAGTGGGCTGGCTGTGCGCTGTGCAGCAGGCAGCTGCTAAGACGGCACAGCTGGATCAAAGTTGGCTGCCAAGGGTTGGGGGCTGCGGTGAGGAGGTCTAGACTCAGCACCTGACTACGTTAAGTAGGGAACTAAGCAGCCACTACTGCTTGAAAGTCTTTAGTAAATACATTCTGGTACCATGTCTGGCCTGGCCTTCATTTTAAATAGGCTACTGGCCAAACACAAAAACACATTGATTGTTCTCGTGGTTCTTCTCTGTGGTGTAAAATTGGAAACACTCAAAGGCCCAACAAAAAATAACTTTAAAACCCTGGGTTCAACACCCAGCATGGATTTAAAAAAAAAAAAAAAAAAGGTAGAATTGATGAGAAAGCAGTTAGATATATCATGGCCCAGCTTTATAAATGAGTTTATGCCACTGTTAAGAAATGTGTAAGGGCCGCATGGTGAGAAAATATCACCCCATTGTTCTACAGATCGGATTTTTTCTAACGATCTGTCAAGGCCTGCACTCATGTTTTATATGCAAAGAGAGGTGCCTGTAAGAGTCACTCCAAGAGAGAACTCTTAAAAGCTGTGACAGACTAGGATGCTGGGTGTCACCCTCCACAGTGGGTGGCTTTCAGTAGAATTCCGCAGGGAAAGGGGGTAGCCACTGAGGGTTTGACCAAACCTCACTGAATAAATATATAGTTAACAAAAATTGGACTTTTTGTTTTCTTTTGTTTGTTTGTTTGTTTGTTGGGAGATATAACAAGAGTGGGGTCAGGCCTGGGAAGGGAATGTGACGGGGGTGTAAGATATGAAGTCCCAGAGACTCAAAGTGTTGTGTTGGGAAAAAAAAATAATTTACTCTAAGAACACAGCTCAGTGGTTAAGAACACTGGCTGCTCTTCCAGAGGACCCAGGTTCAATTCCCAGCATATGCATGGTGGCGCATAGCGATCTGGAGCTTTCCAGTGGATCCCAATGCCCTTCTCCGGCCTCCACAAACAGCAGGTGTGCAAGTGGTCCACAGACATTCGTGCAGACAAAAGACCATATGCAGAAAAATAATTTTTAAAAAAGAATTTACTTTCAATTGTTCCTGGCAGTAATGTTGGAGACTTTCTATTTCTGCTTTGAAAACCATAACACAGGGAGGCGTCTCAGATGGTAGATTGCTTACTTATGTGATGTACACAAAGCTCACAAATCCAGGGTGGTGGTGCACGCCTGTGATCACAGTACTCAAGAGGTAGAGACAGGGGGATCAGAAGTTTAAGGTCGTCTTTGGCTACATAATAAATTTGAGACCTCATCTCAAAATAAAGAAATGAAAACAAAACCCCAAGTAAAAAATGTTGCAGAAATGAGTAAAATTAGCACTTGAGCAGCTGGCTGTGTGGATCCGTGCTTTCATATACTAATTTTATTTTATGATGGTGGAGACAAAATTTTGGAAGAAAAAAAATGCTATTGTAAAAAGTTTCTTTCACAATATCCAAAATACAAGTGATTCTTCCATACATGTAGTATGTAGTGTGTTTGCAACCACAACGTAGTGGGCACTTCGGTTGTATCCTAGATGGTTTTGGCTGTACGCCATAACCCCTGTAAGCTGGGTTCTGAAATATTGGTAGCGTCTCCCTCTCTGCCCTGTGGTGGTCAGATTGACAATAGCAAGTAGCATCTAGAAACAGCACAGTTGTCCTCCACCTCCTTCAGAGAAGAGCAGCTGCAGGTGTGCTGCCCACCAGTCCTATCCACGGGAGCAGAGGGGGCTCTGATACCAGTGCTCTCTCTCCTCCTTACTCAGCCTCAACCACAGCAGTCCCTCTGGGCTGATAGGAAGTGGGTGGCTTGTTTTCAGAAAGAGATTCCCCAGCTCTTGTGGGCTGCGAAGCAGATCCGAATCTATCACCCAGTCAAAGAGAAAGAGAGAAAGAGCCCTGGGTTCACAGCCCTGGGTTCTCCAGGTGGCAGAGGACAAAGAGATTTCCTCTGTCGTTTCTTGGGAAACCTCCTCAGTTTGGCAGTGACACTCTTCAGGACTTGAGTCACTGCTTCCTGGAATTACCCATAACATAGTGTGTGGACTCAGATCTGGATTCATAGTCTCAAAATCGGGGCTGCACGGCCATAAGCCTGACATCTCTGATTTGGGGTGTGTGTGTGTTGTTTTGTTGTTTTAGGGAGGCTATTGTTTGTATTTGTTTTTGTTTTTTGTTGTTGTTTTGCTTGTTGTCCTTTTGAGACTGAGTCTCCTGTAGTCCTGGATGACAACTTGCTATGTAATCTTGAATGTCATTGAACTGCGGATGCTTCCATCCACCATCCTCCATCCTCCATCCTCCCTCTTCCCTCCTCTCTCCTCCATTCCCCATCCCCATTCCTCCATCCCCCATCCTCTGTCCTCCCTCTTCCCTCCTCTCTCCTCCATCCCCCATCCCCCATCCTCCATCCTCCGTCCTCCCTCTTCCTTCCTCTCTCCTCCATCCCCTATCCCCCATCCTCCGTCCTCCATCCTCTGTCCTCCTCCATCCTTCACCTTCCAAGTGCTGTTTAAAGGAGCATGGACCATGCCTGGCAGTTTTGGCTTGAGACAGCCTGTTCCTTGTAAGGGACCAAGTCCTCCTCCTTGGGAATCTTGGTACTAGTTAAAATATATTTCTTTGGATCACCTTCCTGCCCAGGTTTCCCAATGCATGGATCAGTGGTGCAACATGGGCAAGCCCCTAGGGTACACAGCCTTGCTCACAGGCGCTTGGCAAAAGGACTTCTCAGTGTCCTTTTCATCAGTCTGAGTCACAGCCTGTAGAAGCCCACAGGCTTTTTCCTATTATATGTTCATATGGAAAGTGTTCCTAAGACTTAATGTAGGAGACTAAGCAAAGAAACCAAGTAAATGCCATATAGAGGTCCTCAGGATCCCAACCGAGTGAGCCAGAACTTGCCTCTCCTGCGGCTCCCCACCCATGTGCCTTCGGAGCTCACCAAGGCCATCAGGTACTTAGGAATGCTCATTCTACCCAGAATAAGGTGACTCAAGCTTAGTGGTCATAGAAAGAACGCAAACTCAACCACACAGCTGTCAATGGAGCACATGTATCCTAGCCCTGAACTGACATTCAAGGAGGACTTTGACTCAAGGCCAGACTTGCGTGGCTCTGAGAACAACCTGCCCCAATGGCCTACTGGCTACTCCTTAGTCCCAGCCCTGGACAAATGAACAGAAAAATTCTGGGATGGTATGACCTGAGGCAAAGGCAAAAATTGGCTTTGAGAAGACTCAACAGTCTCTCACAGGAGATTTTTGTGAAGGTCTCTGTGGTTGGGTGGGGATAAAGATAAGAGGGGAAGAATTGAGTTGGTGTGGGTTAGGGGTGGAGGCCCACCTTCCCCAACACTCCCCTCCCCAGCACCTCCAGCATCCTGTAAGCTTCAAGTTGGCTCTGGGCTACACAAGGCCAGGCTCAAGGCAGGCCATGACCCCTATGCTCCACCCTCACTCTTACCACAGGCTTCTGCCACCCCTAGGGGAACACAATGGGAAACTCAACCATCACGAAGTTCTGCCTGCCTTCAAGCCTGAACAAGAGAAGGGGAGTCCATGCCGACCCCTTCCTCATCCAGCTACCCACCCCAAAGCCACACTGCTGCTTAAATTCAGACATCTGGAGGTAGAATGATTTCCATAGGCAAGGAGGCTTGGGTGGAAGACCTTTTATGGGTTTTCTGTCCCATACCCGGTGATCTGCTTTGTGATATAGGAGCCAACAGAGACAAGAACAAAGGCTTACTGGGCTCAGGGAAGAACCATGTTCTCCTAGGCCAGGAAGCCTAAACTAACAGCTTACCCAACACACAAAGGAGTCTTTGTAGGAGAGGCAATAAAAAGCTTGTCCGGCTTTTAGCTAAAGAATTTGAGAGTGAGCATGTCTGCGCACAAGCTGAGTGAAGCAAGTTAGGACAGGGTAGGGTTCAGGGACAGTTTTCCTGTAAATATTTCTGACTATCATGCACACTGGGTCCTCAGTGGAACAGCTAGACTTCAGCTTGGCCAGTCTTGTTGGATGTTAATATCAAACATGCCTACTTTCCCCTTCTTTTAAGATGCAAATGTCCATCAAGATCGTGTGTGTGTGTGTGTGTGTGTTTGTGTGTGTGTGTGTGTGTGTGTGTGTGTGTGTGTGTAAGAAAGGAAGGGTAACTCTCAAATTCAAATTTTTCTTGCTATGACCTTTGTCTCCTTCTGTTTGCTTGTTTTATTTTGAGACTATGTAACCCAGGTTGTTGTCAACTGGTGATTATCCTTCCTTCTGTACCCTGAGCACTTGTGTCCCCAATGCCGTATCCTGAAGAGCTCATTTTCAAAGCATGAGTTGTGACCTGGGCCCAGTTAAGAATATGTTTTCTAAGCCGGGCTGTGGTGGCACACACCTTTAATCCCAGCATCCGTGAGGCAGAGGCAGGAGGATCTCTGAATTTGAAGCTAGCCTGGACTACAGAGTGAGTTCCAGGGCAGCCAGAGCTACATAGAGAAACCCTGTCAACAACAACAACAATAACAACAACAACAGCAGCAGCAGCAACAACAACAGAACACCTTTTCTAGCCATGTGTACAGATATATACTTGTAGTTCTAGAACTCAGGACTGGGAGGCTGGAAGAGCACGAATTATAAGCCAGCCTGGGCTACACAGCAAGTTCCAGGACTGCCTGGTTAACATGGCGACACCTTGTCTCAAGCAAATGTTGGGGACAAATGAAAATTGTCATTGGCATACACATGTCACTCGGTAGGTGAAATGTTGAAATTAAAGCCAGCCAGGTGTGGTGGAGCATGCCTACACCCTCAGCACTTAAGAGGTGGAGGCAAGAGGGTCAGAAGCTCCAAGGTCAACCTCAGTTACATATGGAACTGGAGACAAGGGGTGGTGTCTCAGAAGCTGCTGACTGGGGAACCTGTGACCAAGTTATTGCTGATGGTAGGAAGATACACACCAGCCATTTGGAAAAGAGCTGGTAACAATGTCTATGACAATTAAGGTAAAAGACATGGTCTCTCTCTAAGCCCCAATATAGGAAAAGCACCATTACACAAGAATAAACACAGAGATTATACTCCAATATCACTTTGGAGGTGGTACAAAAATAACTGGTAGTAATTCCAAGTTCATCAAGAATCATCAAATAAGTGTTGGCTAGGTTCACCCAAAATATCATGAACCACCAAAAGAATGACTTTAACAGAATAAATTGAGAATCCGTGAGATGGCTCATTGCATATGGGTCCTAAGGCCTGATGACCAAAGTGCAATCACTGGGACACACAATATGGAAGGAGAGAAATGAATCCTGCAAGTTGTCCTCTGACTTCCACAAGTGCTCTGTGGAGTACACAAGTATACTCATGACTGTGTGTGCACGTGCACACACACACACACACATAGACAGACTAGATAGACAAATGATAATTAGATAGACAGACAGACAGACAGATGGGTGGGTGGATGGACAGACAGACAGACAGACATAAGAAGTATTTTTTAAAAATTAAGTGGCAAGATTGTCCCACTGGTTGGATTTACACTTTTTTGACTTTGTGATACTGTACATTCAGTAGAAACTAAACTTTGAGTTTTGAATTTTGATCTTTCCCTGGTTAGTAAGATGCAGTATGGTAACACTCTTCAAAAGCAAAGCAGCAACAGCAAGCTGTGGCTCACAGTGAGCCACAAGGTTGTTGGGGGAAGCAAACACCATTTCCCGACGACGCAGTGTTGCTGAACTAGAGTGCTTGGCAGGTTGGGTAGATGCAACGCCTTTTCAGCCTCGGATATTTTCAAGTCAGGATAAGTTGATTGGAACATAAGACAGCACCAAGGAACACCCAGGCAGGAAAAGTGGGATTTGGAGAACATAAAATACAACCCTACTTTGATAAAGAACTTGATCACCCATAGGAAACAGAACCCTGAATACACAACTATGTGTTTAGAATTCTTTGAGGAGGCAGATACCACCAGAGCAAGATACCCACCTCAAGACCGCACTATGTATGGGTAAAAACAAAAATTTCTTCTGTTAAAAAAGACTTAATTTCATTTAAGTAGCAAGAGATTTTTATTTCTAAATTATTCCTGATTTTGTTTTCATAAATTGACTTAAATTTTAATGCATTGAAAAGAATTTAACAATGCTTTTATTTGTTTCATTTACAATCTCAAAGCTCAGAGGTGGCTCACAAAGCCAGACACAAAGTAAGACTGACACACAGAGCCAGGGACTGGCTAAGTGGCCTTCTGATTCTAGGCAAGCATTTCACCAACTGAGTCACATCCGCAGTCTTGGCTCACCCAATTTTTGACAAGTGTGCACCAGAGGACAAAAAGGGGGAGGATATTGTCTCCGATAAATATTGTTAGGAAAACATCTCACACTAAAAGCCAACTCACAGACAGCCAAGACTAAATATGCCAGTCATCAAACTCCTAGATGAGAGCTCAGCAGCTAAGCTCCTTGACACTGGTCTTGGATATCAAGATATGACAACAAAGGCTCAGACAGTAGCAGTGAAAACAAATCCAAAGGGCTGCATGCATCATAAACTCAAATGTTTCTGCACAAAGAATCATCAGCTGACTGAGAAGATGATGCAAGATAGCTCAGCAGGTAGAGGCTTCTGGCACCTAATGATGTGAGCCTTGTGGCCTGGATCTCATGTAAGGGCAGAAAGGAGGAAACTGCACAAAGTTGTCCTCTGACCTCTACAGGGGCACGAGGGCATGTGTGCACATGTGCACACATGCATGCGCACACACACATCAAACACAGCCACACACACACACACACACACTCACACGCTCATAATAGTAAAAAAACAAAAAATTAAAAATATAATAAAAGAATAATAAAGCAAGGCCCTATACTGACATTGCTTAAACTATATAAAAACAACTAAGAGCTGTGTGAAAAAGCAATCGCATCACTAATAATCAGAGAGAAATTAAAACCTATGCAGTGTTACCTCATACCTTAAGGGTGGCCACTATCAAAACAGACACGTATTGCCGAGCATGTACAGAACGGGACCTTAACAGCACTGTTGGTAAGGTTATGGTTGCTGCAGCCACTGTGGAAGGTGGCTTAGAGAAAATAGGAGCAGCAGGATGATTCTGAAGGCAAGACTACTTGCTGTCAAGCCTAAGAACTCGAGTTCGACTCCTGCTCCTACATGGTGGACGGAAGGAACCATGGAAAGATGTCTTCTGACTTCCACATGCATGTGCAAGTGCATGCACACACCTAAACACAAACATGTTCCTTTAAAAATGTCAAAGAAGGGACTGGAGAGATGGTTCAGTGGTTAAGAGCACATGCAGCCCTGCCAGGGAACCCACTGGGCATCTTACAAGCAGTGATGCAATCCCAGCCCCAGGTGATCCAACAGGATGTAGGGGCCTCTTCTGATCCCCCCAGGGCAGCTGAACTCACATCACGTGTCCTAACAAAAACACATTCACATACACATAACTGGAGATAATAAAACAAATGTTTTTAGCCAAAAATATAAATAAACTAAAAGGAGAATTACCATGGGGCATAGGAATCCCTTTTCTAGTCTCCGGTGCTCATTGCAACACACCACCCACAATGCTCAAGATCCTTCTGTTTGCCATAGCATGGATAGGCTTGGAGGACATTATTCTAGGTAAACTAGTCATGGAAGAAAAAATAATGCACACTCTCACTTGGATGGGGTATCAAAAAAACAAAAGCTCACTTCTCAAAGATAGATAAGGAAATGGTGGTTACCATGGTGGGGGAGGAAATGGGGCCATGCCTGTCAAAGGACACCGATTTGCAGCCATGGAGGAGGAACAGCTTTGGGGACTGAAGTTAATTGAATTGGATTGTTTGGGAGATTTTAAATAGCTCTTGTCAAGAAAAAGCTAAGGATGTGGGGTGACAGATACCCAGTCTTCCTCACCATAGTAACCAATGACTATCTGTATGTCTGTCGTAGTGCTGTGCTGTATTTGTCACATTTTACACACAAAATTTATTAAAAGCCAAAACCCTAAGCATGTGCCAGTAGAAAAAACTAAGAATGTGCCATAAAGAATAGCGAGGGTCATTCAAACACTGTTGCTCAGGAGGGCAAATAAATGCAATAAACTAAAAGAAATCATGACTTCTCCTGTGTCATAGCTGAACTTAAAGTCACCATGTGCTGGGATCACAGGCACCAACAACAATGCCCCATTCACACAGTGCTGGAGAAGGAACCCAGGGTGTGCTAGGTGACACTACTACCTGAGCTTTAGCCCCAGTCCCACAATGGATTCTTAAACTTCCAAAATGAGTAGAAAATACTACACACCTAGGGGCTTTAGAGACCACCCAGTGGTTAAGAGCACTCGCTGCTCCTCTAGAGGACAGAGATTGGTTTCCAGCACCCACATCAGCTGGCTTACAACCAAATGGAACTCTAGCTCCAGGGGATCTGGCGCCCTCTTCTGGTCTCCATGGGTACCCATATAA